>OV725078.1:181025143-181535615 GCA_928085145.1 Nezara viridula | reverse complement strand
AGTTCTTTTATAAAAATTAAAGTGAAAAGAGAAGTAAGGTGAAAAAACTTAAGTTGTCCTAGTTATCTGGGGAATCATAGTCTGTTTCTTGTTCAATGTTATATTCAGTTTCATCCTCAGTTTTTAATTTCCACTGTCAATAGAAACCCATCAAACCAGAATAGAGAGTGATCACTTTCACAAATTATCCATCCACTACCTAAATAAAAAAAAAATAATGAACACTATATATAAATGGGATGGGATTGGATGGAGCATTTGAATTGTAAGCTGTGAAAAATATAGGAGAGTCGATGAGTTCTAATGATCTGGTGGCTAGGAAGTACTGACGGAGATAGGATGGGTATAGCCACCTCAACTCGGTGTAATACTGGGTAGTATGCGTATCCCTTGAGATTCCGAAAACAAATCGTAATGCGCAATTCATTAGGCGTTTAAGTTTGGCCTCGAACTCTCCCGAGAGTCCAGCGTACACCATACAGCCATAGTCGAAGTGGGGGAAAATAAGGGAGAAAACTAGGATTTGACGGGACTTATTTGGAAGGAGGTAACGTAGACAATTGAACTGTTTTAGGGTGAAGACAGTGCGGCGGGAAATATGGGAGATGTGTACTTTCCAGGACAGGGTTTTATCAAAAGTAACACCTAGGTTTTTAACGGTAGTGTGGAATAAGATAGGTGAGTTATTCAGGAGGAGATTGGGGGATACCGAGAAGGATTTGAGGAGTGAGGGGGGGGGGGGGGGTCCGATCAAGATGGCTTTTTTCTTCTCAGCGTTCAGAGTGAGCCTGTTGACGTTCCTCCAAGTATTTAATCTGTTTATATCTTCTTGAATTTTTAGATCCTGGAGTTTTAGAACTGTTAAATATATCTTATATTTAACAGTTTAGTGTAGTAAATTGTACTGAATATAGAGTTTTCATTATTTGTTTCTATTTAGATACGTAGAGTGCTACCATTGGGTAGTTACTCAGCAAGTCTTTTCATGTCATTATATCCATTATGTTCAAATTTACTAGATGTATTTATTTAATACATTTATTTAATAATTTATTTAATTTAATACAGTAAATGTCAGTAAGAAATAAAAAAAAAAAAATTTGATTCGATTGCAGCGAGTTATTTTATAAACGAACTTATAATATTTTGGTAATGTGATAGAAATGTTAAGGTCATTTTTGTTAATATAAACGTCATCTCTGTTGTTTCTTTACAGATTATTTTATACAACCTAGTGTACATAAACTGGTACATTACCGGTATGATTATGTGCGTATACACTCATTTTTTTAGATACTTATCAAGCGATGATATAGATACATATATCATATACAATATATAACTATAACTAGCATTTTATGGAATATAAAATAAAAAACTACATTTTCTTAACACATAGCGTAGTTAATAGTTAAATAATAACATGGGTTTGTGTGTCATTAATTTGGGATTTTCGTTTATTAAATTGACCAACATTTTTTATAAACCTAATAGATAGAATGAAATAGGTAGCAAGAAAAACTCTTGGACCAACGGATTCCATTTTTTTGTCATGTCGCCCCGCACGTAACGAGTGCTACTCGAAAAGTTTATGAATATTGGTCAGATTTTATTAAATCAGATTCCTACAAAGTAGTCTGAAACTATTTGCTTCTCAAATTCATGAAAAGTTTCCGAAAATTTGCCATATTTTATCAAATTAGTTACCTACTAAGTGGTATAAAACTATTCAAACTGTTTTTTGCCTGATGCTGATCGCATATTTTTTGGTATTTTTTTCAAATTTGCATGTCAGATTCTTGAAAAGCTTCCAAAAAAAATATTCAGATTTTATAAAATAACAATAATAAAATTACTGTGCTCTGAAAGTATTGTAACTGATTTTTCCTGCTGCTGGCCACGTAATTTTTGGAACTTTTTGTGATTTTTAAAACTGTCAGGTTCCTATAAAGCTTCCAAAATTTTGTCTGACTTTTATGAATCTTTCATCTACCGAGGTTTCTGAAACTAATCTAACTGTTTTTTGCCTGCCGCTGACCACGCAAGTTTTGTCAGTTTTTGCGTTTTTCGAAATTCTACCACAGCCAAACGCTTCCAGTTAGCGGCCTGACTGGAGGGGTTTTCGCATAAGGGTTATAGTTTTTATTGTTTTCAATTTTCAAACCTTCTGATCACGTGGTTTAATATTCGATAGATCCCGGATTAATAAGATTATATCATTATGGTTATATTTTTTTATAAGTTAATAGTTTCTCATACCTATTTTTATCTGATATTTTCTTAGCCCTGATAAAGGCCTGATATTAGGTTAAAACGTTGGCAAAAAAAAATAAAGAAAGAAAAAGGTTGAATTATTATTTTTTGTGTTTATTCATTGTCAAATAAAAGTACTATCTACTAATGGCAAGCTATTGTCAAAATTTGAGAAACTGAAAGATTTGTTTTTGTAATATTCAACACATTCCCTTACAGTAATTTGTTATCTCTTTATGGAGAGTTTTTATCTGGATATTAAATGTTTTTTTATTTTTTTTCAGCCATTATTTTATTTTATTGGAAGAAGAAAAGTAGAGAGGATACCAGGCTCTATGTTTCTTTGAGGAAGAAGATGGCCACGGAGGAGGTGAAAAATGTACCATCAGGTGATTATGGTTATTTTAGGAGAAGGTTTGGTCTAGGATCATGTATAGGATTATAATAAATGAGCTGATATCATAAGAATGATTGGTGTGTTTTAACTTGCAAACAGGAGCCTAGCTTTTCCCGAGATAAAGGTTAACAAAAATGAGAAACTAACTCTTTTACGGAAACTGGAAAAAGTTGCAATTGAAGAATTTACCTAAAATTCTCACAAGTCATCGAACAATGTTCAAATATTAAGAGATGAACCACAATAATATGTTTTTTTTTTGTTTTTTTTAATTAATACAACCCATAATAGAATCAAAATGCACAACTGAGGTGTAATGAAAATTTTACGGAAGTCTAGAGGACCATAGGGGGACTGCTGAATTCCTCATTTTATCATTCCTCTTTATTCCATGTCATCTAAGGGAAGGAAAAGAAGAGAAAGAAGAAGAAGAATGTATAAAACAATTTAATGCATGTCTCTGTGCGCATTAGAAATACTAGCAACATTTATAATAACATTTATTTATAACATTGTAGTAATTAAATTAATATCAAAAGCTTCTGGTTGTAATAATAGTAATTTGGCTAAAAGCACATAACAATTCCAAATTGCATTCACTGGCAGAGCGATGAGGTAAGCTCTAACATATTTTCTCATTCCTCTCCTATCAAAGTCGAGTCCTACTCAGCAGTGACTGCTGTGTCGTGATGCTCGTACACTTTACAAGTATTTCAAAGGAAAACTCAATATTACTGTCTACTCTGCGCTCTTTGTGGAAACAGTATATCATAAGAAAGTTCCAGGAAAAATCCACGAAATGAGGAAATACCAGGATATAAAACAAATTACAATGTAAGCAATTGAACTTTTACCTGCAATTTTCTAGAGTCTGGACATAATATTAAAATTTCTTTTGCCAATCTTAATAATTGTTTGTACAAAAAAAACATTTAAATCAATAATGAGATATGTTTTTATCAATTTGTTAAAATTTGTAAAACTTTTGTCACTTTTAATACAAAATAAAAATGTCGATAACCAATAAAAATAATTGCTAATATTATTACAGTGATAAAATTTAATTTGAAAATTTACTGAACTCTTCATGATATATTACCGAACGTTATTTTTAAGGATTATATAAATGGATAATCTTAGTAATGAGGTAAACTAATTTTAATTTGAATGTTCCACGTATGAAGCATGTTCAGAATAGACCTGGGAAAAATTATTCTAATTATTATTTTAAAGTACAGTATTTAAAATACCAAGTATTTTATGTTTTGAAAATGCATCGTATTTCAATTACAAATTAATATTTAAATGCTATTCAGAAAAGGTGTTCCAAAATTAAAGTATAAATATAAATACAAAAGTATCCTGTGTTTTAATTACAAAAAAAAAATCTTACTTCTCATGAAGTGCCACTTTACAACTAATTCCTCAAAAAATATCTTATTTTTATAAAAATATTTATTTTTGTGAGAAAAGGAGTTCTGAGATTAGGAGACAGTGGGCATAATTAAAATAATAATAACTGGGAATATCATGGGCGGTAGATAATCACGAGGCAGTCTTTTTTTTAAGATTTTTATTTGCCGACGTTGAATACTTGAACACCTTCAGAATGGTAGCATGCCCTGATGATGATGACCCACATGCTTGGTTTGAAACATCGGCAAAAAAAAAAAAAAAACTTAATGTGTTCTGATTATCTATAAGTTAATCAATTTTATGATCAAAGATAATTACATTACAAATTTAACACAATTTACATTTTTACAGGACAGAATTCTTGTGGAAACGATGTGTCTAGCTTTAATACTTCAAGGGGAATCAATTCGATAATTTGTTTTACGCAGTTTTTTTGTTTATATGATATTTACAACTGTATAAAAAAAATACATCTAGTAAATTCGCACATGGATATAATCACATGAAACACATGTTGAGAAACTACCCATTGGTAGCACTCTAATAATATGTCTATATTAGGAGATTACGTGGCCATCTTTTCAGGCGCCTCGGAGGGTTATCAGGAATTGAATAGGAAGCAAGGTTAAAAACAAGAAGGTTGGGATGGTTATGAAGTTTATTATGGAAGGATAGATATCTGGATTGGGCCAAATCTGATACATAAGGAACATTAAGGTCATTGTGGATGATTTTATTTGTAACAAAGTAAGGAGCATTGAGGATTTTACGAAGGATTTTGGATTGTAAGGATTGGATACTAGGGGAATTTGGAGGTTTGGTGGAGCCCCATAGCTCAACTCCGTAAGTCCAAATAGGCCTTATTATAGTCATTTGTCTAGTAAGTGTTGAAGTAGTCGGAAACGTCGAGCTGTTTCTTGTCGTTTCAGTCTGGTACGAGGATTCCAAGTTAGACGTTTGTCTAGGTGGAGTCCTAGGTAAGTTTTATGCATTTAAAATGTATTTTAATGTATTAAAGCATTAAAAATAAAAGATGTTTGGCCATCTTGACCCTGCCACTCACGGAGGCCACTACTGCTTCCTTGGGTGCCTCCTGATCTCAGAACCCATACTCTCTGACCTAGATCGACCTTCTTGGAATTATTTAGATTTGCGTCAATATATTTTTTCTCTTTACAATAAAGTTATCATCTACATCACAATATATAAATAGGTCAAAATATTCTTATAAGTTGAAAATGGATAAATAAATTATTTTTAAATAAATATATACACAGATTAAATATGGTTAATTATTATCTAACACAATTTTTTTTTTTTTTTTTTTATGTACACATAATAAGAAAACTCAAAATATGTTTTTCTCAATTTGATCCTAATCTAACCTAACCTTGCAAAGGGAAATTTTTCTTTTCCTTTTTTTATTTGTGAAAAGATGAGCTTTTTGAGGTGACCATTAAACGCTTGGAGTGGTGGGATTAATCAAAGGCCTGATAAGAGGACTAATAAGAATCGAGGTCCCAAAAGCGAGAACCAATCAACAGCCGGAATCAAAGAAGCTTCCACCTCAGCCAACCCCCCCGCTTCACTAAATTACGTAATTTATGATCCCGAGTGGAATGTCAAAAGATAATTTGCTTCATTATCAACAAACGAATTAAAACTGCATCACTGCCAATAAATATTATTTAGAGTTATTATAATTTTATATTAACACTTCTTATAGTTATAAAAAAATATAATTAATAAAAGAAATATTGCAATACAAGGAAAATGTATTATATGAAGGATTGACGTTTCTTTGAAAACTTCTTTCTATATCTATTATTGGTTAATTAGAGTTTTAATTATAACCTTTGATTTTTAATTTTAATTGTTTTTGCCAATTTTACTTCTTTTAATCATTAACTTTTAATTTTAATCGTTTTTGTTAAATTTTCTTTTTGTGTTTACAAATTCTGTTTTTTTTTTTTTAAATTGTTTGACAATTTTCATTCTTATATCATTTCATTTTTTTAAATTAACTTTTCTTCATCTATTCTATAACTTTTAATCTTGATTACATTTATATTTTTAACTTTTCTAAATTTAATTTAATTATACTTAATTACAATAAAGAAGAAAGACCAATAAAGTGCTGCTTACAGAAACTGGTCAACCAATATCTCACGATATGAAAGCAAGGAGGTTAAGATTTTGGGAGAAGAAATAACCAAGACAAGCAAAGATGGAGAAGGCTGGTCAAGGCGGAAAAAAATCAACAAGTCTATGAGCCACCGACCGTTTCATTTAACAGAAAGACTTAAAGCTTAGTGACCATTTTAGATTCTAGAATAAACCTCATCTCAACTCACAACTTCGGTCAGTCGGTTGAAAGCCGTTGCTTTCAATGCGAAAATTTAAATTAAAGAGGCAAAATTTCGGAACGGTTCATTTAATGGAAAACATACTGCTGAAAGTTTGATATTATGTCAAGAATAAATCCCTAAAAGAGAATTCACCTTGACTGGTGATGTACTCGGTTGCGTTTTGAAAACTGACATCAAAGTTATCAAATTAGGCCAGCCGGATGGTACTTGGATGAGGAAAAAACTCAAATAGTCGGTTTCTCCTCGTTTTTTATGTTGAATGCTGAATCTGAATTTGATGTTCCCGAACGAAATTTTTCATTCCATTTCGAAATATATGCAAAAACCAGCGATATTTCCAAACTTTTTTTTGTTTTTTTGGACATGACTCTGAAACAATGCATTATATCGAAATTATTATTAAATACTTAGTTAAATAAAATACAATTTAATATCAATTTTGTTAAATAGCTTTTTGGTGGAGGCGCAACGATTGAGAAGCTCTAAAATGTTGACTGTTTGCTTATTTTACATGAAATATCAGTTTTCGTCTATTTTCGCCCCAAAACTCATAATCTATGCATCTCTCGAAGAAATTCATCATACGCCATTTGAAACGTTAATATGTGAGAGGGTTAAACGGCTGTTAAAGAGCATGGAATCGAAGCCACATTTCACTCGTAGTATCTGCTGCTCTCGACTTTATTATTTCAATGGGAGTTCTGCGCATGCGCTTGATTTGAATACCCACATTTCACGTCGTGTCCCACAGTTTTACTATTTTTTAGTAGAATAAGTGCTCAGTTTTACTTTTTTTAAAAAAAAACTAGTTAAGCAGACATCAAAACAACAACAATGGACTAACACCACAGTGAGTAGTGTTGTTATTTACTGTGTACTATTACAGACAGTGAATTTAGTGATTTAGCGTCTATAGGCTTAATCTCTATAGCCATAACAGCTGACGGCTCCCCTCTCCAGTTGTGGCCCTGCCACGTAACTGGCTGGTTCTCAGCCGGCGGTTCATCCATTGTAATAAAACGCAGACGTAGTTTTATTTATTTTTTTTTTTCCCTTTCTTTTTTTTTTTATATGCGATATTACCACCAAGTAATGTCAACTAAGAGGTCCCATTCAGTTGGCTCTACCCCACGTAATTCACCGCCTAAACAGAAAACACGTCGTAGTAAGCGATTAACACCCCCCGGAACTCCTCCAGCGAACACTCAAGTATCTGTGTCTCAACCACTGCCAAGTACGTCTTCACAAGAAATGGAATCTCCATTTTTTACACCTAATCCATACCAGGTGCTTGAAAATGACAGGGAAGAAATGGAAGATGCACCTATACCTCGAGAACCACGCCCACCTCCTATCTTTGTCAAAAATTTGAGAAATTTCCAGTTGTTGTGTACTCAACTTAATAAAATCTGCCCAGGTAGCTATACATGCCTAAACAGAATAAATGATACAAAAATAATACCGGCCACACCTGAAGCGTACCGAAAAATCGTAAAATATTTAACAGACACAAATGCGGACTTTCACACATACCAGTTGAAACAGGAAAGAGCACTACGAGTTGTAATAAGAAATTTACACTCCTCAACCCCAATAGAAGTGATTAAAGAAGAGTTAACGGCGTTAGGGTTCAAAATACGTCAGATAACCAATGTTTTAAAAGAAAATAAAGAACAACCAGGTGTAAAGAATAAAATCCCATTGCCCTTATTTTTCGTCGATCTAGAGCCATCGCCTGGGATCGAAAAAATATACGATGTGAATAGAATTTTCTACACCAGCGTAAAGGTCGAAAAACCGTACCCAAAAAGAGAGTTCATCCAGTGCCATAATTGCCAAGCATATGGCCACACCAAGTCTTATTGCCACCACTTACCACGCTGCGTGAAATGTGGTAAAACACACAAGTCTGGCGAGTGTAATAAACCAATTACAGAACCAGCAGTCTGTGCCCTATGCCTGGAAGGCCATCCAGCCAACTACAAAGGCTGCCAAATTTATAAAAATCTTAAAGCGAGATATATGAAACCCAGGGACCCTGATGATACACCTAAACCAAGAAGAGGACCCGCTAAAATTGTGAACTCTAAGGTTTCTTTTGCCAAGCTACTTGGGGGTAGAGACCCGACTAATGTATGTGAGGCCCTGCCGCAAGAACAAACTCAACCCCAATCTCAATATCCTATCCCACCTAATGTACCTAATCAACAACAACCTCACCAACATCAAATCCAATATGTTCCTCCACCGCCTAATGCTACAGATCTAACCAGCTTATTGACATCCTTTCTTTCAGAATTTAAATCCCTTGTTACCCCACTGATATCACTTCTCACTAACCTAGTATCTCACCTTATCCCTCCTTTAAAAAATCCTTAAATGACTTCCATCAAACCCATATCCATTCTCCTTTGGAATGCGAATGGTGTTAGAAATCACATACACGAACTAACAGCCTTACTACAAGACAAGAACGTAGACGTAGCCCTAATAACGGAAACTCGACTGACTAAAAAACAGCTCCTAAAAATACCACAATACATAACTTACCGTACCGACCATCCTGACGGTAGAGCACATGCCGGTACTGCAGTCATTGTGCACCAATCCCTCTCCCATCACCTACTCCCACTGCCTACACACGATTTCCTACAATCCACCGCAGTCGTAATCAAAACCTTCTCCTTTCCTATTACCGTTGCATCAGCGTATTGCCCTCCAAACCAATCCATCTCCAATATCCAATTTAGTTCCTTCCTCATTTCCTTAGGACATCATTTCATCTTGGGTGCAGACTTAAACGCCAAGCATCAACAATGGGGTTCAAGAACCACGAATTCTCGTGGTCGAACATTGCTGTCTGTACTCAATTCCCAAAATTTTACCCTTCTTCCACCCAACTCACCTACCTACTGGCCCACTGATCCTAACCGTAATCCCGATATCCTCGATTTCTTTATCCATAATGGTTTAGGTGCTCTCAACCATTCCGTTGCCCGTCTTGACGAGCTTTCCTCAGACCACAGCCCATTAATACTCCAAGTATCACTAGCTCCTATTCCTAAACCCTCTCCTCCGTCCTTCATCAGAGGCCCAGTTAACTGGAAACTCTTTCATCAAATCCTCTCCGATAAAATTGACCTCAGAGTAACCCTGAAAACCTCTGAAGACCTGGACAATGCAGTACATTCCTTCACTACCAAAATTCAAGAAGCAGTCTGGACTGCTTCCTCCCCTGATCACTCCTCAAAAATCCTTAAGAAACATAATTTACCTCAACACCTCCTTGACCTAATCCACATAAAACGCCGTGCCAGATTATTATGGCAACGTACCAGACATCCAGCCGACCGCCACTCCTACAATTATCACTGTAAAAAATTAAAAAAAGAATTAGCCACCTTCAGATCCCAATCATTCAATTCCTACCTCACCACACTCTCTGCTCATGATAATTCCCTTTGGAATATCACCAGAAAAATCCTCAAATCCCATCATATTTCCCACCCTCTTCGACGAGATGATGGCTCCTGGGCAGCATCTGATGAAGATAAAGCCGAGGAATTTGCCAAACACCTTTCCTATACTTTCGCTCCTCATCCAGAATCCCATCCCAGCCACACAGTAAAAGTAGAAGAATCCCTCTCAATACCTATCCCACTCTCCTTACCACCTAAAGCTGTTAATCCCTCTGAGGTCAAATACCTTTTACGGAAAATCACACCTCGCAAATCTCCTGGATATGACCTTCTAACCCCACAGATCCTTCGACAACTTCCATCTAAAGCCATCATATTTCTTACATATATATACAATTGCATCCTACGAACTACCCACTTCCCTCTTTTATGGAAACATTCCACCATCGTCCTCTTCTTGAAACCAGGCAAACCTTCCAACAATACAGCATCCTATAGACCAATTAGCCTACTCCCAATCCTCTCAAAAATTTTTGAAAAGATCCTACTGAAACGAATCCTACCTATAATTGAATCCTATAACCTTCCTACTCATCAATTCGGATTTCGTTCCCAACATTCCACTGTCCAGCAAGGACTCCGAGTTGTTGACCATATATCCTCAACCCTAGAAAGCAAGCAGTATTGCTCGGGTGCATTTCTGGACATAGCGCAAGCTTTTGACCGGGTATGGCACGCCGGATTACTCTTCAAGCTTAAAATCCATCTACCACAGTCCTTATACCTAGTACTCCGATCCTATCTTTCCGACCGCTCCTTCCGAGTTCGCTGTGGCACCGAATTCTCCGACTGTTACTCAATTGAGGCTGGCGTTCCTCAAGGCAGCGTCTTGGGCCCCATCCTTTACATTCTCTTTACCGCTGATATTCCTGTCCATCCCGATACCCTCCTGGCAACTTTCGCTGATGACACTGCTATCCTTTCTTCCAACTCAGATCCTGAAACAGCGTCCGCAAACTTACAAAGGCACCTCTTCCTGATTGAACACTGGTGTAAGAAATGGCGCATTAAGGTAAACGAATCTAAATGTAAACACATTACCTTCACCCTTCGGCGTAATACCTGCCCACCAGTTTATTTTAACTCCATCCAGCTTCCTTTCTCAGATACAGTCCGGTATCTTGGCTTTCTCTTAGACAGACGACTAACATGGAATCCACATACTCGACTTAAAAGACAGGAACTTAACAGACGATATGGCCAGCTATATAGACTACTGAATAGAAAATCTAAACTTTCTGGTGAAAACAAATTACTGATCTACAAGACAATACTGAAACCCATCTGGACTTACGGACTAGAACTATGGGGAACAGCCAAATTTTCTAACATCAAACGCATTCAATCCTTTCAGTCTAAAGTCCTCCGTACAATAGTCAATGCTCCCTTCTATGTAACCAATAAAACCCTACATCATGACCTTAATATCCCATTTATTCTTGATCTTATCCCAGCCAAATTTTCCAAATTTCACCAGAACCTTTCTCATCACCCAAATCCCGTTGTACAATCCCTATCAAGCACCACCCATCCCTACAATCCCCTTCGTAGGTTAAAGCGGCAGTGGCCACGAGACCTTTTGTAAATATGGATATTTTGGAGTTCTAGCAATGGCCAGATTCTCCACTCAAGTCATGAGTGTCTGTGGCTGTAGCGCTCTTACTCATCCTCCGCTGGTTTAAAATACCAGTGAAGTGGCTGAGGGAGAAGCGTAGGGATCTCCTAAGCCTCCCTTTTCCCTCCACATGTGGAGGGGACAGGATTGGTTCGGAGATCACCTGGCAAATTGTAAATAATGTATGTTTTATATAAGGTGTTTGTTTTACTTTTATTTCTATTTTTATTTACTTATGTGTATATATATATTTTTTTTTCTTTACTCTTTTGTTCTTTCTTCTTATTCTTTTGTTATTACTTTATTTATTTATATTTTTGTATATACGGTATGAATGCAATCTCTGAACTCTATTATAAGTGTCCTTAACTGTCACAAATTGTAATATTTCTGAATAAAGTGTTTTTTAATAAAAAAAAAAAAAAAAAAAAAATTATTTCAATGCTTTTGATTCGGCTAATTTAACTATATTTATAACAGAACTAGAATGTATAAACAAATTGCATAGTTTTTATATATTTTATTAGTGCGAGAGATATAAAAATTCATAATATTCAATATCTTAAAAACCGAAATTAGCTTCCAAGTCCGAGCGCCTTATGGCTTTTCAACTTTCCTTATATTAACGATTATACCCGAGCTCAATAAACATGTTGATTCACTTTCAATTTAATTTAAGCTCATGTACAGTCGTAATATACAGATTTTAAAGCGCATTTCGGTCCTTAATTATTTTATTAATGTTATGAAGAGAAGAATAGTTGGGGTGGTCAGTCAAAAAGGAAGGCAAAAATAAACGATAATATTTATTTTTACATATGCCGACGTTTCGACCATCACTACTTATGTTTCTCATACCTTGTTATCTAGTTATTTTCTTAGCCCTGATGAAGGCCTGAACTTCAGGTCGAAACGTCGGCATATGTAAAAATAAATATTATCATTTATTTTTGCCTTCCTTTTTGACTGACCACCCCAACTATTCTTCTCTTCATTATCCACGACAGTCAACCAATTACCAATTATTAATGTTATGGATGTTGAAGTCTCTCATGCCAACAGAACAAATAAAAGCTACGTGTTTTGTTTATATATTTCAGTTCTGTGATAAACATAGTTAAATTAGCCGAATCAAAAGTATTGAAAAGATAAAAAGCACTTAAGTTGAGAGCGGCAGATACGACATGGAATTGAATGTGGAATAAAGCACATGGAATTGAAGTCATATTTCAATCCCTTCAATTCCATGTGCTTTAACAGCCGCTTAATTCTTTGACATATTAACGTGTCTACATGAGGTATATACGAAATTTAATGCTCATTCGAATTGATTATAATGAATTTCTTCTAGAGATGCTTTATTATGATTTGGGGGCGGGGAGGGGGACACCGACGAAAACAGATATTTTTTGTAAAGTAAGCAGTCTTAAATTCCTCACTCGTTGGGCCTACATCAAAAAGTTATAGGTAAACTTTATCTTTTTTAATTTATATATAATAATAATTTCTATAAAATGCGTAGTTTCGAACTCATGTCTAAAAAAACTAATAACAGTTCGGCGTTCTGCGCATGCGTTAACCTTACACATACACTCTTTATTTCGTCTCTTATAAAGTGACTTTATTAACAGTGAAATAATTCATGTTATATGTGAAAAAGTAGTGTAAACTGTTAAGTTAACAATTAAGTTGAAACTGGACATAAACAAGGTGAGTAATCACTTATTTATAACGGCATTGTGAACAGTGTAAATAGACCTGAGGATAGTGATAGATAACAAGCCGGCCATATACATTCGTTAATCCGACCAGTGGGCTGCTGCCCTTTGGCGGAAGCAGATCTACGTTACTTAGACTTCTACAAACTCGCGTAATATATACGTAATTGATAAAGGACATTTTTTTTTTCAAATTATTACAGTTACCTCTAATTAAATTAATATGAGATGCGCTATTTTCATATGGTAATGTCGAGCAAAGGTAACAATCGAACTTTAAGATCTAGGAGTCTCGATACCACAAAGAGTTCACCCATCAAGAAAAGGGCTAGACGCTCTAAAAAAAATACCCCGCCAGCTACACCAGAGAGCTCAGTTGACGAAGTTGAAAATCAACCTGGCACATCATCACAAAATATGTCAACACAAGTTATACCAATACAAGGTACGCTAGAAGAATCGCCTTTTTTTACAGCTAATCCATTCCAAGTGCTGTCAAACACACAGAATGAACAAATGGAAGCAGTACCCATCCCTAGTGAACCTAAACCTCCACCAATATTCGTTAGAAATATAAAAAATTTCCAATTAATGTGTCAACAATTAAATAATATAGTGGGCTCAGGTAAATACTTATGCCAAAGCCGCACTAATGACACGAAATTAATGCCTGACACCCCAGATACGTACAGAAAAATTGTCAAGTATTTATCTGACACTAAGGCGGATTATCACACATATCAACTGCGCCAAGAGAGAGCGCTCAGGGTGGTGATCAGGAGATTACACCCATCAACACCGCTGGATGCCATTAAAGAAGAACTAACTGAGATGGGGTTCCGTGTTCGACAAATAGTGAATATATTCAAGGAAGATAGAGAACAGCCTGGTACAAAAAATAAAATACCGCTCCCACTATTCTTCGTTGACCTTGACCGAACGCCCCAGGTCGAAGAAATCTACAAGGTCACACGCCTTTATTACACTAGCGTTGTTGTAGAAAAGTCCTACACTAAGCGCGACATTGTACAATGCCATAACTGCCAGGCTTATGGTCATACGAAACGCTATTGCCACCACATTCCTAGATGTGTCAGGTGCGGTGATCAACATAAAACAGAGGACTGCCAGAAGTCCAGAAGAACACCAGCAGTATGCGCTTTATGCCATCAAGGGCACCCAGCGAACTACAAGGGTTGCCAAACATATAAGGAACTGAAAGCAAGAATTTATGCAGCTCCAAGAGAAGAACGGCCATCCAGGCCACCAAGACAACCCTCTAGAACTGTAAATACAAGAGTGTTCTATGCTCAGATGTTCAAAGGAGACACTGCACCCACACAAACTCAGGCCCTGCCACAAGAACCTCAACCTCGAGTATTCACATCTCAACCACAAGACCCTTATCCCATCTCTGAACCTAGGCCTAATAACCAGACATTCATTCCTCCTCCTCCCAATGCCACTGACCTCACAAGCCTATTGACTTCTTTCCTCTCTGAATTCAGGTCACTCATCACTCCTCTCATTTCCTTACTTACCAATGTTGTATCCAACCTCATCCCACTGTCGAGAAATCCTTAAATGTCCCCAATCAAATCCCTCTCCGTTCTCCTTTGGAATGCGAATGGTATTCGAAATCACGTCAACGAACTAACAATCTTATTACAGGACAAAAACATTGATATAGCATTAATAACTGAAACTCGACTTACCAACAAACGACCACTTAACATCCCCAACTATCATATCTATCGAACCGACCATCCTGATGGAACAGCACATGCTGGCACTGCCATAATTATCCATCAATCCCTTTCCCATCATCTATTCCCTTTGCTAACCCATAATTTCCTACAATCCACTGCCGTGATAATCCAAACTTCCCTTTACCCAATAGCAGTAGTCGCAGCATACTCCCCGCCTAAAATACCCATCTCAGAATCCCAATTAACTTCCTTCCTTAACTCCTTAGGACACCACTTCCTTCTAGGTGCAGACTTAAATGCTAAACACCAGCAATGGGGAGCCAGAACCACAAATTCCCGAGGACAAACATTGCTATCTGCACTTAATTCCCATCACAGCAACATCCTCTCACCCAATTCTCCCACATACTGGCCAACAGATCCTAACCGCAATCCCGATCTCCTAGATTTTTTCATCCACAAAGGTCTAGGGTCCCTTAATTATTGCATCTCAAGACTTGATGATCTTTCCTCAGACCATAGTCCCCTAACCCTAACGGTCTCCACATTCCCAAACCACCTCCACCTTCATTTATCAGGGGGCCAGTTAATTGGAACCTCTTCCGTCAAATACTGGATGATAATATTGACCTCAGAGTTTCCTTAAAAACACCTGCAGACCTAGATGAAGCAGTATATTCCATGACTACCTTGATCCAACAAGCAGTTTGGACTGCATCATCACCTGGTCCTTCTAAAAAATACCGCAAAATAAATCCTCTACCCCAAGACCTACTGGACCTTATTAATAGAAAACGATGCTCTAGGACCATCTGGCAAAGAACCAGGCATCCTGATGATCGGAAATCATAAAACTATTATTCCAAGCAGGTAAAACAAAAACTGGCTACGCTTAGATCCCAATCCTATAATTCCTATCTTTCCTCACTATCTGCAAGTGATAACTCGCTCTGGAATTTAACTAAAAAAATCCTTAAATTCCAATCCATTTCCCACCCCCTCCGCCGTGATGATGGTTCCTGGGCTTCGTCAGATGAGAATAGAGCAGAAGAGTTTTCTAAACATCTATCGTACACATTCACTCCTCATCCTGAACTCCATCCCTCCCATACTGCTGAAGTTAAAGAATTCCTCTCTTCACCGATTCCTCTCTCCTTACCTCCTACAGCCGTCAACCCCTCTGAGGTCAAATTCCTTTTAAAGAACCTAAAACCTCGCAAATCTCCAGGACACGATCTCCTTACTTCCCAGATCCTCAGACAACTTCCCAAAAAAGCAATTATATTCCTTACATAACTATTCAACTGTATCCTCCGCTTAACCCACTTTCCTCTGGTGTGGAAACACTCCATAATTATCCTCTTTCCTAAACCAGGTAAACCTACTAATTATACATCATCCTATAGACCGATAAGCTTACTTCCGATCCTTTCCAAAATCTTTGAGAAAATCCTTCTCAAACGCATCCTACCCATACTCGAATCCCACAATATCCCTTCCCATCAGTTTGGATTCCGCTCAAGACACTCCACTGTCCAACAAGGCCTTCGCGTTGTGGACCACATATCCTCTGCACTTGAAAACAAGCAATATTGCACTGGTACCTTTCTGGACGTAGCTCAAGCTTTCGACCGGATGTGGCACGATGGCTTGCTTTTCAAGCTCAAAACCCATTTACCTCAACCCTTGTATCTAGTCCTCAAATTCTACCTTTCAAATCGCTCCTTTCAAGTCCGCTGCGGCACTGAACTCTCCAAACATTATCCAATTGAGGCTTGTTCCACAAGGCAGTGTCTTGGGCCCAGTTCTCTACATCCTTTTCACCGCTGACATCCCTTCAAGTCCCGATACATTCCTAGCAACATTTGCTGATGATACGGCCATCCTATCCTCCCACTCGGATCCTCTAATTGCGTCCCGGAGACACCTCTCCTTCATTGAGCAGTGGTGCAACAACTGGCGCATCAAAATTAATGAATCAAAATGCAAACATGTAACTTTCACTCTTCCTTTTTAATTCAATTCCTCTTCCCTACTCAGACACAGTCCGATACCTTGGCTTCCTTCTGGACAAAAGACTGACTTGGAACCCACATACGAGACTTAAAAGACAAGAGCTTAACCGACGATTTGGTCAGCTATATAGACTACTAAACAGAACATCTCATCTCTCAACAGAAAACAAATTATTAATCTTCAAGACCATACTGAAACCTATTTGTACCTATGGACTTGAGCTGTGGGGGACAACTAAATCATCGAATATCAAACGCATCCAATCCTTCCAGTCTAAAGTCCTTCGAACAATAGTCAATGCTCCATATTATGTCACGAACAAGACCCTACACCATGACCTTAACATCCCATATGTCCATGACATCATCCCATCCAGATTCTCCAACTTTCCCAGAACCTCATTCATCATCCCAATCCTCTAGCGCAATCCCTATCCAGCTCCGAGCATCCATACCACCCCCCTCGAAGGTTGAAACGGCAGTGGCCTCGAGATCTTTTGTAAATATGCCTTTGGATTCCTGGCAATGGCCAGCTTCTCCACTCATGTCCTGAGCGTCTGTGGCTCTAGTGCCCTCTTTCAGTCTCCACTGGCTTCTAATACTAGTGATGCGGCTGGAAAAGTGGCACTGGGATCTTCCGAAGTCTTGCTTTGCCTTCCGCGTGTGGAGGGAAAAGCCTGGCTCGGAGATTCTTGGGCGAATGTATATATTGTATATCGTTATGATTGTGTTTAGAAGTTTTTATTTTATTTTATTTGTTTATTATTATTATTTTTTCTTTTCTTTTTATTTACCTTCTTCATCAGTATTATTTATTTAGTTCTTATATTTATTTCTTTATTATTTGTATGTATTGTATGAATGAGAACTTTTAGCCCTAATGCTTATAGCCCTCCAGCAGTGGCTGATTGTATTATTATTCAATAAATAGATTTAAAAAAAAATTAATAACAGTTCGGAAATTTTGCTGTTATATCTATATGAAATGTTTTCATATATCTCTAAACGAAATTGGAAATTTCGTTCGGGAACATCAAATTCAGATTCAGCATTCCAAAAAACATTTTAAAAACTGAAGAAAATTGAATTTTTGCCTCATCTAAGTACCACTCGACTATCCTAATGTTATGACTTTGAGGTCGTTTTCAATTTTTTTTAAGTGCAAACGAGCACATCGTCAGTCACGATGAATTCTCTTTTAGGGATTTATTATTGACATCATATCAAAATTTCAGCAGTGTGTTCTTCCGTTAAATCACAGGAGGATCTAAAGGGGGAGGAGGAGGGTTCTTTCGGGCTGAGGCCCCTCCTTAAAACGGTAAAATATAACCATGGTTTACAGAAATAAAAAATTAAAAACTATCTCTTTAAGTATTATTGTTCATGTAATTACATTTAATAGGACTTCAATAATCACTTAAACACCATTTCATGTAGGTAGTTTATTGCTTTCTTTTTTTTTTCAAATTAATTGTCGTTACATATAATAAATATAAATCTTTTAGGCTGAAGCCCCCTCCCCCAAAAAATTAAATCCTGGATCCGTTAGTGCGTTAAATAAATCATAAAATTTCACCTCTTTAATTTAAATTTTCGCACAAAAAGCAACGGCTTTCAACCGACTGACCAAAATTGTGTGTTGAGATGAGATTTATCTACAACGTGAAGTAGCTGCTCAATCATATTCCATATTCCAATCAATTGATTGACCGTGCAGGACTAGTGGCTT
This sequence comes from Nezara viridula, assembly GCA_928085145.1. Taxonomy (NCBI): domain Eukaryota; kingdom Metazoa; phylum Arthropoda; class Insecta; order Hemiptera; family Pentatomidae; genus Nezara; species Nezara viridula. The sequence continues at coordinate 181,516,915 of OV725078.1, read as the reverse complement.
GGCCTGCGCGCCCTCCAGACCTGACACCACTGTTTTTTTTTATTGGGATGACATTAACCAAAAAATCAATGGCGTCATTAGGACAGAAAAGAAAACAACACACAAGATCACTTTTCGATTATAACCTTCCTCACCTGTTATAACCTCACATTACTTTCAGTATGCGATTGGATGTCATACAGTGAGGTGATCTCGTGTTGGTTTCTTTTTCTGTCCTGATGAGGCCTGAATTTGTAACACTTTGACGGTTATGTTATTCTTTACCTGTATTATACAGACAGAAAGCTGTTTGTTTGGAATTTTTCTAATTATAACCTAGCATTGAATTTCTGTTTCTTGGTGAGTTTTTCCACGTTCGCATTAATATTATTGTTAACATTTATCCCAGATCAAATCCATTGTGCAGCTCTACGTTACATAGGGAATCATTTTAGTTACCAAGACTGATAAGAGGGATGCTCATACAGTATTATTTATTAAATGGATATATTTAACCTGATATACATTTAGCGGGATAGATAGACACATAGATACTGAAGAGAGATAGTGGCTTAAAAGTTTATGAAATTTCTATTTCCTTCGTTTGTTTTTTTAAATTTCTGATTTTGTAACCACCATAATTGCTTAGAGTTGCTAGCTAATCTTATATTTTATTCTTTGTAAAAATAAATCAATCAATACTGTAATCATATTTTTTTCTGTGTGGTTGACGTAAGACAAAATATGCTAACTTAATATATATATTTATACTTTATTGGTAGCCAGAACAATAGAAGTGTATTATTAAAAATATGGGAAAGGAAGGAGGACGGCTTGGCCCACTTCTAGCCCCTCAAGATCTGCCCTCCCCGCTTCAAGATCCACTCCTTAAGACCACCTTAGTCCCTACCAAGAATCGTAAATTAGTAAAAGAACAAATATCAAATGTTAAACGAAAGAAAAATAACAGGGTATTTGTTTTGTTTTTTTAATCTGTTATCAACTGAACCTGTTCTTGATACATTACTTATTTAGAAAAATAACTTATAGATATAACAATCAAATACAAACGGACAGGCCTCTTTACCAAACAGGGACAGATAACATAGATAAGACTAATAGCTTTTCACCGGGGCGGGCAGACTTCACCAACATTTACATGTCCTACCATTACTGCCAATTATTTAAATGTTGACAGATATACACTGATTATTTTTCTATGACATAAAACACAAAACTGAGGTATGAATGTGAGAAAAAAAGGAAAAAATGTTGAAGGGTTTAATTTAAAAGATATAATCTTAGAAATAAAATATATCATATTTCATAGTCTTATAATCAGAAGGGAAAAATTAATTAAAATATGAAGCGATAAAATTTTAAAACACAAACCATACGAATGGATAATTAATATAATTATAAATAATAAAAATTTGGAAGTTTATTGACAAACTAATATCGTTTCCCCTTCATGTCCAGCAATTTTTAACTATATTAGTAACGCTTTGATATGAGAAAATAGGAGAAGAAATGAAACCATATTTTTTATATTTAGTGCTGGTTTGTCGGTATTTTTTGTTCAAACCTAACGGTATGTGCTGGGTAGAATTACTCGTAGGTACTTCTAGTGAACCCTAAGACAGCTGCAACATCGGTTTTATAAATAAATTTATAAATACATTATATTGTATATTATTTATTTTTGTTTATTTATGTCACAGTATAAAGGATCTTATTTTTATAACCTCGCTAATGAACCGAAATACTATTTCACACTTCATCATTGGTAGCAGATAGAAAGTAATTGTTAGTGTTGTTTTTTTTATCATCGCTCGCTTTCAAAACCTGGGAACTTCTCTACTAAAAGAAAACCGGGCAGACTAGTATAACAGAATAAATATCTTCAAAGACAATTTATTCTTATAGTTTACATCTCATTTATATAATAAAAAATAAAAACTTCTTCAACACCCATCTAATTGTCATTCAAATGAGGCTAAGTTGGAAACTTTTATACCACAACTACACAACACACTTTTATTCCTCTACATTAACATCACACTATAAGGTACAAAATACTACTGCTGTCTGGGTAACCTCACCCAAGCCAAACCATCCCTTGTTTACAACAGCTACAGTGCTGCCTGATAACACGCATTAACTCTACACACTCCTACCATTACAATGTATGGTTTAAATTGTAAACTGATTTAAAATAACAAAACAAAATTTAAAATACGCAATACAAAAATTTACAGCTAAATGATTAATTTAATAACACTTAATTCATTCTACTTCAACAAATATTTTATGCTTCCTTTTTTATTCTTGGTAAGTTCATTGGCGAATAACATTCCGAGGTACACTACGCTTCTTAGCTGGTCTTTTTTTCTACTCTTCCAGTTTTGGAAAACTTTTTTAGAGAACAATGAAGAATTATTCGTAACACCAGTTGTTACTTGTACTCCTCTCCTTGTACTTTTCTGACTAAGATCTATTTCTGAAGGGGGTCTTTGGCTGAAGACAGATATAATATAAGATCTAATATCAGATCATGTGATGCTTTTGGGAAGACTGTTTCGAGCTGCAGGTGTGTCAGATGTTTTTACTCCAGGGGGTAATACAATGCGTGGAATTATTGTTTAAACTGGTACTGATACGGTCTTCTTGGGAGTGCCATCATCTAGACGACCCCTTTGTAAACTATTATAATGGGTCGAAGATATTCCAGCTTGCTCTGAATGGTGAGACTCACTCACTGATCACGTAGAGTGCTCTAGAGCCGAAGCACTGTAAAGGACTCCATCTCGTAGGTTTTCTTAGCATGGAACAGGTCTGTGTTTTAGTTTGGCCAATAACTATATAGCCTAGCCTAGTTTCTGTGGGTACCAAATTTTCAGTAATTGGTTCTAACCTTCCTGTCAGGTTTTGTCCCATGACATCTGCTGCAAGAGTCAACTCTACATATTGATTGTCTCTCCCGCCATCGCCATCGCTCCATGTTATATTCTTTCCTTTTAATACATCTAGGCATTCATCATTTAATCTAGTGATAACACTGTAAATGTTTATTTTGTCCAACTTTACTCCAACAGAAAATTTATCTATTAAATTTTCAAGTTTGACATCGTGCTCAGCTTTTGTTTCATCATCCCCAAAAAGGTTATATGAAAGCATTTCTTCCTTTTCTTTCTGTAATTTCTCTCTTGAAGGACTGCTAGTTGCTGAAATATTATCATCATGCCAAGTTTTATTTGAACTTTTAAGTTCAACGCTCTCAATTTTAACGCTCAACCAAAGCATCAAATTTACTTTCTTTTTTTTCCACTTGTCCTGATAACTTATGGATGTATCAAATTCATCCTCCAGTTGTTTTTCATCAACTAGCATCAAAGCTCTCACCTTTTTCTCAAACTCTAATAGATGTTTAGCTCTTGCTTCTAGTTTTCTAAATTCATTTATTAACTCGGACCCATTTCTGCTATTTTCTTTTCTACTGAAGTAGCTAAAGTTGTAAATAAATTTCTTCACTGAGCTCTTTCTAATTTGGCAGTTTTCAACTCTTCAGCATTCATTATCCTTAATTTCCCACACACAAGAGATGCCACTATTTAATATTAGGAAATCACTTCAGGAAAAAAAATGAGGCTTTGTTGACTATTTGTCAGTTTTCAACTCTTCAGCACTCATTATCCTCAATTTCCTACACAAGAGGTGACACTATATGATGTCAGGAAATCACTTCAGAAAACAAATGAGGCTATATTGATAAACTTTTACCACCACAACTACATAAAACAATTTTATTTCTCTACATATACATAACACGATCAGGAACAAAGGGCTACTCCTGTCTGGGTAACCTCGCCCAAGCTAACCTGCCTTTTCTTACAACAGCTACAGTGCTGCCTGATAACATGCATTAACTCTACAACTGCATTGTCTACAGTAGTGTTGCCCAAATGCAAGACCAGCGCAAGACTTCGCTAGTCTTGGTCTTGGTCTTGAAGTGTTCACACGTGGTCTTGGTCTTGTACACTCAGTGTTGGTCTTGGTCTTGGTCTTGCAGCAAGAGTATCGCAAGTCTTGCAGGTCTGGCAATTACCTATTAGCCTGTTTATTAAACACGTTAATTCATGTTTTAGATCAACACAAAAGAATAGACACATTGGAGCCTATTTTTGATCTATACATAGCAAAGTTCAACCAAATTTACTTGAATATGCATACTTTAAAGATATTATCAAGATAGATAGTGATAGACTCTCACCTTAGATGGAATGTAAGGCTTGTGGTATGAAGACATTAAATACAATGTTAGCATTTATTAAAATGAAAAATATAACACATATTTAGTGTTTAGAGTTTATTTAGGCAATAACAACAATTTGGTCCGACCAGATGGCAAAGTCTATCGGTCGGTACTATTGATAATAAATAAATAATTTTTTAAATAGTGACATATTCTTATTTAACAAAAGTTATAGTTATGATTGTGTGTGTGGGTGTGTGTTGTGGAAATACTAATTTGCCAGGCTCACTTTGACTTCTTTTCACAGAGCTGAAAAGCAACTAACAAAAAAAAAATCTTATGAACAAGAATCCTACACAAATCCAACAATTGTGGAATAAATAATTAAATTTATTTAAATGAAAAACAAATTAAAATAAAATAATAATTATATATTTATAACAAGAAGGATTTTCATAAATCAGTCCGTTCCGGTTCGTAAGCCTGTAAACTTATTTTATTCTCTGGAAACCAGCGGCGATACAACAAAGTCAATCCTGTAATACACTTGTCGCACAGCCTTTTGATAAAGCCATGTCATTGTCGGTCTTATCAAATAAGTCAACAGCGACCGATGGGGATATAATATAACATACGTTGTCGGAGATTTAATAATTAGGAGCAACCTTATTCCTTTATTTAAAAATGTAAACAAGGAGAATTGTCCAGGTTATGTATTCTTGCAAACTATAAAGCAGTAAATAAGATAATCAAATGAAACGCAGTGGGTAAACAGGAAATCTTTCTCGGAATCAAAGTAGAAAATTACCCCTTCCTCTGACTCAATACACAAATGTTTTGTTTTTTCGTCTATGATATTACTTACTAATGTTTTCTAGACAAATATCTGGCTATTTCGAGGGAATTTTAATTTTTCTCCATTAAATTGATGATAATAATAATAAAAATAAAAGACTTAGCGAACCCAAAGGTCGGATGCCGATACCTTCGTTAAATTTATATAATTAGATATTTAGTTTAGCGTAAATTGGTTATATAATCGACTGAATTAAATAATGAGTCAAGACACAAGAATAGATATTTTTTATGCTAGATTACAAAATAAATTTGTTTTAGAGCAAAACTGCAAAAAGATCTATTTTAGTGCCAAATTGCAAAATAGATCAAAAGAATTTATTGGATTTTGCATTTTACGTGTATTACTCAAGATCGGTATAGACCTGTTGAAGATATAAATACAGGTATAAAAGACGACTTGTCAGGTATGGGTCGCAAGGGTTAGCTGCTGAGGTCATAAAAAAAAATCATATGCTAGTTCACTGTCGGTAATGTGTTAATAAATAGCTTACATTGTGTTTTTTAATTATTACTAATTATTTCTGATTTGTGTTTAAGAAGAATTTTTTATTAATTTAATTTCTTTCTTAAGAATCCTGACAGACTTTTCGCGATGAGTATTTTAACTAATTTCATATTCATTTGGGATTGTTTAACATTTTTTACTGCATAAAAATCGGGCTCTGGTCATAATATTGGCTGGCGTAAAACCTGCTACTATGCTCAATCTAGGATGATAAATTTGAACTTTGCTGTAGACTATCATCTTTCAAAACATAAATACATATGTTTATATAATTCAAAGGATAGAGGACGAAGTTATGTCCTTATGGGGAAGAAAAAGTCCTTATGGGGCGCGAGGGGGACCTTTCCCATCGCTTTCCCTCCTACCCTAGGTATACCACATCTACTTCATTAAGTTTACTTCATATTATTCGATTCTGTATTGAATGCATCATATTGAAGTTTTCGATTTTTTTTTTTAACAATGATTATTGGAGCATATGCTACGCAATTTGAATTTAAACCATTTGACCAATGTACTTACTAATAAGAGTTAAAATTCACTCTCTAGTCAAAGAAGCTCCACAAATTGCCAAGAAGATGCTATGAAACAATAGTGAATGGAACCGGCTTTCATCCTGATAATTTGTTCTGAGCATCCTTGGATATGGGGATAGGCTTCTTCCGATGCTCTAGTTTATAATTCAAGAATTCATTTAATTCATTTAGCTATAATTCATTTCAAGAATGACATCCTGGAAATATGGTACAATCACCTCATTTCTGTAAATGCAGATTGCGTAATTCACTAGGTAAAACCCTGTGTACCGTCATCTGAGCTCCTTAGGTGTTGACGAGGCTTATGTCAGATCAGAAATGTCCTAAAGAATGGAAGAGAGAGACTTCATTCCATTTACACTCTTTAAGCAGTGCGAGTTTCAGCTATGTCTTGAAGTTGTCTCTTACTGAATAAATACTGACCTGGATTGCGTTGTTTACAGCTTAAGAAGACTTGAAACACTGGCTCATATTCTGGTCGATTGTCCCATCTACTAATCTGCCCGAATATCCCATCTACTAATCTGCCCGAATTGGTTGTTTTCAGGTTTTAAAAGAAATCTGTGATAAAAAACCACTAACCATGCTACTTTCTATCTGCTACCAATGATGAAGTGTTAAAAGTATTTCGGTTCATTGGCGAGGTTCTCAAAATAAGATCCTTCATACTGTGTGGATAGGAAAGCTTTAAGCGATTATTGTTTTATTAGTTCTGATATTTTTATGAACGTAAGTCATCATAAAATTCCTTTCATAGAGGAATACCTCTTGGCTTCTGGACTAGGACTCTGTAATCTAATTATAATCTTCATTGGGCCCATACTGTAAATATTTTTTTTTTTTTGGTTTACTGATTATTGTTGCCCAAAATAGGTCTTGGTCTTGTGCTTTGCAAGACCAAGACCAAGACCATGGCCGCCTAACTGTTGCAAGACCAAGACCAGGACTGGTAAAAAAAATCGATTTTTTGAATAAAAATTAAGGCAAAATAGTTACTGATACTTGACAATCTTAGTTACTGTGTAAATAATTGGTATAACCAATATAATTTTGCATTTAACTCCTCTAATTTTTCATACGATCTTAGTTAGGTTTCTCCTATCTCAAAAATTACAGTAATATCTCTATAGTAATATGTTAATAAGTAACTGCAAGACCGTTGCGAGAGTCTTGCGCAAGACCAAGACCATGGCCAAACTGAGTTTGCAAGACCAAGACTCGTATCGGTTTCGCATTTGGGCAACACTATTTATGATGTTTATTGCAACTTGTAAGCTATTATATATTTATGATGTTTAGGTGTAGTATGTTATTAAGGTATATTTTTTTTTTTTCTGCCGCCTTAACCAGCGTTTTCCATCTCAGCCTATCTTGGGCTATTTCTTGCCAGTCATCTTCATGCAGCTCTATTGCATCTTCTTGATGGATTGCTCTGAGCAACGTGCCACGCCTATCGACCTCATTGCCTTCATATCATGAAATATTGATTAACCAGTTCCTGTGCGCAGTTCATTTTTATTGGTACTTCTCCATGCGTTAATAATCTGAACCCAGATCGCTCCGTTTATCATTTGGAGGAGTTTTCTGTCAAATCTTTCAATATATCTTCCTAGGATGCTGGCTAGTGCCCAGGTCTCGCAGCTGAAAATCTGACCTGGCTTCATCATAATTAAATTACTAATTTGAGATTTCATCTAATATTTGAAAGAGAGAAGAAACCTCTGTGCATTTACATGCTGGTTTCCGACCGTTGGTCATTCATTGAGGTTACTATGGAAACCGCTGTATTTATTGTTATTAATTTATTCAACAGTCCTTAACGGACCTGGACCTCAGAAACAACCTCAGGCTTCCCTATCGCCAGCTATTCTCTCTATCTTGTTATACCCACCTGAGCCAGGGCCATACGCTAAAGCTAATCCTCTGTGTATGGCCTAGCAATCCGAAGTGACAGCTTTTAACAGTTACTACAATATCGAGGTCATGACGGCCGAGAGTGTTGTAGCGTTGCCCGTTGAAGCATTCTCGTGGCTAGCGACGCCGGACGGTGGTTGAAAATACATTTTTTTCGGGAAAAAAAAATTAGCAATGCCGATCTGTAAGTCACAGAAACATATTTTTGATACTATCTTAATCACAACTAAATTTTCTATAAAATATATAGTAAGGGTAAGTATTGCGATCGTGAAAATTTTCGAATCTCAGTCGACGGAAATACATGTTTTGAGATCCCTTGAGTTCAAATAACTAAGTATCGCAAAATGGTCTCTGTGTGTGTTAACAGCTAGCTCATAAACCAAAAGTAGTACAAAAATGATATTAAGTATTTAAGGTTTGTATATGGGCCGGATGTGACAGTAACTTTTTCGTTAAAATCGGCCAACCGGAAGTGCCACTTTATATCAACGCTGAAACACATTTTTACAATTTTCTCAAAAACAGCTCTAACGATTTTAATCAAACTCGGTGTATCATTATATAATTAAGTGGTCTTTAATATCATTTAGGTCTTATCCCCGTTGATGTCACTTTACAGGGCTTAAATGTCCAATGTTCATATATGTCTTCCTCTAAAGTACCTTTAATATAGTTTTTTTTTAAAGTTAACCATTTTGCATTATTCAGAGTTACGAAAAAATGCTACATATAACTTTTGAAAGAATTTGATAAGTTAATAAAGGAGAAAAAAAATAAAAATGCAGAAAAACCTGCGTTGCTATAGACTGTAGCGCCTAAACGAATGTACCGATTTCAATGAAACTTTGCTAAAATCATTTTCTCGATACCCTTTAAATTTATCTATATAACTTACTTCAACGAAAAGAAGCTGGAAAACATGTCCAATGTTCATATATGTCTTCCTCTAAAGTACCTTTAACATAGTTTTTTTTTTTAAAGTTAACCATTTTGCATTATTCAGAGTTACGAAAAAATGCTAAATATAACTTTTGAAAGAATTTGATAAGTTAATAAAGGAGAAAAAAAAATAAAAATGCAGAAAAACCTGCGTTGCTATATATTGTAGCGCCTAAACGAATGTACCGATTTCAATGAAACTCTGCTAAAGTCATTTTCTCTATACTCTTTAAATTTATCTATATAACTTACTTCAACGAAAAGAAGCTGGAAAACAAGTTACGAGGGATGTTAAAATTAAATTCCGAATAACTCAAAAAGTATACGCTTTTTTGGGGATATTGTACATATGGTTTTTTAAAAGTTTACGGAATTTCTTTAAAAAAACAAACAAAAAATCGTTAAAATCGGACAATTAGGAGAAAAGATATGGTCTCTAGTTTTTTCCCTGAAGAGGCGAAAATTTGGATAAATTTAAAATATACTTTTTTAATTGTTGAGACTAAAAAAACGTTTTTTGTACAGATATTAAATAATGTTCCGTTCCTAAGAACATCTTTCATAAGAAATAAGTACCTAAATTTGTACCTTCATTTTCAGTTCTATATTTCAACACTGCAATCACCACCTATGGAATCAACTTACTAATTGTCTGCATAGATAACTTTTTCAACTAAAAATATCACTAAAATGACATCACTCAAAAATTTTGAAATTGGAGTTAGTCATTCTGTGGTTTATAAAAGCAAAGAAAGTTGTGTGGTTTATAAAAGCAGATGGAGTGACTAGATTTTTATTGCCTGTCGTCGATATATTAAATAGACATTTTGTAATTATAACGGTCTTAATGACTTGTTATCTGTAAGCTTTAAGCTTTAGCTCCATTTAAAATGTACTTCAAAAAATTGTATAATAGCCCAGCATTGCCAGAAAATAATTTATATTCAAAGTAGATCGGTAAGTGAAAGTTGTGTGTTGCGCGCACCAGATTTTTTTCTCTCGGTTAGTTTCAGCTCACTAAATTATTGAAACAAATCAGATAGTTATTTTGATTACAACCAATCTTGACCTGGGAACTTATATTAAAAGAATTAATGAAGCAAACTAATGAAGGAAACATTTAGGGTAACAAATAGTGAAAATCTTGCTATAGTGTGAAACAAGAAGGATTGTCTATTTTACATTTTTAAGTAACCTAACACGAACGATATTACTGTAATTGATGAAAACACTAATAAATAGTTTGTTTTAAAAATGTTATCATTTCATATTTTAATCGAATTTTTATTTATTGATTCATTTTTCTCTTCTGATTATAAGACTATGAAATATTTTGTATTTCTAAGATTAGATCTTTTAAATTAAACCCTTCAACATTATTTCATTTTTTTCTCACATTCGCTCCTCAATTTTATGTAATGTTCATTAAAAAATAATCAGTGAATATCTGCCAACATATAAATAATTGGCAGTAATGGTGAGCACGTGTAAATGTTTGTCAAGTTAGCCCGCCTCGGTGACAGCTATTAGTCTTATCTATATTAAACCAACTAAAACTGTGTTTAATCTTTCCCTGTTTTGTAATGTATCATTTCAGTTTGTATTTAGTACATTTGAATTTGTTTTTGTTGACTAGTCGTAGTGCAATAATTTAGTAAAGCCGAACTCTACCCCAAAATACAATTTAAACTACATTAGAGTTGTATCATTTTGATCGTATTTCCCCATTTGGAAATCAAATTAAAAATTATTCAATTGTTTTAGTAATACTTAAAAAATGAAATAGAAAACCATAATGAATTTAACTACTGAATTTTTTTATCATGTTTTGTTATTAAACATTTTGTCAAATGTTTCCAAATTTAATTTATCGGAATGGCAGGAATAGAGAAAAAAAGATCAAGACCCCAAAAAGCACTGGTTTAACACCTACAAATTTTCAATAGTGTTCAAAACCTGTGTGCGCCTTACTGATGGGACCACACATTAGTCTCCAGCTGGTTGAGCATCTTGCTCTTCTGGGTAGCTTCCTCCAACAGTTTGATGCTGCCTCTCCCGGTCCCCTCCTTATTGTGAAGTGCGTAGGTTCCACCTTTGTCTCCATCTTCACACGAACTCCACGAAGTGGGGGTATTTCTCCTCTTCCAACAGTCGAGGAAGATCCTCTACGTCTAGGGCGTACAGTCCCGTCCTCCGCGTCAATAATAATCTGGCTTGCTCCATCGCGGTGCATGATATAACCCACTGCTCAGCCGTACCAGGGGCACCGCAGGCGGGACATGAGGGGTCGATGTTCTTCCCATGCTTCCTGAGTTTGTATTTAAACCCACCATGTCCCGTCAGGATCTGTGAGGTCCAGTAGTCCGGCTCGACCCGATGTGCCTTCAATCTGGGATGAACGGAGGGAAAGTACTTTCTCAAGGTCGCTCTATTCTCACTTGTTATCCACCGCCCATTCCCCCATACCCCCTCCTCTAGTGTTGCCTCTCGGACTATGCCACTCCAACTTCCTGGATCTTCACGGACCCTCCACTGAAGTCCCTCTGGGAGTGCCTCCAGTCCCTGCCTCTTTAGAGACTAAAATAGTAACTATAAAAACAATCTTAATTAAAGCTTATAGTGTGCCTTTAAATAAACTACATTTATTGAGAGATATTACAATCTCTTACAAATAAGGACATTTATAATAGTAATACAGAAAAATAAATAATACAGAAAAAACAATAATACTAAAAGTAAATGTATATAAACTAAAATCAACAAAAAGAAACTAAACTATTAAAAACAATTACTCCCATACACACATGCTTCTATACAATATCTAAAAAAAAAAAAAAAATCATTCACCCAAGATATCCGAGCCAAGCTTTTCTCCCCACTCGAGGAAGGAAAGGCAGGACTCAAAAAGATCCCAGCGCCTCTAAATTAGCCGCATTACTGGTATTAAGGACTAGTAGAGGCTGATCAGAGGCGCTATAATCACATATACATGGCTTGAGTAGAGAATCTGGCCATTGCCAAAACTACAATGTATACTTATTCACAAAAGGTCTCTGGGCCACTGCCGCTTTAACCTTCGAGGTGGATTATAGGGATGGGTGGTGCTGGATAGGGATTGTGCAAGGGAATTAGGATGATAGATAAGATTCTGATGAAATATGGAGAATTTTTAAGAGATAAGGTCTTTGTTAGTTACATAGAATGGAGCATCAACTATTGTTCGAAAGACTTTTGACTGGATGGATTGGATGCGCTTGATGTTGAAAAATTTTGCTGTTCCCAACAGTGCTAGTCTGTAAGTCCAAATAGGATTCAGTATTGTCTTGTAGGTCAGTATCTTGTTTTTAATGGAAAGTTTAGATTTTCTGTTTTGTAGTCGGTATAGTTGACCATATCGTCGGTTGAGTTCTTGTCTTTTGAGTGTAGTATGTGGGTTCCATGTTATTCTTCGGTCTAAGAGATAGCCTAGATACCGGACTGTGTCTGAGAAAGGAAGCTGGATGGAATTAAAGTGTACAGGTGGACATGAATGTATTCATTTACTTTAATACGCCATTTATTACACTAGTGCTCAATCAAGGAGATGTGCCTTTGAAAACTTAAGGAGGCTATTTGGGGATCAGAGTTGGTTGATATGATTGCGGTGTCATCAGCGAATGTAGCAAGGAAAGTATCGGGATGAACAAGGATGTCAGCGGTAAAGAGTATGTATAGCACGAGAGCTACGACGCTATCTTGGGGAACACCGGCTTTAACGGGATATATATCGAAAAATTCGGTTCCACAGCGAACTCGAATGGAGCGGTTAGAGAGATAGGATCGGAGGACTAGGTATAAGGACTGAAGTAAATGAATTTTAAGCTTGAAGAGCAGTCTGGGGTGCCATACCCGGTCAAATGCCTGTGCTATGTCCAGAAATGCACCCGAACAGTATTCCTTATTTTGTAGGGCTGAAAAAATATGATCAGCAACTCGGAGTCCTTGTTGAACAGTAGAATGTTGGGAGCGGAAATCAAACTGACGGGAAGAAGATTTTGGGATTCTATAAGAGGTAGGATTTGTTTTAAAAGGATTTTTTCGAAGATTTTTTAAAGAATCGGGAGTAGGCTAATAGGTCTGTACGATGTCAAGCTGTTAGAAGGTTTGCCTGGTTTTGGGAATAGGATAATACTAGAATGTTTCTATAATAGAGGGAAATGAGTGGTGTGTAGGATGCAATTATAGATATAGGTAAGGAATATGACTGGTTTGGATGGAAGTTGTCGAAGGTTCGGGGGTTAAGGAGATCGTATCCAGGAGATTTACTGGGGATTAGTTTTTGTAATTGTAATTTCACTTCGGATGTATGAATCGCTTTAGGAGGTAGTGAGAGTGGGATAGGTGAAGTAAGGGATTCCTCGACTGTTACGGTGTGGGTATGGATGGGATTCCGGATGGGGAATAAATGTATTGGAGAGATTTTTGATAAACTCTTCGGCTTTATCTTCTTCAGATGCTGCCCAAGAGCCGTCATCTCGCCGGAGGGGATGGGAAATAAGATGAGGTTTTAGGATTGTCTTAGTGGTTCTCCAAAGGAATTGTCATGAACAGAGAGGTAGGATAGGTAGGAATTAAAGGATTCGGATCTATAGGATGCTAATTCTCGCTTTAGTTTCTTACAGTGGTAATAATAGACGCGATCGCGGGATGTTTGGTATGTTGCCATACTGATCTGGCACGTCGTTTCATATGGATGAGACCTAAGAGGTATTGAGATAAGTTGTTTTACTTAGCATTTCTTGGGGAGTTACTTGGGTAGGAGGCTGTCCAGGTGGCTTATTGGATTGAGGAAGTAATAGAATTGACAGCATTGTCATGGTCGTCTGGAGTTTTGAGGGATATATTAAGATTTATCTTATCGGAAAGGGTTTGGCGGAACAGGTCCTCTTATGAATGGCGGTGGAGAAGGTTTGAGAACGGGTTCTAGGGAAACATTAAGAATTAATGGACTATGGTCTAAGGAAAGTTTGTTTAGGTATATAATGGAACAATGGAGGGGGCTAAAGCCATTGTGGATGAAGAAATCTAGGATATCAGGATTACGGTTAGGATCTGTGGGCCAGTAGGTAGGAGAGTTGGGAGAAAGGAGGTGGAAATGTTGGGATTAGAGAAGACAGCTATGTTCGGTCACAAGAATTAGTGGTTCTTGAACTCCATTGCTGGTGTTCAGCATTTAAGTCTGCACCCAAGATGAAGTGATGTCCTAAGGAGTCGAGGAGAGAACTGAAGAGGGCATTGGATATGGATCGGTTAGGATTTCAATACACCGATGCAAGGGTGACCGGAAAGGAGGTTTTGATTACGAAAGCGGTGGAATGTGGAATCTCTTGTGTTGGTAAAGGAGGCCCATGGTAAAGGGAGAGGGATTGGTGTACAATGACCGCAGTACCGGCATGTGCCTTCCATCAGGATGGTCAGTAAGATATGTTAAGAACTGTGGTATTTTAAAGAGATGTTTAGTGGTTTGTCGAGTTTCAGTAATTAGTGCCAGGTTAATGTTTCTGTCAAGTAATGATAGTTGATAAACTGTACGATTTCTAACACCATTCGCATTCCAAAGGAAAATGGATATAGGTTTATTGGATGTCATTTAGGATTTTTGGGAGGAGGGATACAATGTGATACAAGATTCGTGAGGAAGGATATCAAAGGAGCAATAAGAGATCTGAATTCGGAGAGGAACGATGTAAGTAAACTTGTGAGACTTGTATTATTTGATGGAGGAGGAATGTGAGGAATTTGGTGTGATAGAATTGTTGAGGATTAGACGAAATTTGAGTAGTAGGATTCTGAGTGTATGGTTGAGGATCTTGAGGTGTATATTGTTCTTGCGGCAGGGTCTTACAATTAGATATTTCATTCTCATCTCCTAATAGGTGTGCAAAAGACACCGTTGGATCTATTATCTTGAAAGGTTCACTTCTTGATCTGAAAGGTTCTCTTCTTGGTCTTTCTGTTTCTTCTTTGTTCCAGGTATTCTGGTATCTTGATTTGATATTTTTGTATTTATGGTAGCCTTTGTAGCTGGATGTCCTTCAAGGCACAAAGCACATACTGCAGGATCTCGTTTCGGTTTTGTGCACTCACCAGATTTGTGCTGCTCTTGTGGGCAAATGTGGACAGTAAGTCTTGTTATGGCCATATGCCTGGCAATTCTGGCACTGAACGATTTCTCTCTTAGGGTATGGCTTCTCTACTATCACACCTCTACTATCACACGCCTTTAAATAAAATAGTTTTTTTTATTATTTTAGTTTTATTATGAACGCCACCTCGGACCATCATCTTCTCGACAATATACAACGGTCAACCAACAGGTATTCAATATGTCTTTTAACAAAAAAAGAAAACCGGGTAAAACGGTGGGAATGTGACAAAAAATCTAACACCACCTTTTTTTTTTTTATTTATTGAATAATATAACATTCTGTCACATGGACATTGGTAATAGAGAGGTAAGATCACATTCACACAATATGTACAAACAAAATATAAAGTAATGGATGCAAAATAACTCAATATCAAAACCATCTAACATGAAACATGATACATGATACCAATATGATACATTCCTTTTTTTTTTTATTTCTTTATTGAGTATTATAACAATCTGTCTCTGGGACATTGGTTATAGTGAGGTAGGATGACATTCACACAATATGTACAAAAAAATAAAATACATAGAACAAAATAATAATCAAAAGTATATACAATAGATAGTAAAATAAAATTAACATACTAATTATTAGATAGTAAACATGCTAATTAGATAGTAAACATACTAAATTAACAATAAAACTGAACATTGATCGTATATTGATACATTTCTAACAACCTAATTTATGTCCGAAATTTTAAGCCAATAACATTATTACGACAATCTTTAAATCAAAAAATAAAAGTCTAGGAAAACATCATGGACAAGTCGGAATTAGTTTTATTTATTTATTCGAACCTTTATGGTATTGTTTTGCTTTAAAAAAATTCTGCATATTGATGTTCACCTCATTTGATGGAGTCACTGGAATATTTTTATATATATATATATATATATATATATATATATATATATATATATATATATATATATATATATATATATATATATATATTTATTTATTTATTTATACGAACATGCAAGATACGACCTAATCAAAATCTGCGTACCGCAAGGACGAACATGGCCACTTTCAGAGGACAAAATTTTATCAAAATATAAAATTGAGCTATTAAATTTTATTTCCAAGATAGCTCTAGAATTAAATCCAAACCCGAAGCATTGAACTGACTGAAGATATATGTTGTTGTTAAATGTTTATTTTTATGTTTTAAATGTTTATTTTACGTGTATATCTTGTATTTTATTATCCTGATCAACTTTTACGTAAAGTTTTATTATTTCAACTTTGTATATTGAATGAATGATAAATGCTTTATTAAATATGCATAACTTATAAATTTCTAATGATGTAGAGATGGTTGACCGTGATATGATATGAGAAGGAGTTGACCTGGTGGTGCGATGAAATAAATACTAAATTATACAAATAGTATTATTTAATTTTTGCCGATGTTTCGACCCACATTGCAACTCTTCATCGGGGCGTAGGATGTAGCACTGCGGGAGGCAGTTGAAACACTCAATACTATTTGTATAATTTAGTATTTATTTTACCGCACCCTCTGATCAACTCCTTCTCATATAAATTTCTAAAATACACAAAACATTTGTACGGCATGATTATTCGTCTGCCAGAAATTTTATATGTTTTACAGGTACAGTACAAATATACAATGTACAGACTTTATAACAATTACATATACATGAATAACTGAAAAATAATAAAACGACTAATACAATATTAAATAATAAATATTTTGAATAATTTATGTCTTAGAAATGATAATAAGGAAAATAAGGGAAAACATAAACAATACCATGAATAAAACTGACCACAAATAAATTAGACGGACCATTGATTATGCTGGATGTAGCAAATTAAAATGATGTATCCACGCATGTCGAGCAAAATCGACAATTTTACGACATTCGTTCACAGAGAGGGCATTTAGAAGGAAAATTAGGATATCATTTCGGACCGGGCTAGTTCCAAGAAATTCGATACGAATTTGACTAAGCCTTGAACATTCAGCCAGAAAATTGAACAGGTCCTCCTTCACCGGTAGATTACAGAATGGACAATCCGTATATTCCCTGTCAAGCCATAGGATGTAATTCAAATAAAGGAGTTCACACCTGAGCTTTAACAACCAACTCAACTCGCGCACAGTCAAATCCCAACAGCAGCCATCCATGAATTTCAAAATTTTAAGATTATGACTCAACTCCCTATACAATAGAAATTCATCAGAATTCAATGCCACTAATTTACACTGTTCCCAATGTTGCTGAGTGATTGAAGACCGTATTGTTGCCAACTGGTCTTTCCATAACGAAAAACATTCCAAAGACCTATCGAATCTGCAAGAATAAACTTCGTATATTGCTTTCGTTAGTTAAATATATATGTGTAAATATATTTTGTTTTTTATTAATTTATTTATTTGTCAGCATTATTTCGGAATATTTTATTTATATTTATTCACAATGTGGTAAATTCAGTTTTATTTTATGTTAAATATTTTTGTAAATATATCTAGTTTATTAGCTATTTTTTATTTATATTTACCTATTTTTATCTTATTGTTGTGCTTGTTCACGTATTTTATTCTTCAATGTTTATTTTATATATAATCTCTTTAAAATTTTAAGTTAACTTAAATTAGTTTAGGCGATTGTTTTTTGTTTTTTTTCATGATTCGATTCTCGCACAAATATAAGTTGTATACAATGATTTAATTGTTCTCAATACTTGAAAACATTTAACTCTATTTCGTATATATATGCTATAAAAAAAAAATCTTACTTTCATGTATAGTGTTCACAGTATTAATAAGTCATAATGAGCTACTCTTTATCACTATTATTATTGTCCTTGAATGTGACAGATTGTAATATATCTCAATAATGAAATATCGTAATTTTCATGTAAACAAGTATCGTTGCTATAGTTCTATTTTATTGTTTATTTTTCCTTTTTATTTTTCTTATTTTATGTTGTTTTGTTTAATTAAAAAAAAAAAAAACATTCATACATAAAATATGTGAATTCGTATGATGTATGTGAACTTTTGAAAATAAACTCCTCCTGTATAGGTTACTATGCAAGAGATATATATATATATATATATATATATATATATAAGATAAAGACCGGAGACTGGCGATATCAGCCTTAATACCATCTTGTAATGTAAATAAACATAGCAATTGTATATAAGGCAGATTATTGGACGAATAAAGCAGTGTTTATTCAGAAGCCGTGAGTATTGTTTCTCGTTCCTCTTTCCTTCTTTTTTTTTATTTTTAAAGCCCGGAGACGCTTAACTGGTGCCGAAACCCGGGAGAACGTCAGGAGAACACGGAAGTAAAATTTTTTTTTTGTCTGTCTTTATTTTAATTTTTTTTTTCTCTTCTCCTAGTCATAAGGAAAAGACGAGATGCCGACAGAGGGCATAATTCGACCAGGAGTGTTGAACGCACCTGAAATGCCGCAACCTCAGGAAATGCCGATAGCGCAGATTCCTCAGATCGCCCCTCAGGTTCCGCAGATTCCGCAGATACCTCAGATACCTCAAGTACCGCAGATACAAGAGATCCCTCCCTTACCTAGGGACACATTGGCAGAGGCGCATGCCAATGCATTGGAGTGGATGAAGATAAGGGCAGCAACCACGCAGGATCTACGGAGAGCAATCGCAGACCTGGAGCGATTCGGGGGCGAGGTAGGTGAACTTAATCACTTCCTGAAAGGCGGAGACCGCCTCATATCAAGAATCGAAGCAAAGGTGGCGGAGGACCTCGTGAACCTGGGAGACGCAGAAGCACTGAAGGCAGCTCTCGTGTGCCGAGTGAGGAGGAACATCCTCAACCAAATCCAAGCGGACGAGGAGACACCATGGCCAGTGATTAAGGAGCGTTTGAAGAAGGCTTTCGGAGGGGGCCGATGGACGCCAGAAGAAGATATCTTCCAAATGTTTAGGGAGTGTCGGTCCCAACGCCAAACAAGAGGACAGTATGCGGGGGTACTAGTGGCGAAGTACAACCGCATAACTGAGAAAATGCGTGAAACCATGAGTGTGGGAGAGGTCGAGGCTAGGATGGAATTCCTTTCGACAATACTCAAGGTTCAGTTAGCTAAGGAGACTGGGAGAAGGGACGGACTGCCTAGAGAGCGATCGTTCCTCGAGTGTGCCCAAGAAATGATAGATCTGAGTGCAAGAGAGGAAGAGACGCGGATGGAAGTAGAAGAACCAGGGTGGACCCGAGTGAGTGACAGACGACACCGGACAGCCCAGATAGGGTGGAGGAAGAGGGAAATGAAACACCCGAACGGAGAAAAAGCCACGACGGGCGAGAGAAGATCCGGACAGTCCAGGCCTAGGAATGGACCCCGGAGGGAAGACCGAAAATGTCACGGGTGCGGGAAACCGGGACATTTGGTAGCACAATGTCCGCGCACTAGATGTTTCGAGTGCGGGACTGAAGGGCATATTGCCAGACAGTGCCCGTACATGTTTCGCAGGAGGAGAGACCTCTAGACGAGCCAATGGAGGTGAACGCTCAAAAGTTGAAAAAACGAGCTAGGATGCAGCAGAGAGACGGATCTTCGGAAGAGGCAACCGAGGAGTCGGGGACGTCGGGAACGGAGACTGACGAGCCAGCCAGCAGTGGAGGCGAAGGAGGCAGGAGCAGCCAACGGAGCGAGCAACGACGAGCGACGGCGGTAAGGAGGAAGCGAGGTGGCATCTGAGAAGGGTGTCAGCAGAGAGGCGACCGCACAGCAACCTGCAACAATATTAGAGGTAAGCCATGCTGGTTGCCGATTATTGAAGTAGATGGGGGAGTGAAGTGTCTCGTGGACACAGGGAGCTCGAGTACTATCTTGACTCGGGGGCGTTGGGGAGAGTGTGCGGGAGCGAGAGGGTACTCCGGATACAAAACTGTGGCTGCCAGCTAATCACTCTGGGTGGTCCCTGTAAAGTAGAAGGGGAAGCGTCAATTACGCTTGACCGGTGGGCAGGGAAAAAGGGGGAGCTAAGGGTGCATGTGGTAGAGAGCATGGCGCGGGAGTACCAAGTCATAATAGGGTGTGATCTGTTAGGACAGGTAGGGGTAAGCATTAGAAACCGTAGAGGAGCTTGGAGTATCAGGCTGGGAAAGAGGAAATTCGGATGTATAGGGGTCGCGAGAGAAAGAAGGGTGCGGATAGGAGCGGTGAACAGGGTGGAGGACTGGAGAAAGGCGTTACAAGCGGAGTTCGTAGATATTTTCTTCAGGGAGGGCGAGGTATTGGGGGTAACAGGGAAGACGGTACACGAAGTTCCACTGAAGCAAGATAGGGTGACCTACGTAAAGGAAAGGAGATACCCGCAGGCGATGAGGCAGCATATTCGGGAGGAATTGGAAAGCCTGAAAGAGCAAGGGATCATAGTCGATAGCACCTCGCCATTTAATAGTCCCCTGTGGGCAGTGAAAAAGAAGGCAGCGCCAGGGGATAATAAGGAAAGATACAGAGTGGTAGTGGACTATCGTAGGTTGAACGACAACACGGTAGACGAAAAGTACCCGATCCCTAGATTCGAAGATATACTTGATAGGTTGAGTGGGGCCGTGGTGTTTAGCACGTTGGACCTCAAGGCGGGATACCACCAAATACGGATGCACCCGAAGGACCAACATAAGACGGCGTTTACATTCGAAAGGGGGCATTACGAATTCACCAGAATGCCGTTTGGTCTGAAGAATGCGCCCATAACGTTTCAACGCCTGATGGACGAATTTCTGAGGGGGATCGACGACTCCGTATGTCAAGTATACATGGACGACCTGCTGATTTTTAGCAGAACGGAAGCCGAACACGTGGGGCATTTGAGGTCGGTATTCGAAAGGCTGCGACAATTCGGGCTGAAACTGTCAAGTGAGAAGTCCCTGTTGGGACAAACGCGAATCAATTTTTTAGGCCACACTATTTCTAGCGAGGGGGTCAGACCGGATGCGGCAAAGGTGGAGGCTATCACACGAATGGCGGTGCCACGGGACGTTAAAGGGATTCGTAGGCTTCTCGGGACGCTGAATTATTATAGAAGATTCGTACCTGAGATGGCAGAATACTTGGTACCTATCAATAACTTGCTGAAGAAAGGCGCGAGGATCGTGGTGACACCGGAAATGGAAAATAATATTCGGAAATGCATGGATAGGTTGCAGGCAGAACCCGTATTGGCGTTCCCGGATTTTGAGAAGCAGTTCAACGTCACCACCGATGCGAGCGAATACGCGTTGGGGGCCGTTTTATCCCAGGGCAGAAGTGAGGGTGAACGTCCGATAGCATACGCGAGCCGACGACTTACGAGCGCGGAATCACGGTACAGCGCGTTAGAGAGGGAGCTACTCGCGATAGTGTGGGCCATCGACCATTTCAGGCCATATATATTTGGGAGGAAGTTTCGAGTCCACACCGATCACAAACCCCTTCAGTGGGTAGGAAAACTTAAGGAAACCTCTGCGAGGGTCACGAGATGGAAAGAATTCCTTAGTCAGTACAACATGGAGGTGGTGTATAAGCCGGGAAAGGAAAACGTGGTGGCAGACTGGCTCTCTAGGGCCATCATGATCAACGCGGTAGAAGAGGACGGAGGAGGTCCATCGCGGGACGTGCGCCAATTCTTGAGGGAATGGACTCCTGAGGGTGAAGGGGCAGATGATACCGTCAGTATAGAGGACAGGGAGGGGTCCCCGGAAGAAGATAGCTCAGCGGAGGAAAGACCAGAGGCGATGGAGGAAATAGACGAAATCATCAACGACAAGCATAGACAGGTAATCTGGAAAACCAGGACAACAGGGATCATGAAAATAGATTACCGAAGATACGGGAAAAGTAGGATTCGCGTCATTTGGTCGCAACCCGGGGTGAGCGAGGAGCAAATCCGTACGGCACTGAAGGACGCCACGGAACCGGGAAAGACACACCATCTCTATGTTGGGAACAACACGGTATGGGAGAAAATAAAGCGGATGTGGAGATCCGAGCGGATAGGCATGGATAGAACGATCATCCGGTGCAAGTATGCAGTGGAAACCGTACAGGATGAGGAGCAGCAACAAGCAATTACATTGGCATACCACCAGGGGAAGACCAACCACCGAGGCGTCAACGAGACGTTGCAGGCATTACGGCGAAAGTATTTCTGGTGGGGAATGAAAAAATCTATCCAAGGAATCATCGGGAAATGCGAGGTATGTATGCGCACAAAGTATGATCGACACCCCCCCAGAGGAGTTCAGGAAGAGACACCTACAGGGAATATGCCGCTACAAGACCTCCAGATCGATACATTCACCTGGAAAGGGTTCAAGTGGGTCACGATCATCGACACCTTTAGTAAAGTAGCTATGGCACATCAGGTCATGGACAAGTCTGCCAATGCAGTTGCGGAAGCCCTACAAATCTGGATACAGTTTTACGGAGTTCCCGAGAGGATCACATCAGACGGTGGCAGAGAATTCGACAATACCGCGATTAGGGAGGAGGTGAAAAGGTTAGAGGTTGTGTGGCATTATAACACACCGGGACACCCTAAGAGTAGAGGAGGAATCGAACGTTTGCACAGCACGTTGAGTGACCACATCCGTGTATATCAGGGAGAGAAAGGGTTGGAGCCGGATGTTGCGATGAAGAAAGCCGTAACAGCTTACAACCATTCGATCCACTCCGTAACGGGGTTTTCACCTGTGGAAATACTATTCGGGATGCGCAGGCCAAGGAGAGATTGGGGGGAAACAACGACCAATGAACATCTCGTAGAGCAAATCCAGAATACTAGGGTAGAGGTAGGAAAGACGTGGGGAAGGTAGCGGGGAGAATTCAGCGGGAAAAGGAGAAGCGGGTAGCGCGGCAGAATGTGCAGGTACGTGACCGAATGGGAGAATTAAAAATCGGAACAATAGTGTATCGTAGAATTGGAACCAACAGAGGGAAACAATTGTTACGGTACGAGGGCCCATTCAGAGTGGTTGCTATTAGGGAGCATAATCTGGTAACCATTGAAAGCATTAACGAACCTAAGAAGAGGAGAACTGTTCATATTGAACAATTGAAGCTCCCAATGTTAGAACCGGTACAGAAACCAATTGATTCGTAGTACCCTTATCGCGTATTATAAAAAAAATATGTTTTTTTTATTATTATTACTGTTGATGATGTCATTTTTTTTTTTATTATTTTTGTTGTTCTTGTAAATAAAGATATGGCAGCATAATAGAGGTGATTGTAATTTTTATAGGATTAAGAGTTCTGTTCCATTGTTAATAAGACGTTGTGTGTTTACTTTCTGTGGTTTATTTCTTTTTATTTATTTCTCGTTCCAGCGGAGTGGAAGTGAGGTTTGGTGTACTTTAAGTTTATACTGGTACAAATAATTGTAAAGGGTTAAGGCTGATACCGGTGGCTCCGATCTAGGAATTTATAAGTTTCCGAAAATCCTATTCGTAAACTGGTGGGGGGGAGATAAAGACCGGAGACTGGCGATATCAGCCTTAATACCATCTTGTAATGTAAATAAACATAGCAATTGTATATAAGGCAGATTATTGAACGAATAAAGCAGTGTTTATTCAGAAGCCGTGAGTATTGTTTCTCGTTCCTCTTTCCTTCTTTTTTTTTATTTTTAAAGCCCGGAGACGCTTAACTTATATATATATATATATATATATATATATATATATATATATATATATATATATATATTTCTGTTTTTCGACTTTTAATTATTTATATATTCTAGGATCTTGAGATTTAGTTAAAAGAATTTAAGGTTTAGTCTGAAAAAATCAAATAACTCCTACTTAATTACTATCCAACCTTTTATTACTACTACATCGCTACCAGTTTTATCCAACATGGTATTTCACTATTAATTTAGTTTTTGAATGTAATGAGTATTAATTTTCAACAATTGTGTGTGCATTGTTGCTACTATTTCCTTTATAACCTAAGTTAACTCAATAGTTAATTTGTTTTCTAACCGTCGATAATATTAGTACTTAATAGTTATTTTCTGAGATATTTTCTATAGCATTTCCAAGTCAATTTCAACCTTTTCCAAGTCAAATTCAACCTTTTCCAAATAAAATTAGACTTTTTCCAAGTCAAATTCGACCTTTTTTATTTATTTAATTATTTTTAATTTTTCGATGTGTGGGTCTGTTATCGTATGAGTAGTTTTTGAAAATAACCTCCATTTTAAGATTACGTGACTGCGTTTCGAATTATTTAGTTTTTTTTATTTATTCGATATAAGGGTGTATTTTTATGTTTCCTGATCCATGAATTTTGAAAATGGCCTCCACTTTAAGATTACGCCACTGCGTTTCGACTTATTTAAGTTTTTTTGATTTCTTCGATGTAAGAGTGTATTCTTATGTTTCCGGAGTTATAGATTTTGAAAATGGCCTCCATTTTATGATTACGCCGCTGCGTTTTGACTTATTTAAGTTTTTCGAATTTATCCAATGTAAAGGTCTACTTTTATGTTTCTTGAGGCGTAGATTTTGAGAATGACCTCCATTTTATGATTACTCCTCTGCTTGTTAACTTATTCAAGTTTTTCGAATTTATCCAGTGTAAATGTCTGCTTTTATATTTTCGGAACCGTAGATTCTGAAAATGACCTCTATTTTATGATTACGCCGCTGTGTTTCAACTTATTTAAGTTTTCCGAATTTATCAAATATAAAGGTCTACTTTTATGTTTCTGGAAATGTAGATTTTTAAAATGACCCCATTTAATTTTATGCCACTGTGTTTTGGAATATAAAAGTTTTTTTTTTACTTTTTCGGTATAAGGATCTACATATATGTTATCGGAGACGTATTGAAATTTTTCTAATCTTTAATATTTAAATTTATCTAATATTTAATCTCCATTTTATGATTAAGCCGCTACATCTCTATTAATTAGGCTTCATTTTGGATTTTTTCAATACAAAGTTTCATCAATATGTTTTCGAGTATGAATAAATAAATAAATAAATATTATGAAGCTAAAGTTAAATTAACCATAGAATACAAACTAAAAAGCCGAAAAGCATCTGGTAATAAATTTAACCTACCGTATTCAGATTTTTCAGCTAATTGTTCGAAATCTTATAATTTTGTTACAGGAGACCACAACATTAAAAAGATAACTAAAATTAAATTAAAAATGAGACAAAAGATATTTTATTTATTTCGATTAGATACTTTTATTGATTTATTGAAAAATAAATTAATCCTTCGTATTTTGTTTTTTATACGAAGGAAAAATTAAAAACAATAAAAAACCGAAACACAGTGGCCTAATCTTAAAATGTAAGTCGTTTTAAAAACTAAGGCTTCGGCATCATAAAAGTAGACCTTTAAATTGGATAAATTCGAAAAACTTGAATAAGTCGAAACGCAGTGGCGTAATCTTAAAATGGAGGTCATTTTCAAAATCTACGACTCCGGAAACATAAGAATACACTCTTTTATGATAAAAATTCGAAACACTTAAAGAAATCGAAACGCAGTGGCCTAATCTTAAAATGGAGGTCGTTTTCAAAATCTACGGCACCGGAAACATAAGAATACGACATTTTATAAAAAAAATTCAAATAAGTCGAAACGCGGTGGCCTGATCATAAAATGGAGCTTATTTTCAAAATTTACGGCTCGGGAAACGTAAGAATACACCCTTGTATCGAATAAATCAAAAAAACTTAAATAAGTCGAAAAGCAGTGGCGTAATCTTAAAATGGAGGTTATTTTAAAAACTAGGTACAGGACAGCATAATACTAGTCCCTAATCAATCCGAAAAGGTACAATAAATCGATATCCGTAAGTGAAAATTCTACTTAGGAGAGCATAATAATAGATCTTCATATTGAGAGGGGGGAGGGGAGTGGCCATTATTTTAAAAAATATATAAAATTTACAAAAAATTAAAACATTAATTTGAAAGGAAAACGGTTGAATTTGAATTGGAAAAGGTTAAAGTTGAAATGGAAATGGTTGAATTTGACTCGGAAAAAGTTTAATCTGATCTGGAAAAGGTTGAATTTGACTTGGAAATAATTGAATATGGCATAGAAGTATTACGCTGAAAAAATCTAAAATGTTAAAATAAATGGATATGCGACCGCGTTATCAATTTTTTTTTTTGTATTTTTCAAAAGCTATGCCTTCGATAATATAGTAAGTGGCCTTCATTTCGAAAAAGATTGAAAATTGACAAAAATTCGAAAGTTGAATTTGAAATGGAAAAGGTTGAACTTGACTTGGAAAAGGATGAATTGGAAATGGAAAAGGTTTAATTTGATTTAGAAAAGGTTGAATTTGAAATGGAAAAAGTTTAATTTGACTTGGAAAAGGTTGAATTTGATTTGGAAAAGGTTGAAATTGACTTGGAAACGCTATATATACTTGCTTTTTCTCGTAGAGCATGAATATGAGAGCAATAAAAACTCGAAACGTCGCACACTGGGCGGGCGTAAGGTTGGCTCTAAATTATTGCAGTATATTGCTCAAATTTTGTCTGTTTATCCCGTGTGTTTATCCCAGTATTGAATTTAAACCCAAGTCATTTATTCGACCAGATGCATGCAATAAATGCAAAATAATAAAATATTGATTTGTATTTCGTCTTGGTAATATTTCTTCTGTTAAAAAGATATGCGAGCACATATGAAATATTACTGTTGGATCTCAATAATATCTATATAAATAAAATAAAGGTTTTGTCTGTACATTGAATAGAATCAACCCGTTTTATGATATCTTTCCGTTTCATACATTACAGACACCAAATCCACTTTTAAAAAATTTTTGTCTGTCTGTATGTCCGCATTGCAACGAAATTTTGTCAGGGTAAGCTCAGCAATGGCTTATGGTAGACTTTGAATTTGACATTATATTTAGGTTTGCTTGACTTAAAACATAGGCTTTAAATGAAAACAAAATATTGAGTAGAACCAAAGTTATGAATTCTTGAGTAATTTGTTAAGACGTCCCAGTTAGGCAGTTACTTCGATTCTCATTCCAACCTACTCTACCGTGAGCCACATTTAAACGTTGTGCTACTCAACTGATGTTAAAATTCACCACAACTCAACGGGAAAAATCCGAAATCTCCAACATCTGTAACGCGTTGTCGATTAAAATACGTCAAAACGCACTCATTTTTCAGTTTTGTCCGATCTTCCCTTTCTAGGTCTCATTCGATTCACCTTCCATAGCTTAACAAATGTATACATTCTTTAGGATTAACCAAACGGATTAGCCGAAAATCGGAAGAAAAACTCCTCAAAATTAAAATTAACCCCCTTCCCCCACTCAATATTATGAAATTAAATTTGGATCCTCCCATAATACAATATCCATCTCAAAAAAAGAATCTCAAATTTTAACTATACACCCACGATGGGCACATCAGCTAGTTCTAGTATAAAATAATTTTAGATTAAATTAAATTATTTATATATATATATATATATATATATATATATATATATATATATATATATATATATATATACCTCGCGCGGGCTCATTACCGCGTATGGGGAGCGTCCCACGGGTGGCGGATGTGGGGATGGTCGGTGGAAATTCCTTGGAAGTTCCTCCCGGCTAAGTCCGATGGACTCGCTGACCAACAATGAGAGGGGCCCACCAGACTTGCTGGAGGGTGTGACGTAGGATTGAACGCCCTACTCACATATCTTTAGTTCACCAAACACCACAAAATGTCATGGATCTCCCTAAGGTAAAACGCTCATTATCCGGAGGTAAACTAGTCCCCCGTTCGGGTCTCCGGGTGGGGACTGCTTTAGGGGATTCATGGTGCAAGTTGAAATATAGGGATTTAAATATTGGTATGTGGAACGTAAGGAGTTTAAACACAGCAGGGGGGCTAAAATCGGTCGCGAATGAGGTAAATGGGTACAATTTGGATGTCGTGGCTCTGCAAGAGGTTCGCTGGCCAGGGGAGGGCTCGATGAGGGAAGGAAAGTACACTATTTGGTACGGAGGAAGCGGGAATCATTGTTTGGGTACCGGGTTTCTAATTAGGAGTAGATTACTATCCGCTTTGAGGGACGTACAATTCTTTAGTGATAGAATTTCGGTAGCTACATTTCAGGGACGTTGGTTTAAAATCGCATTAATAAACATACATTGTCCGACCGAAGACAGTGACGATGAAGTCAAAAGTGAATTTTACGATAAACTCGAATGGGTTTATGATAAACTACCGCGAAACTACATGAAAATAATTGTAGGTGACGCGAACGCAAAGGTAGGAAGGGAAGAAGTTTATATTCCGACGATTGGTAAAGAAAGTTTGCACGAATATAGTAATGATAATGGGATCCGTCTGATAAACTTTGCCATCTCGAAAAACCTGATAATTAAAAGTACGACGTTTAAACACAAGGATATTCATAAATATACTTGGACATCACCGGATTCGCAAACACGAAATCAAATCGATCATGTCTTGATACAACATAGCTGGCAAAGCAGTATAATTAATGTACGGTCTTATCGCGGAGCAGAATGTGGGTCGGATCATGAATTAGTAATCGCGAAACTTCGACAAAAACTTGATATAAAAAAGAGAAAAGAAAACCGTTTCGATTTTGAGAATTTTAATTTGGAAAAATTAAAAAATCCATCAATTAGAAACCAATTCGAGCTAGATGTTAAGAATAGGTTTGAAGCTTTAGAGCTTCCTGACGAGGACCACGAGGATATTGACAAGTTATGGATAGAGATCAGGGATAATATTAAAGCGGTCGGTAACTCGTGTCTAGGAAAAAAGGAAAATAAGAATAACAAACCGTGGTTTGATGAAGATTGCTTAAACATGTGTGAAAAAAGAAAAGCCGCTAAATTAAAAGCTCTAAATAATCCTAGCGAAGACAATCTGGAATACTTCCGAATCTCAAAGAACGAAACGACAAAATTGCTCAAAAATAAAAAAAGGGAGTATCTTAAAAATAAAATAATTGAAATAGAAACTAATAGAATCGAAAATAACGTAAGAGACATGTACAAAGGTATAAACAGATCACGTAAATATGTAGGGCCCGTAACGTCTGGAATTAGGGATGATAATAACAATATTCTGACCGATCCGGTTGACATATTGAATAAGTTTAAGGACCACTTTGACAATATTTTAAATACGGGAAATTATGATCTGTGTCCTCCTTCTGAGTACCAGAGTGCTGAACCGTTAATAGAAGGACCAAGTAAAGAGGAAGTTGAAGTAGCTATCGGAAAATTAAAATCATATAAAGCAGCGGGAATCGATAATATTCCTACTGAACTAATTAAGGCATGCGGGGAAGCTGGAGTTTCTAAAATACATCGGTTGGTTAAAAAGATCTGGGTGAACGAGAAATTACCTGAAGAATGGAAAGAATCTATTCTTATTCCGATTCACAAAAAGGGTCCGAGGACGGATTGTAATAACTATCGAGGAATTTCACTCCTTCCGGTATGTTATAAAATATTCACTTTAATCTTAACCAGTCGAATCACGGAATACGCCGAGGAAATTATCGGAGACTACCAATGCGGATTTAGACGGAATCGTTCGACTATTGATCAAATATTTTCTTTACGGCAAATATTAGAGAAAAAATTGGAGTATAACGGTATTGTTCACCAGCTGTATATAGATTTTAAAAAGGCTTACGATTCTATTGACCGCCAGAAACTGTATAATATTCTAATCGAGCAGGGGATTCCAAAAAAACTAGTAAATCTAGTCAGGATGTGCTTGACGGAGACACTCAATAAAGTTAGAATCGGTAATAATTTGTCCGAAAAATTTGAGGTTCGTTCGGGCTTAAAACAGGGGGATTCTCTTTCGCCTGTCCTGTTCAATTTGGCATTAGAACATGCCATTAGGGAGGTAATGCGAACCGAGAAAGGGTTGGATCTGGGCGGGACAACATCCGTGCTGGGCTATGCTGATGATCTGGTACTGTTAAGCGAAGACGTTGAAACTATAAAACTAAATACGACAACGTTAATGAAAGCCGGTAAAGAACTAGGACTCGAAATAAACGTGGATAAAACAAAATATATGGTTAGCTGCAAAAATGGCGATACTACTGGTGATATCGATATAGATGGTAATAGTTTGAACAGGTAGATAAATTTAGGTATCTAGGTTCTACGATAACTAGAAAAAACGAAATTGAAGAAGAGATTAAGGTTAGACTGAAGGCGGGGAATGCTTGTTATTTTTCTGTGACAAAACTACTTAGTTCGCGCCTCTTGTCCCGAAACTTAAAAATTAGAATCTATAAAACAATTATCTTGCCTACAGTTCTTTATGGATGCGAAACTTGGCCGCTTACATTAAGGGATGAGCAGCGTCTTAAGGTTTTTGAAAATAAAGTATTGCGTAGAATATTCGGACCGAAGAAGGATGAGTTAACCGGAGAGTTCAGACGGTTACACAACGCCGAATTGCGTGAGCTGTATCCGGGTAATATAATTGAGGTAATTTCATCGCGGCGAATCAAATGGGCTTGTAAAGTTGTTGGGCTTAGTAACGAGAGAATTCCTAAAAGGTTAATATTTGCTGTGCCGAATGGTAAGCGTCCGAGGGTAGACCGAAGCGAAGGTGGGAAGATTGCATTAAAGCCGATCTGAAGGGACTGGGTTTGGACGGCGAACGGTGGAGGGAGGTGTGTAACAAGCGATTGGTGGTGTCGGCATCGAACCTTCGGGTTCGCTAAGCCTTATTATTATTATTATTATATATATATATATATATATATATACTAGATGGATCTATAGAAACTAGAACTGATATTTAGATCTATAGAAATTAGAACTGATATATAGATCTATATATGATACAATCTGTCAACTGATATGCTTGCTCAATTTTTCTCTTTGATCACCAAAATAAAATATTAGATTTATTCAAATGTTAAAGACAGTTCTATTTTCATTTTAATTCTTTAAAATCTTCTCGTATCCAATCCTTACAATCCAAAATCCTACTTAAAATCCTCAACGCTCCTTACTTTGTCACAAATAAAATCATCCATAAAGACCTTAATGTTCGATATGTTTTCGATTTGGCCCAATCCAGGTACCTATTTTTCCATAACAAACTCCAGAACCATCCGAATCCTCTTGTTTCAAACCTTGCTTCCTCCTCGATCCCTGATAACCCTCCGAGGCGTCTGAAAAGAAGAAGATGGCCTCGTGATCTACTGATGTAAATATATTATTAGAGTGCTACCAATGGGTAGTTTCTCAAGAAGCATTAGCATGTGATTGTATATTATATGTGTGCACATTTAGTGGTTGTATTTTTTTTTTTATAATACAGTTGTAAATATCAATGAATAAAAAAAAAAGTTCTTTAAAATAAATATTTTATAAACAAAATTTGTTTTGACGTTATTAATCTAAATTATCAATTGGTATTTATATATCAGGTATTTTATGCTAAATAATAAGTGTTTTCTGTAAAAAAGTTATTTTACGCAGCATTAGTATTGTAAGTATAAGTATTTCACATAAAATAAATATTGTTAAAATATTCGCGGTAGATACCAATAGATTGTTTCAAATCCAGGCCATGTAGTTTGTATTGTAAACATTACGTTGTTTATTTATTGTATAATTTATTACCTATTTCATAACGACATATTATACTAAAATATAAATATATAAAGTTACATGTATGAAATAATAAAAAATAAAAAATTATTTAATTTCATTTTTTAAAAACTTAGCTATTAAACTCGTGATATGTTTATAACTTGATCAGTATAGACAATGAAATGTTATTTAGTAAAAAATTGGGTTGATGGCAACTCTAATTCGCTGGTAAAAAAAAAATTATGTATATTGAAAATATTACTATCTGTCTCAAAGAACATTTATAATAGTGTTCAGAAATCACATTCGCACTCTATGTACAATGATAATAATATATATACAATAAATAAGATATATATATATATATATATATATATATATATATATATATATATATATATATATATATATATATATATACAATAAATAATATATATACAATAAAATAACCTAAAAAATAAATAAATAAAAAAGAACACATATCTATATACACTATTTACAATTAGGCGAGAGAAGTCCGAACCAAACTTGTCCCTCCAACTGTGGCGAGAAAAGCATGACTCCAGAAGAAAAAAATTAAATAAATAAAATTTAATAATAATAATAATAATAATAATAAAAACTATAATAATAATAACCCCGCAAGGACAACTGATGAACGCAGTTGTTGGGGTTTTACGCTCCCTCGGGATCCTGAGTACATCCCACCGTTCACAAACACATACATCAGAGTACACAATACCACATACACTGACACCAAGGACATTTGCAGTACACACCCTAGGGCAACCTTACCTAGGAAGGCCTGGCAGAAGGTTTAAAATGCAATCACCCATCAAAACTGGAGCGAAGAAATCGACGTATAGCCTCGGACGAGCCTGCGAATGAAGCTGCACCAGGCGGGAACCTTCGACAGCTTCCTTCAGGTAGTGGCGGAGCAAGTGGCGCCACACTGTCGCAAAGGACCACAAGACTGCAAGAACCGGCAACTAGTTCGAGTTCGGGCTTGGGCGAGACTATTTCTCCTCCCGCACGAACCCGGCAACAGAGACCAAGAGGTGCTCGAAGGATGAAATGGACGCCAGAAATGAACAAGGCTGTCATCCAGGCATATCTTTTGGCAACAAAATTGGAAACAGATAAGACGGGATACCTAGGAAGGATTCAACAGTATTGGCAAGAACTATATCCACAGATGACTATGAGTTCACAAAGGATAAGTGACCAAGTTAGAGTGATCCGTTCAAGAAAATTTCTATCTGAAGTGGAAACAGAAAATATCAAAATAGTAGTATCTGAACGATTAGGAATGGTGCAAATTGAAAATGAAGAGCAGCCAACACAACCTTTTCTAGAAAGATCGATGGCAATAGAGGCAGCTCCTCCAAAAGAAGAAGACAAAGACATTGACAAACTAGTGGAATCATTATTATCCCAGAATGTGATTTATAAGGGGATACCGCTTGATGTTAGACCAATCCTCTCAAAGATTCCCTATAGCTTCAAATCACGTTTGACTGTGAATCGGGTTAATGAGGCTCTGAGTAGAATTATTGTAGATTGCCCAGAAATGACTGTCGAAGCTGTTTGTCATTGGGCCTATGTTGCAGCTAGTGTCATTATTATTGAACTTGGCTTGGAAAAACAAGGAAAAAAAAAAGATAAAAATCATACAGAACTTCCACGCTGGCAGAGAAGATTGGAAAATAAAATAGCGTCGCTCAGGGCAAATGTTGGAGTCATAACGAGTTATATCAGGAACCCCGTTGGAGCAAGTACAAAAGTAAAACGAAAAATCGACGAAATAGTTGTACTACAAATAGGGGTGGTGTTAGAATCTGAGCTCACCGAAAAACTGGCTTTACATGCTGATATACTGAAGCAAAAACTTTTTTGCAAAACAGTTTATGCAAACAGAATACAAAGTTATAAAAAGTCGTTACCTCGAAAACAGCAGAACAAAATGTTCAAAAACAGTGAGCAGCAGTTTTATCGGAGCTTAGGTAATGATAATAAGGGAGGTGCAAATTGTTCATTAACTGACAATATTATAGAGTATTGGAAAGAGCTTTGGGAGCACAATGTAGAGCATAGTAATGAAAACGAATGGTTAAAATTAGTAAATACTGAACTTCAGGAGAAACCTCAAATGCCAGAATTCGACATCTCGAAACAGGATGTAATCATCGCTACAAAGAAAATGAAAAACTGGAAAGCGCCGGGTAGTGATAGAATTCAGAATTACTGGTTAAAGAATCTATCCTGCCTGCATGAAACACTTGCAATGAATTATAAAAAAATGATAACAGGGCAGATAGACATTCCCAAAAAGTTTTGTGAGGGCGTTACTGTGCTGATTCCCAAAACAGTAGGAGATCGATTGGACCCCCAAGATTTCGGCCAATCACTTGCCTCAACGGTGTGTATAAGATTTTAACATCCATTCTCACAAGTAAAATTGAATTTCACCTGCAAACCAATAATTTTATTCCACTCGAGCAACTTGGCTGTAGAAAAGGAGCCAAAGGGTGTAAAGAACTTTTGCTCATCGATTCATTCGTTGCAGGCCAGACGACCATGAATAAAAGAAATTTGTCAATAGCCTGGGTTGATTACAAAAAAGCATTTGACTCAGTTCCTCATAGTTGGCTTATAAAAGTTCTGGATTTATATAAAATCCATCCTTATATTAAAGAACTTCTGAGGAAATTGATGGACAACTGGAAAACAAGACTGAGAATAGGAGATAAGCAATCACCTGAATAGATTACCATTTCAAGAGGTAAATACCAGGGAGACTGCCTCAGCCCCCTTTAGTTTTGTCTTACGATGGCTCCATTGTCAATTTTATTAAATCGTGAAGAAAATGGATACAAAGTAAAATTTAATGAATTAAGTGCAATGATCAGTGATAGCTTTTATATGGACGATTTAAAACTCTACGCAAAGAATAAATCCCAGCTCCAGTCTATGCTAAAGACAGTCAGCCACTTTAGTGACTCCATACAGATGTCCCTTGGGACTGAGAAATGCGCAGTTCTTCACGTTATAAAAGGAAAACCGAATAATTCCGAAAACTAGTTTAATGAAGAATATCATATTAAGAACCTTCAGAAAGAAGATATGTATAAATATCTAGGGATAGAACAGCATTTAAAAATAGCTAGAAAGGATGTAAAATGTAAATTGATAGGTTCATTTAAAAAAAGACTAAAGATCATCCTTAGAACACATCTTTCTTCAGGTTTAATGATAAAAGCTATAAATACATGGGTTATTCCTTCCTTATCTTACAGCTTTGGAATTCTAAAATGGTCCACAACGTCGCTCCAGGAATTGGATAGGTTAATAAGAACAAGTATGACGGGTTCCAGAATGCACCACCCGACTGCATCTATGGCAAGGCTTTACCTGCCAAGAAAGGAAGGAGAGAGAGGTCTTACAAATATTGAAGAGTCTTGTCGAAATCAAGAAAAGAACCTAAGAGAGTACTTTAAACAAAGCCGTGCCATAAGATAATCTGCAATCTCGATCGCGGGCACACTGCTCTACAATTAGCCTCTCATGAAACTGCGCCAATCTTTGTTACCGACAAAGACCGCATGGAAGAATGGAATTCAAAAGCATTACATGGAAGGTTTTTTCACCAGCTTCAGCAGACTGAAATAGATAAATCTTTGTCTGTTAGCTGGCTGGTAGGAGGAAGTCTGTTCCCCGAGACTGAAGGTTTTTTAACTGCAATCCAGGACCAGGTTATAGCTACCAGATCCTACTGGCGACACGTCTTGAAGCAACAGAATGTATCGGACAAATGTAGGCTCTGTGCAAGCACATATGAATTCATTCAACACATAACTGGAGGCTGCGGAGCTCTTGCAGGTACAGAATACCTAAAAAGACATGACGATGTTGCCAAAGTCTATCACCAGGCGATTGGTCTAAAAATTAAATTATTAAACGACTCGAAGCCCTACTTTAAATATTGCCCTAAAAGTATTTCCCAGAAAGATGACTTAAAATTATATTGGAACCAATCGTTCATAACAGACCATCTCGTGATCCACAATAAACCTGATATTGTATTAATTGACGGTAATATTAAGGTGGCTGAAATTATAGATATCGCTGTGCCAAATGACGGAAACATTAACTCAGTCTGTGCAGAAAAAAATCGGAAATATCAAGGTCTAGCAGCTGAGTTAAAAAGTTTGTATAAACTTAATAAAGTAACCGTTAGGGGCATTGTGATCTCCAGCAATGGCCTGATACCGGTGTCTACTGTGGTAGCTACTGACAGGCTGGGCCTACCAGCTCATGTAATAAAGGAAGCTCAGAAAGCGGTGCTGCTGAATACTGCCAGAATTGTAAGAAGCTTTCTCAACATTCAATAGTAATTAAAATTGAACATACCTGAGGTGGTTGGAGTTGATTCTCCCCCTCTCAAGTAAACAAAAAAAACCTTTTGTAAAAGTGTTGACAAATAAAATAATAATAATAATCAAATTAAAATATTGAGAGGAATATACCAAGGAGATTGTCTAAGCCCCTTATGGTTCTGTATGGCTTTGTTCCCACTAAGCAGGATTCTTCGAAAGAACAAGATGGGATACAAATTAATCATCAACGACGAAGCTACCACAGTCAGCCACAGCTGGTACATGGATGACCTTAAACTATATGCGAAAAACAAAGACCAATTACAAAGCATGGTTGAAGCCGTTTCATCTTTTAGTAGTGATATAGGCATGTCACTCGGTCTGGATAAATGTGCGGTGCTCCATGTAACCAAAGGAAAAGTGGTTAGTGTGCAGAATATTCTAATCAATGAAAAAGAGTACATCAGGGAGCTTGAAGACAATAGGTTATATAAATATCTGGGAATGCAGCAACATCTTAAAATTGCAAGAAAAGATATGCAACAAGACCTTCTGACAATGTTCAAAATTAGATTGCGGAAAGTGCTCAAAACCCAGCTAACCGGGAAACAAAAAATCAAGGCTATTAACACCTGGGCAATACCTGCTCTCGGTTATAGTTTCGGCATATTGCACTGGTCAAACACCAGCCTACAGGAGATCGACCGCCTTGTGCGAACAACTCTCACACAAGAACGGGCCCACCATCCAATATCATCCAAAGCTCGTCTGTATTTGCCTAGGAAAGAAGGAGGACGTGGTTTGCTAAATATCGAAGAAGCTTGCCGCAAGCAGGAAGCAGCCCTACGCCGATACTTTCTTACAAAAACAACTGAGGTTTACCTCGCAATCTCAAGATTGGATTATGGTCTAACCGCACTTAACCTGAGCAATCGTGAGGTCTCTACAATCGTGTCAGAAAACGAACGCTTGACAGAATGGAAAAATAAATCTCTGCATGGAAGATTCTACAGCAAATTAAATGATAGCTCGATTGGCAAGGAAATATCCATTGAATGGCTGAAAGCTGGAAAGATATTCTCCGAGACAGAAGGATTTCTGCTCGCCATCCAAGACCAAGTTATTGCTACTAGATCATATAGAAGGCATGTTCTTAAAGACGCAACAACTACGGATAAATGTCGATTATGCTCAGCGACGCTGGAATCAATCCAACATGTCACAGGTGGGTGTGGAGTGTTGGCTGGCACCGAGTATCTCCAGAGGCATAACAATGTGGCTAGAATTTTTCATCAGGCTCTGGCGGTGAAGTTCAACTTGTTAGATGACAAAACTCCATATTATAAGTACCACCCAAATAAACTCCTCCAAAAAGGTAGTCTCAAGCTCTACTGGGATGAATCGATAATAACTGACCATACTGTGCGTCACAATAAACCAGACATCCTTCTGATAGACATGAGAGAGAAAAGAGCAGAGCTTATTGATGTCGGGATCCCCAATGATAATAATATAAGCTCCACTGTTGGAGAAAAACTGAGAAAATACCAGGAACTGGCAATCGAACTGAAGGAATTATATCATTTGGGGAACGTCACCACCACTCCAATTATAATATCCTCCAATGGATTGATACCAAAGACAACAGTGGCAGGCACGATGGGATTAAAATTACCTCTTGAAGTGCTGAAAGAGGCTCAACACTCAGTTCTCTTGGATACGGCACGTATTGTTCGAAAGTTTTTAAATATCTAAAAAGTAATAGATATTAATCTGAAGTGGCTGGACTTCTGGTCTCCCACCTCAGAAACTTACCCCGCAAAGCGAGAATAAAGAATGGAAATAATAATAATAATGCTTTATTTATTCTGGGACGAGTCCCTTTAGAATAATACAGAGAAACAAAAATGTGGGCTAAGGAGCCTCAGAGATACATAAACAAGAGTATAGTTTGATTAAATAGTAAAAAAAAAAAATAATAAAATAAAAAAATATTTAGAGAAATTATAAGTTACTTTCTAATTTACATCAGTTAATAATAAAAATAAAAAATTGAAAATAAACATGAAGTAAAAATAATAAAGAACGATCTAATAATTTATATACATATTTACAGTAGTAACTATTTACAATTTTATGATGAGGACTGGATGGATAAGAAATGATTAAACAGTTGCGATTTAAAGGTAGGAAGGGTTTTGGATTGACGGATGTGGGGAGGGATGGAGTTCCATAGGGAAGAGGATCGAATAATAAATGATTTATCGAAAACAGCGGTTCGGTGGGCCATTATATATAGATCTGAGGACCGGGAACGGGTATTGCGGAGTGGACAGAGGATTTAAATTGAAGGAGCTCGGCGATGTATGAAGGACGGCGGGAGTGAATTACTTGGAAGAGGAAGGATGCCAGGAAATACTTACGGCGGTTGGAAGGATAAAGCCACTTCAACTCTTCATAGAAACAGGAAACAGGAGCGTCTCTTGGGATCCCGAAGATGAATCGTACGAAGCAATTTATCAAACGTTTTAGTTTCGCCTCGAGATCCCCAGAGACGCCCCCATATACCGTGCAGCAATAGTCGAAATGGGGAAATATTAAAGAGGTGACCAGGAGTCTACGGATTTCAAAAGGAAAAAGGTGTCGCAGGCTATTTAAGTGTTTTAGGGTGGAAAAGGTACGTCGGGAGATATTGGACACATGGTTTTTCCAGGTAAGGGTTTGATCGAAGATTATTCCAAGGTTTTTGATGGTGGGATAAAATTTAATGGGATTATCATGTAAAAAGAGGGTTGGAAAGTTAGGAACAGTTTTGAGGAGGTAATTGGAGCCTATTAGGATTGCCTTGGTCATTTCCGCATTCAACTTCAACTTGTTAACTCCTGCCCAGTCGTATATTCTATTTAAACCTTCTTGAAGCTTTTTTGTGGCGGCTAATAGGTCGGAAGGGGAGAAGGAAAGGTATATTTGGAAATCGTCTGCATAGATGTGGTATTGGGAGTGATGGATCTGGTTGGGAAGGTCATTAATGTAAATAGCAAACAGAGTAGGAGACAAGGAGGAACCCTGAGGGACACCACAGGAGAGGGGAAGTGTCTTTGAAGGAGGTTGATGTGGGACGAATACATACTGGGATCGATCGGAAAGGAAGGATTTGAACCAACGTAGGACACTGTTGGATAGAGGAAGATTTAATGGTAGTCACTCTAAATTCAACGTTGCTTCGTGTTAAACTCTCGATAAATTCCGGGGTGGCTGGTTGGGGCAAAGCCTGAAAACTGTTTTTAGAATTTCAAACCTTTGTTACCAATAGGGTCAATCTAGTTTTTCGGGCTATTTGCGAAATGAACCGAAATTGCTTGCAATTATTTGAAACGTCGTAGCGCTAGGTATGTTTATTTATATAAAACGATGTTTCAGCTGTCTTGGATTCACTGAAAGTAACTAATTCTGCCAGCACATACCGCTAGGTTTAAATAAAAAATACCGACACTCCAGCAGTGTATACAGACATAAAAAGTCTGGAGCGCGCAACACAAAACTTTCACTTACCGCTCTACTTCGAATAAAAATTATTTTCTGGCAATGCTGGGCTATTATAAAATTTTTTGAAGTGCATTTTAAACGGAGCTAACGCTTAAAGCTTACAGATAACAAGCCATTAAGACCACTAAAATTGTAAAAAGTCTATTTATTATATCGACGGTAGACAATTAAAATGTAGTCACTCCATCTGCTTTTATAAACCACACAACTTTCTTTGCTTTTATAAATCACAGAATGGCTCCAACTCCAATTTTAACATTTTTGAGTAATGTCATTTTAGTTGAAAAAGTTATCTATGCAGACAGTGTATAAGTTGATTCCGGAGGTGGTGATTGCAGTGTTGAAATATAGAACTGAGAATAAAGGTATAAATTTAGGTACTTATTTCTTATGAAAGATGTTCTTAGGAACGGTACATTACTAAATATCTGTACAAAAAATGTTTTTTTAGTCTCAACAATTAAAAAAGTATATTTTAAATTTATCCAAATTTTCGCCTCTTCAGGGAAAAAAAACTAGAAACCATATCTTTCCTCCTAATTGTCCGAATTTAACGATTTTTTTTTTTTGTTTTTTTAGGAAATTCCATAAACTTTTAAAAAACATCAGGGCATTATTAATCCTACAATTAAGTTTAATACTAGTGGACATGGCGGGAAAACGATGTTAGTTTGTCACTAAAGCAGTCAAACTTCCAAATTTTAACTTTTGTCAAACAGTAGAGTTACTCGTTGTGTGTGTCCTCCTTAAATATAGTTGTTTGTCTATTGAGTGAACTTTAAGATCCTCAAAAAACTTTCAAAACAGACTTATAATTTTAAAAACATTACATGTTAATTTTTTAAAGACAATATTATATGTTGCAATATACATTATAATAAATATTATGTATTATAATTTGGTATCAGTTTTTTTTTAAACTAAAACAAAAGTATCTAAATCATAGAAAACGTTCTGGATAAGCCAAAAATGGGGGACTCTCAATGAGCGAAGTTCATCTGTATTTTGAAACTTTTTTTAGTTGATTAAATAAAATCATATTATAGAGATTCAAGCTTTTTAACGCCCCGAAAACGACCCTGTTTTTTTGAAATTCATATCCGTGTACATTGTAGATTCATAAAAACTTTTCGTTTATGGCAAAGTTGACCGGCAAAAACCATTTTTTAATTCTCCATTGAGCTGTTAAATATTGTAGCATTTCTTTTCCGTAATGCACTATATATTTTTATGTAATGATCGTACAACAGCCTGTTGTAAAATAAAAAATGTTAAATAGTTTTATGACAAAACGTTATGATTTATTAAAATTTCGACATGCCATAACTCTTTGTACTATTTTTCATTATTATAAATTACAAGACTTATATTATAAAAAAGAGAGAAGTTGACGATATCGTGGTTGGTGACCAAACTGTAACTATTCCTATGAAGAAAATATTTTCTTTTTTACTTTTATTCACCATAATTTTCATGAACTGCCAAAGTAACAAACGCTATTGGCCCGAAGTAGATCCCTATCCTTCCATTATAAACTCCATCCTGACACAAACCTCCAGCCTCTAATCTTCCCTTCCCATCGATTCCCGATAATCCTCCAGGCCGCCTGAAAATTGGAGTGCTATCTATAAGTACCTAGTTTCTCTGCAAGTCACATCAATATGTCCGTCCAGGATATTCACTCTCTTGTAGGTTTTATACAGTTGTGATCGTTAAATTATTAGTATTAATTTATTGCATTATCACATATATTTTTTGTTTTATTGTTTTTGTTTCTGTTTTCATTCTTCAGAGATTCATTCGATAAAAATTGAACAAATTCGTGACACAATTCTAATCTCTGGAATGCAATGCTAATAAGCTGATTTATTAGCATTGCGTTCCAGATATTTTTAATAATGTTACCTCATAAATACTACTTTACTCTTTTGGAGTAAATAGGTATGTGTGTATTTTTTTAATGCACTTATCTTTAAGTTATTTTATTTTATGTATTGTATATACTTTTTGATTATTATTTAGTTGCTTCTGTTTATTTTTCGTACATATTGTGTGAATGTGATCTTTCCTCCCTATAACTAATGGCCATGTGACAGAATGTAATATTAATTAATAAATAAATAAAAAGAAAAATTTACTCTTTAAAAGAAAAGCATTTAGC
This sequence comes from Nezara viridula, assembly GCA_928085145.1. Taxonomy (NCBI): domain Eukaryota; kingdom Metazoa; phylum Arthropoda; class Insecta; order Hemiptera; family Pentatomidae; genus Nezara; species Nezara viridula. The sequence goes on along the minus strand of OV725078.1, from coordinate 181,475,031 downwards.
ATTTAAAGAATCCAGTATTTTCAAGCACTTTACTAAAATAGAAAAGTGATGGAATATTGCATATAAAATAATTGAATACAGTAAGTAATTATTTTATTGAGCATTAATACAGTATACCACACTGAAGGGCATTGGTACTAGGGCTATAGTATTCAATATGTTCATAAAAAAGGATAATACATATAAATAACGAAAGTAAAAAAAATATAGATAAATAAAAAGATTAAGTCAGTTTCCACGGTGAATGAGGCATCATCCTCAATCGGAGTCAATGAAGCATTTTCAATTTCCCGTTTGAGGTTGCTGAACGCACATAATGCGTCTCGTGAGAAGAGAAACGCACAGCGTGTTAGAGGCAGTATTTGCTTAGAAAATTCTTCTATGTAGGTCGAGTAATGGGCGAACATGCCAACGGCTCTCCTCAATGAAGACCTGTCTGTTGGAGGTTGTAGATCTGGGAGACGTCTATAAATTGTGAATCAGTTTCAGTTTGTTGACATGATTTTATCGCTATTGGTTTACAATCCGGTGAAAGATATTCAAAGAGTGACGCTGGTGGAACATTTGCTACAGCGAGAACACATACAGTGAGCGTTGCTTTGGGGCCGCACCAATGACCACGTCAGCGCACATAGCAGATTTACTGGTTGTATATATGTTTACAGTTGTCAATTTCAATAAAATAATTTTTAAAAAATGCTATAATATTTCCACGGGTCATTAATTTTTTATTTTAAGTTTTATTCGATTAAATATTTTGCATACAATAACTGGCATGATAACCTTATTAAATGGAATAAGAATATATCGGAAATATTTAAAAATAGTTTACTGATCTTTCCATTAATCACAGTGGACTTTAAAAGCAGTACTGTTGAAGAACTATACGAAAATTTCCGCTGTTTTCAGAACCTCTAAAGAAATTAATATAATGAAAAGTATAACTGAATTTAACAAACGGGGCATTAATAGAAATAAACCTTGGTATGATATTGAACGCAAGGCACTAAAGGCTGAGCTGAATAATTCTTTCTCTAAATGTAAGAAAAATGATTTTACGGGTGAATTCTTATTTGATTTTTTAAAATTGAAAAAACAATATAAAAATTTTGTGAAAATGAAAAAAGAAAATATAATTTAAATACAATTAATATTCTCGGAACAACTAAAGATAGTTCAACTTTTGGGGGTATCATAAAACGATTTAGGGGCAGCACCATTTCCAGACCGAACATTTCTATAGAGGAGTGGGAGAAGTTTTTTTTAAAATGATGTATCCACCTAGGTTGACATCTAATCATTTTTTTATCTATAGTCGACATCCATTATAGATGGAGATATCTTCTGAGAAAATAGGTAGGGCTCTAAAGTTAAAAATGGCAAAAGCCCAGGGCTTGATGGTGTCCCATGTGAAATATATAAGAATATTGGTTTACGTTTAGAGACAGGATCTATTCATATTGATTTCAATATAATGAAGTATTCATTGAATTGGTTGGTCAAACTTGTGGAAATGGAGGAATGTAGATATCCAAAAATATGTTTCGGAAAGCTATGAAATAGATGTCACTCAGTTAATCCTGCTCGATCGAAATATATTTGGTGTTCTCAGCTAAAAGTATTGTTAGATACTATTGGGGAAGGAAATCTAGTTTATGAAACCAACTCAGCCATAATTAGAATAAATATTAACAGTATATTAAATAAATACAAACAACATTTGCTGGACGGAGACAGGATAACATTGCATTGCTCATCTTATAGTGAACATTTAAACCTTTTTCTTATTAATGATCAGACCCCCCCCACCAGTATGTGTTGATACCGACTAATTTCAAATATACGAAACTATTAATGCAGATCCGACTCTCGGGGAAAATATATGATCAAGATGTCTGTTAATAATAAAATTGTGAAAATTACTCCACAACTTATATGACTTTTTCCTCCACAAAGGTCTAGGATCACTACATTGTTCTATTTCAAGGTTTGATGATCTTTCCTCAGACCATAGTCCTCTAGTCCTAACCGTTTCCACATCTCCCATTCCCAAATCATCCCCACCTTCATTTATCAGGGGGCCAGTTAACTGGAACCTTTTCCGTCAAATACTGGAAGATAATATTGACCTCAGAGTTTCCTTAAAAACACCTGAAGACCTCGACGATGCAGTGCATTCCTTCACTACCCTGATCCAGCAAGCAGCTTGGACTGCATCCTCACCTGATCGTCCCAAAAAATACCATAACATAAATCCTTTACCTCAAGATCTATTGGACCTAATCCATAGCAAACGTTGCTCTAGGACCCTTTGGCAAAGAACTAGGCATCCTGATGACCGGAAATCGTATAATTATTATTCCAAACAGGTAAAAAAGAAACTGGAAACTTTTAAAACCCAATCCTACAATTCCTACCTCTCCTCATTATCCGCTAGTGATAACTCCCTCTGGAACGTAACCAAAAAAATCCTTAAATTCCAGTCCATTTCCCATCCACTTCGCCGTGATGATGGTTCCTGGGCTTCGTCAGATGCGAATAGAGCAGAGGAGTTTGCTAAACATTTATCCTACACATTCACCCCTCACCCCGAACTCCATCCCAGCCACACTGCTGAAGTTGAAGAATTCCTCTCTTCACCAATTCCTCTCTCTCTACCTCCAAAACCTGTTAACCCCTCTGAGGTCAAATTCCTTATAAACAAATTAAAACCCCGAAAATCCCCTGGATATGATCTCCTCACTTCACAAATCCTCAGACAACTTCCCAAAAAAGCAATCATATTCCTTACCTATCTATACAACTGCATCCTTCGCACAACCAACTTTCCTTTGGTGTGGAAACATTCCATAATCATCCTGTTTCCAAAACCAGGTAAACCTGTTAATAACACATCATCCTATAGACCGATAAGCTTACTCCCGATCCTCTCAAAAATCTTTGAGAAAATCCTTCTCAAACGCATCCTACCCATAATCGAATCCCACAACATCCCTTCTCATCAGTTTGGATTCCGCTCAAGACATTCCACTGTCCAACAAGGCCTTCGTGTTGTGGACCATATATCCTCTGCACTTGAAAACAAGCATTATTGCACTGGTGCCTTTCTGGACGTAGCACAAGCTTTCGACCGGGTGTGGCACGATGGCTTGCTTTTCAAGCTCAAAACCCATTTACCCCAATCCTTATACCTAGTCCTCAAATCCTACCTCTCAAATCGTTCCTTTCAAGTCCGTTGTGACACCGCATTCTCCACTTACTATCCAGTTGAGGCTGGTGTTCCACAAGGCAGTGTCTTGGGCCCAGTTCTCTATATCCTCTTCACTTCCGATATCCCTTCCAATCCCGATACATTTCTAGCTACATTTGCTGATGATACTGCCATTCTATCTTCCCACTCAGATCCTCAAATAGCATCTCTAAACCTACAATCTCACCTCTCTTTGATTGAGCAGTGGTGCAACAACTGGCGCATCAAAATCAATGAATCAAAATGCAAACATATCACTTTTACCCTGCGACGCAGATCCTGTCCGTCAATCCTTTTTAATTCAATTCCACTTCCCTACTCAGACACAGTCCGTTACCTTGGCTTCCTTCTTGACAAAAGACTAACTTGGAACCCACATACCAGACTTAAAAGACAAGAACTTAACCGACGATATGGCCAGCTGTATAGATTACTAAGTAGGACATCCCATCTTTCGATTGAAAATAAACTTTTAATCTACAAGACCATACTGAAACCTATCTGGACCTACGGACTTGAACTGTGGGGAACTGCTAAACATTCGAATATCAAACGCATCCAATCCTTCCAGTCCAAAGTACTTAGAACAATAGTCAATGCCCCATATTATGTCACAAACAAGACCCTACACCATGACCTTAACATCCCATTTGTCCTCGACATCATCCCAACCAGATTCTCAAACTTTCACCAATACCTTATCCATCATCCAAATCCTCTAGCTCAATCCCTATCCAGCTCCCTTCATCCCTACAATCCTCCACGAAGGTTAAAACGGCAGTGGCCCAGAGATCTCTTGTAAATATGCTTCTGGAGTCCTGGCAATGGCCAGCTTCTCCACTCATGTCCCGAGCGTCTGTGGCTCTAGTGCTCTCTTTCAGTCTCCATTGGCTTCTAATACCAGTGATGCGGCTGGAAAAGTGGCACTGGAATCTCCTGGAGTCTTGCTTTGCCTTCCACATGTGGGGGAAAAAGCCTGGCTCGGAGATTCTTGGGCGAATGTATATATTGTATATAGGTATGATTGTGTTTATAAGTTTCTTTTTATGTTATTGTTTATTTTTTTTTCTTTTATTTTCTTTCTTCATCAGTATTATTTATTTACTTTTTATATTTATATTTATTTCTCTATTATTTGTATATATTGTTTGAATGAGAACTCTTAGCCCTAATACTTATAGCCCTCCAGTGGCTGATTGTATTATTATTCAATAAATAGATAAAAAAAAAAAAAAAACAACTTATATGAGAAATTTATATTTTTTTATCTCAATTATATCAAACTAGTAGCCCGTGCGAAAAATTCGCATAGCATATTATTTTCAAATGCCAAATTAATAATAAAAGAAAATAATGCAACACATCAAAAGATAAAGAAATAAATTGTTACTTTATCGATAAATATAATCGACAAAGGAAATAAAATTAATTAAATCTTCATTAATGTTTGGAACCAACATGTTTACAAATTTCAATAAGCTGTATTTTTGCTAAAAATTGTCCGATTTCGATGATTCTTTTTCCTTTTGTAGGGAATTTAGTAATTTAGTAAGGAAAAATGTGTACTTTTTTAGTTATTCGCAAATAAAGTTTGTTTTCTTTCATAACTTGTTTGCCTGAAGTTTCGAGGTGATTGGACTATTTTGTCCGCCTGAAGGAGAAGGAAGCCTTCGAAATTGGTGGCTCAATCTTGAGATTTGGTGAAGAATTAACGATGATATGGCTTGCCGATCAAAAACACCATCGATAAATAATATAAACTCCTCTCTCGATGATAGAGGCCTCAAATCGACGAAATGAGATATGTATTCAATGACAGTACTACAATTTACGTAAGGTATGCGAACCCTATGCCTTTAGTTATCTCGAAAATACTACGTTTTTTCGCTTAAAACGCGAGATCCGATAGTTATGAGGGAAGTATCCGGGTCTTGCTGTACGCATCGAAATCTTCAAGGTCCAATTTGTCCCGTTTCGATCTACAGACCTACCACCGTTCCAGTATCGAAGCTTAGGAAAATGTTTGTATCGACTTTATTTTAGAAAGAAATCAAAAGTGGAGAATACGATTCGCTAACCCCCCGTGAAATTTTGAATCCAACGGTACCCCATTCATGGTACTTGAGCATGACAGGAGCTTATATTTGGTACAAAACTGATTTCGAGCCTTACTGTAATAATATATGTGTGGATTATAGAGAATTGGGTAATCTTGAATATTGTCCTCCGCATATTATGGTAAAAATTCCATATTATACATAGCCATGTAATCTAGCCGAGTATTTTTCTTGTTTGTCCTCTTAGGTATAGGGCTAATCTTTTAATTTAATTTTAACATATTCTTATATTAATATTTTGAAAAATATTTATTTATTGTTTTATGTGTATTTATATATGTATATTGTTGACAATTTTAGATTTCATTTTAATTTGATAATTAAAACTATTTTAACTGCCTCACCTGCACCGAATATAATTTTTAATTTATACTTAAGAGTGTAGTAATGTCTGTTATGTAGTATAAAAAGGAATTTGTATTTCCATAAGGATAATAATGTTTGTTATTTTGTGATAGACTCCATTTGTATAGGGTTCTTCCCTCAAAATAAATAAAGATTGATTGATTGATTGATGCAATAACTGGCATGGTGAGAAACACCCAACCGAAAAACTCCAGAAATATAACCACCAAAGCATGATATACACTTGGTTCACCAACACCAGAGTTCTGAAAATATTTATCTTTTATTTTGGAACATAATTTGTAAGTTAACTATGGTTGCTATAAATAATTATACTATCAATGTACTTTAATTTCACAGTAAAAATCTACTACAAAAAAACAATGACTTATTATATTAAAAAACTAGTTGATTTAATAAGCGAGTATATAGTTTTAGTTTCATCACACACACTATTAAGTAAGTTTGCTACATTTAATAGCAGCAATCTCATGGCTACTAAACTAAAAGTCAAAATCTGAAACAGATCACTATAAATGGTCCTACAGCTTGGAAATATGGTCTCTATGAAAAAAACTCGGAATAATTTCCTCGATTTAATTTTTTTTTTTTTTTTTTTTTTTTTCTTTATGACATTTACAACTGTATTACATAAATACATCAAGTAAATTTGGACATAATTGATATAATGACATGAATACACTTGCTGAGTAACTACCCAATGGTAGCACTCTAATGATATGACTATATTAGGAGATCACGGGGCCATCTTCTTTTCAGACGCCTCGGAGGGTTATCAGGAATTGAAGAGGAAGCAAGGTTAGAAACGAGAGGGTTGGGATGATTCTGAAGTTTATTATGGAAGGATAGGTATCTGGATTGGGCCAGATCTGAAACATAAGGAACATTAAGATCTTTATGGATAATTTTATTAGTGACAAAGTAAGGAGCATTGAGGATTTTACGAAGGATTTTGGATTGTAAGGATTGGATGCGAGAGGAATTCGATGGTTTAGTGGAGCCCCATAGCTCAACTCCGTAAGTCCAAATAGGTCTTATTATAGTCAAGTATATAAGTCTTTTGTAATTAATGGGAAGTTTAGAGCGTTTGTCTAGTAAGTGCTGAAGTAATCGGAAACGTCGAGCGGTTTCTTGTCGTTTCAGTCTAGTATGAGGATTCCAAGTTAGTCGTTTGTCCAGGTGGAGTCCTAGGTATCGGATTTGCTCAACAGGGATAAGTGGAGTATTGTTAAAGGAAACTGTAGGACAGGAAGTCGTTGGTTTACGACGAAGGGTAAAGGTAATTTGGTGGGATTTATTGGAGTTTATTTTAATTCTCCAGTTTTGACACCATTCTTCTAGATTTATGATGTGTGATTGAAGCATTTGGGATGCAATTGCTGGGTCATTGTTTACTGATAGGATACATGTGTCATCGGCATATGTGGTGATGACAGTGTTGGGACAGGTAGGGATGTCAGCTGTATAAACTGTATAGAGGATAGGACCTAGGATACTACCTTGAGGAACACCAGCAGACTGGGAAAAAAGGGATGAATAGGCGTTATTGTGATTTACTTTAAAGTATCTATCAGTATGGTAGGAACGGATAATGAGGAAGTATGTAGGTGGTAGGAATTTTCGGAGTTTGTACAGCAGTCCCGGGTGCCAAACTCTATCAAACGCCTGATCTGAACGCTGTTCAACTTCGAGAAAGACTCCCGTACAGTACATTCCGCGCTCCAATGCAGAGGAGACTACGTCTACCACACGATGACATTGCTGTATAGTGGAATGGGAAGTTCGGAAACCAAATTGGTGATCTGGGATTATGTGTTTAGAATTTAGGATAGGGTACAGGCGTTTTAAGATGAGTTTTTCTAGGATTTTGCCCATGATGGGTAAAAGAGAGATAGGACGGTAAGAGGATGGGTATTCTGGTGGTTTTTTGGGTTTGTGGATCATTTTAACAATAGATCGTTTCCAAAGATCAGGAAAATATGTAGAACGGAGTACAGCATTATATATATAAGTAAGGAATAGGATGGCTTTTCGAGGAAGAAGTTTTAGGATCTGGGATGTAATTAGGTCATGTCCAGGAGCTTTACGGGAAGGTAATTTTTGAATGATGTTGGATATTTCTATGGGATGAAATGCTTTGGGTGGCAGAGACATTTGGAGAGGAATATCCAGTTCTGCTTCAATACAATTGATGTGAGTTGAATTAAGGATATCGGGATGTGGATTAAAAGTTTGGAAAAGATGTTGTCCAAATAGTTGGGCTTTTTCTTCGTCGGATTTGGACCAGGTTTGGGAATCAGTAAGTAGTGGGTGATTAAAGTCTTGAAACTTAAGAAGTTTTTTGGTGGTCATCCATAATGATTTGTCAGTGGTTGTAAGTTTTTCAGTAAAATTTAGTAAATTTTGAATTTTGTATTTTCTAATTTCTGATTTCAGTTTGTTAGTCAGTTGTGTGTAATGCGATTTATCTGTTGGGTATCTAGTCCTATGCCACTTCGATCTTGCTCTGCGTTTTTCCTGTAATAAGATGCGAATATGCTGTGGCAAGTTAGTATTTTGTGGGAAGTTAATCTTATTGATAAAGGTGTTATTATTTATACTGTCTGTTATTGATGATGTCAGTTTTTCTATGGCACCGTTAATGTCTTCTTTTGTTTTTAGCGGGATTTTGAGGTCTAGTTTGTTTTCCAAATCATCACGAAATTTGTCCCAGTTTACTCGTCCAGTGATCAGTTTAGGAAGTGATGGTTTAGGAGCAAAGTCAGAATGTAGTGAAAGCAGAACTGGACTATGGTCTGAAGAAAGGTCATCCAGGGATTTGATTATAGTTTGGGAGGAGGAAATCTGGGAGGTGATAAATATGTCCAGGATATCGGGACGTTTTTTGAGGGATGTTGGAAAATAAGTAGGATTCATGGGCGAGAGGATGGAATAATTGTTGGAAGAAGAAACTTGTGAAAGGGTATTACCACGGGAGTTGGATGATCGACAACCCCATCGTTGGTGTTTAGCATTGTAGTCTCCTCCAGCAATAAAGCGCGATCCGAGGGATTGTAAAAAGGATTCAAGTAGGCTGTACGAGAGGGAATTGCCAGGAGGACAGTATACAGCTGAAAGTGTTAGATGGAAAGGACGAGTTGAGAGGATTACAGAAGTTGACTGAATGGCATCTGTTGGAATAGAAGGAATAAGGGAATGGGGTAAAGATTTGTGGATAAGGATGCAAGAACCGGCGTGGGCAGTGTTGTCTGGGTGGTCAGATCTATAGGTGATGTAGTCACGTATGTAGAAATGTGTCCGTTGGGTGAAGTGAGTTTCTGTTAGGAGGGCAATGTCAATATAATTGTCATGGAGAAATATGTCTAGTTCGTCACGGTGGTTTTGCAGTCCATTAGCGTTCCATAAGAGAATAGCTAGGGACTTTGAGTTCATCGAGGGAAGCTAAGCGGGATTTCAGAAAGGAGTCTGGTTAGAAGGGTTATGAGCGGTTTGATAGTCTGTTGAAGATCTATCAGGAATGATGATAAGATAGTGTTGATGTCGAATGGTGTTTGGCTGGGAAGTGGGTTTGGATCAGGAGGTTGTGATGGGTAGGTTATGCGACTAGGAATGTTGGGTGGGGGATGGGCCCGTCGTGGGGTACGAGGAGGAGGAGGATCTAAATTCTGTTGGACTTGTGGAGGGGGGTTCATCCTGGGATTAGGAACGAATGGAGCTGGATGTGGATGCTCTGGCGGGAGTTTGACTCTTAAGGGTAAATGATGAGGAGGGATTTGCTGGCGAGGAGGTTGAGGCTGAGTATTAGGGATTTTGGGCTTGGATTGGAAGGCCTGAGGCGCCTGACGTTGAGGTTGCTTCTTACTGGTGGAAGACTGGGAGTGAGAATTTCTGAGATTCTGGTGAGGTGAGTCCTTAGCTGTAGAGATGGATGGTTGTTGTTGGATGACGAGGGAAGGTGAAGTCGGCAATGCTGGGAAAATATCCTGATTTTCAATTTCAGGTGGTTCAGTGTAAGTTTTCTGAGCAGATCCAAGATTTTTCACCGCTGAGTTTCGTGATCTTTGTTTGTAAAGATTTTTATATACTTCACATCCTCTGTAGCTCGCAGGATGGGCTTCGCCACAAAGGGCACACATCGCAGGCTCATCTCTTGGCTTCTGGCAAGTGTCTGAAGCGTGTAGGCCGGCACATTTAACGCACCTGACTTCGTGATAACAATAGGCCTTTGTATGGCCCAAGTTTTGACACTTAGTGCATTGTACAATTAGAGGCTTCTGTTTCGGTTCCTCAAAACGGACAATTGAGTAAACCAATCGTTGAACCTGGAATATTTCAACATTGGTTTTTGCTGGTTCCAGGTCTATAAAAAATAATGGTAGCGGATATCTTTCTCTAGGATGTAGTACAGGTGCTATGTGCCTGACATTATGACCGATTTCTTCGAGGCCCGATTTGATAGCAGATATGGGTGTGGTTGAATGTAGTCCTCTCAGGACCACTCGATACGCCTTTTCTTGTTTTAATTGGTAACAGTGGAAGTCGTAGTTATTGGTTGTTAAGAAATTGATTAGTTTTTTATAATTGTCTCTAGAATTAGTATTAATTTTGATGTCGTTCACTCTCGAGTAACATCGAAAATTTGGCTGTCCGATCAAATCTGCAATTTGTTGACCAAACGACATAAAGTTCTTAATTTTTGAAACAAATATTGGCGGCGGCTCAGGATCAGAAAAATCTTGAAGCTGCGGAGTCTTGTGAGATAGGTTGTTTTCTTGAATTGAATTTTTGCTTTCTGATGTTTTTGGTGCAGTTGGCTCTGATTGAGTGGCATTAGATTTGCTCCTAGTTCTCGGTGGAGATTTATCTTGTTCTGGTTGCTTATTTGATTTATTTTTCTTTTTTTTTTTTATTAGGTGAGTTTTGTCCCGATCCGGGAACTGAGTTTCGGAGACGCTTTTGGAGTGTACGCCTTTTCAAATATTGCGAGTCGGTCTCGCTAATTTCCGAAAAGGGTGTCTCATCCTCCGTGTCTTCACATGATGTGTTCTTATCCAGATCCATCATGATAAGTGTTAGAGAAAATTAAGAAAAAGAAAAAAAAAATATGTATATATATATATATAAACCTAAATATTAAAATTAAAATTTATGAGATAACTTCTTAAACACTAAGCTATTTACAAAATTATTTACATAAATATATACAGATATAAAATAAAATATAAAATAATTCATTTCCAAAAAATAAATAATCAAAGAAAAAAATGAAATAGAAGAGTCTCTGGAAAGAAAAAAAAATATATATAAAGAAAAAAAAATGAAGTTAAATGTCTTGGATTCGAACTGAGAATAACACTGAAGAATGTTATTGTACACAGTGCCGAGCCTTGGCTTGAACTTATCGGAGATAAGGTAAAACCCGCAAGGAAATTACTAGCCACATGGGCTAACCAAACGAGCACTAATTTATAACTGTTTCATTGTTAATAAATAGTCACTCACCTGATCATATCTCGATTTAATTAATTCGAATTGATTTGATCGATTCTGATCAAATCGGAGACCAAATAATTATTACCTTCCTTCATGAAAACGTTCCCAACAGCAATAATTTTAAGGAAAGAACAGCACTTCCTAATGAGAAATATATAAATTATTATCGTGACCAGTTTTATGAATCGCGTGGAATCTGCAAGGAGACTATAGTTGCTGGAGGTTGCAATGCGTCCAGATCTGTTGGAACTCAATAAAAAATGAGCCCGGGAGAAAAGCAGTATTTTCTTGTGCTCGAATAAAAAGTTATTTGAAAGAATAACTGAAGTTATTTTTTTTTTAAAATAAATTTTCCTCCATCATTTATTTCACCTGCGAGACTCAGTTCGGGCTCAGTAGGAACAAACTACGACAGGAGCATAAGCCTTCGAATCTCACGGCGGCCCATAAACTACATCACTTCACCCTATGAGCCAACTTTTGCCTTCCATTCCTTTGTTTTACAAAATCTCGCCGTGCGCCAAAAGGCCGGGCGCAAGTTGATCTGCAGCCTGGGGAGGTCACGTGATATGGCAAATTGTAAGATTAATAAGAATGGTCACAACAATATGTTTTTTATAAATTAAATTAGAAAATTCGTCTATGAGGATGGATTTTTCCTATGTTTTTCTTTTCGTTAAACAGCTGCCTAAAATATTAATTTTCGAAAGGAAGGTCCTTCGGAACATATTAGGCCCAGTTAATGAAAATGATGAATGGAGAATTAGACTCAACTAAGCTGACTAATACAAGTAGCCGATGTGGTGAAATATATCCGGATAGCAAGGCTGAGATGGGAGGAACAAGTTGTAGTTGTGAAGTCAGGAAATCACTTCAGGAAACAAATCAGGCTATATTGATAAACTTTATACCAGAAATACACATCACAATTTTATTCCTCTACATAAACGTAGACTCAAAGACTACATACGTAGACTACATAGATAGACTCAAAAGACTATGAATGGCTTCGTAAGATTTGTAATCGGAAAACCCGAGGACGCTCCCGGTCTCCCACCAATACATGAGTTTAGGGTGGCTCTTCCCCTCCTTAAGAAGACAATATTTCCTTGGCACTTCCTTTTTCAAAATCATACAGATCATCGTCCTTCTTTATGCCTACAACCTTTCTCCAATTTAAGTCTCAATCATTACTCTCTACAAGATCCCGACCCTCAGACCTATTAAAGCCCTTTCTATAGCTGCTCATTCCAAAATTACTTTATGCCCGCTCTGTCAAACTTTTTTTGGAATTCCCTCACGATCAAATTCGACATGCCCTTCCCATGTACAATTCAAAAATCATATTAAATTCCTGTTCCAAAAAACCGTCTGTTACCAGCTAACGATTAATATCTATATATGTATTGTGTAGCAATATTATAATCATAACACTTGGGAAGAGATTAGTACAGGCATTTCCTACTTTCAACGTAGGAATTTCAATTACATAATTTTTTTGTTTTTTTTTTTTATTCTATTACTAAGTAACGGTTTATTTCGTTTTATATTTTCAAGTATATGTTTTTTTTTTTTGAAATGAACTCATTGTATCTCTTTTTTCGTTCTTTCATTTTCTCATAGTGTATGTTTTTGTTGTTCAAACCTTAAATATAATTTGTTCATAGTTCAAAGGATTCGATCATAGTTTTAATTGTTTTATTAATAATTTTAAATGCTCTGTACTTGTTTTATCTGTATTGTATATAGCTTGTGCACCTAAGGTTTTTCTTTATTTTTATTTTTATTTTATCAATTTTATTTATTGTTTCAACGTTCAGGCCAGTAATATTCTATTAGTTTGTACAATTATTGTTATTCTGAAGGGAACTTAGTCCCAGAAAAGTTTATTTTTCTATCTATTCAATACTATCTTATCTAATCATCTAATATCAGGAAGAAAGGACCTCACCCAAGCCAACCTACGTTGTTTACAACTGAGCAGTGCTGCCAGATAACAAGCATTAACTCTACACACTCCCAGCTTTACAATTTATGCTTTAAATTGTAACCTGCTTTAAAATAACTAAACAAAATTTAAAATATTCAATATAAAAATTTACGGGTTAAATCATTAATTTAATAACGCTTAAAAACTACTTCAATAAATGTTTTATACTTCCTTTTTTAGTCTTGATAAGATCACTGGCTAATGACATTCCGAGATAAACTAATCTTCTTAGCTATTTTTTTCTTCTCTTTCAGTTTTGGAAAACTTCTTTAGAGAACAATGAAGAATTATTCGTAACACCAGTTGTTACTTGTACTACTCTGCTTGTACTTTTCTGACTAAGATCTAGTTCTGAAGGGGATCATTGGCTGACAACAGACCTGATATTATATCTTGTGATGCTTCTGGGAAGACTGTTTCGAGCTGCAGGTGTGACACAAGTTTTTACTCCACGGCCTAATGCGTACAATGCGTGGAATTATTGTTTTAACTGGTACTGATCCGGTCTTCTTGGTAGTGCCATGTCTCTCCCACTATCGCCACCGCTCCATGTTATATTCTTTCCTTTTAATACATTTAGGCATTCATCATTTAATCTAGTGATATCACTGTATATGTTTATTTTGTCCAACTTTACTCCATCAGAAAATTTATCTGTTAAATTTTCAAGTTTGACATCGTGCTCAACTTTTGTTTCAACATCCCCTAAAAGGTTATATGAAAGTATTTCTTCCTTTTCTTTCTGTAATTTCTCTCTTGAAGGAATGCTAGTTGCTGAAATATCATCATCATGTCAAGTTTTATTTGAACGCTCAACCAAAGCATCAAACTTACTTTTTATTTCTATCCACTTGTCCTGATAACTTATGGATGTATCAAATTCATCCTCCAGTTCCTTTTCATCAATATTTTCATCAACTAGTATCAACTTACCTTTTTCTCAAACTCTAATAGATGTTTAGCTCTTGCTTCTAGTTTTCTAAATTCCTTTTTGAACTCAGGATCATTTTCAGCTATTTTCTTTTCAACTGAAGTAGCTAAAGTTGTAAATAAATTTCTCCACTGAGTTCTTTCTAATTTGGCAGTTTTCAACTCTTCAGCACTCAGTATTCTTAATTTTCCACACACAAGGGATGCCACTATTTAATATTAGGAAATCACTTCAGGAAACAAATGAGGCTTTTTTTAACTATTTGGCAGTTTTCAACTCTTCAGCACTCATTATCCTTAGTTTCCCACACAAGAAATGCCACTATGTGATGTCAGGAAATCACTTTAAGAAACAAATGAGGCTTAGTTGATAAACTTGACCACAAAAACACAAAACACCTTTATTCCTCTACATAAAACATTACACTATCAGGAACAAAATATTACTACTGTCTCTGGGTAACCTCACCCAAGCCCCCTGCTCTGTTTACAACAGCTTTGCAGTGCTGGCTAATAACAAGCATTAACTCTACAGTAGTGATCAATCCCGTAGAAACTGAGCATGGAGCGGGTGGAAAAAGAAAAGTAGGCAGACCGAAACTGAGATGGAAAGATGGAGTAAGTATTGGTGCCAGAATTCTTGGAATCAGTAACTGGTGGACGGCTGCTGTGGACAGAGAAACATGGAGGAAAACTCTCGAGGCAGCCAAGATCCAGTAATGTATAGTCGAGCTGAGGATAATGATGATGGTGATCACATTAGAAAATTCGTCTTAGAGGATGATTTTTTTCTCCTATATTTTTCTTTTCTTTAAATAGCTGATTTTTAGTACATTTTCCTAATCATCCAGGGGAGAGAGGGGCGTGCCCCCTGGCTGGGTCCACTAGTATAGGGTACTCCGTAATTTGACACAAACAACGATCAGGAAAGCGAAATCAAACTTCTTTCACAAAACCCTCTCTTCTGCTCCTGATTCTAAATCAATATGAATAACACTTCGTATACTCTCTCTTTGTAAATCCTCTTCCTCACCGATCTACCCGGTTTCACCTGATGAATTAAATTCCTACTTTACTCCCTCATTTAATAGTGATAATTTCTATTTCTCCAACATTTCACCAACCGACCTTATTTCCTCTGTAATGAAATCCCATACAAACTCTACCGGACTTGATGGAATACCTGTCAAACTGTTAAAATTATGCCTTCCCGAAGCCCTTCCTGTTCTCCTTTGCATCTATAATTTTTCCCTCCAGAACTCAGTTTTTCCTACTGCTTGGAAATAATTTTTCAATGCATTAGTCAGACCTATTAGCAAAATCCATAATCCCTCTTCTCCTAAAGACTACCGCCCAATCTCCATTCTCTCTAACCTTTCTAACCCTCTGGAAAGAATAGCTCAATCCCAAATCTCTCAATTCTTTGAAAACTCAAAACTACTTAATCCTCTCCAATCTGGTTTTCGTCCTGGCTTCTCCACACAATCCGCCCTACTAAAAATTACCAATGACTTACATACCGCAATGAACGAAAAAATGTTAACTGCGTTAATACTTCTAGACTTTTCCAAAGCTTTTGACTTCTTAGACCACTCTATACTCTAAACTAAATTAAAATCTCTGTCCTTCTCCAACAGCTCTATCCTTTGGTTGCAGTCTTTTCTATCCGACAGAACTCAAGCAGACAGCATAGTGCCCCACCTTTACGATGAGTTAAAGTGGCTCTTCCCTTCTTTCCGCAGACAATATTTCCTTGGATTTTTCCTATTCCAAACGATCAACACCTGACACCCTTCCTACATCTACAATCTCCTACAGTTCAAACCCGTGGTCCACTCCCAGAAAACAAGATCCCGTGTTTCCGACCTTTATATCCCTTCCCATAGAACTAAGACATTTGAATATTCCTTTATTGCACGATCCACTGCCTTCTGGAATTCCTTGCCTTCTGATATCCGTCATGCGTCTTCCTTATCCTCATTTAAATATCATCTCTACCAATTCCTTCTCATATCCCAAAATGAAGTTGTACAATAAAACAAATATTGTAAAACAGATTTTGACTGAGGTGAATGGTTGTTATAATTGTTTGAATTTTAATTTTTTTAAATCAACCCATGGTTGTATTATTGTGTTATTTATTTTTTTACCTGATTTCTGTTTTGTTTTTTTCATTTAAATAATGTTTGTTTTTTGTTTTTTTTCAAAATGGTGTTATTTTTATTTGTTTTAGTATACTTTTACTCAAGATACTGTATATATTTATTAATGTAATTTTTGGCCAGATGTAGTTTTTATTTTTTTTGTTCACAACTGTTATTCATAAGGAACCTGGTCCTAGAATAAAATTTATTTTCTATCTATCTATCTATTTATCTAGTAAGTGTCACGATAATAATTTTTTATTACATTAGAAAAATCGGCTATAAGGATGACTTTTCCCCAAATTTCTCTTTTCTTTAAATAGGTGGTTTTTGGAAATGTTTTTCCACAATCCAAGGGAGGGCGCGTCTCCTGGCAGAATTCTCTACTGCTAGTCACGATAGTAATTGTTTTTACATTATATTACATTAGGAAATTCGTCTATGTGGATGAATTCCAATATATTTCTTTTTTCTTTAAATAGCTGATTTTTGTAACTTTTTTGGATTTTTTTCCAGCTTCCAGGGGGAGGGGGGTACCCCCGACTGGATCCGCTAGTGCCGTTGAGTCGACACTCTAACTCTTGCTGACCACGAACTATTACCTGGGCACCTGAAACGTCGGATACAATTATTCGAGTTGGATGTAAGGTGTAGCCCTGTTCTGGTCGGGCTTACGATGGCGGGGCACACATCGAGCCCGTGGCTTTTGTGATATTTTTAATTTCTTTTCTAGCTGTGATAGCGCGTCTCAGACAGGCTCTGGCAAAGTGGCCCTTAGAACTGTAAACAAAACAACCCGATAGATTAAAATCTTCCTTTTGTGTATTGGTTGGCCTAGGACATTCTCTGGCGAAGTGGCCTGTTTTACGGCATCGGTAAATTTTTTTTTTTAAGCTATGGGTCTCTAATCTGACCTGTACTTAGAAGATGGTTCCCGTCGCATATCCCACACCTCTTGTGCCGGAGGATTACCCTCGACCGCTTCGCCTACTCTTGCCGCCTTATTTACAGCCATTTCAAAGGTTAATGAAGGGTCAAACTGGAGTTGTAGCCTAATATCAAACCTTTTAAAAATTCAGCGGTAACAAAATTTTTCCGTAATGACCCCTAGCCCAGATGACTTCGTCTACCGATAACGATTTTGGGGTTGATAGCTCTCTTAACATTCGGCACCTATCGGCGTACTTTTTTTTTGTATCTGTTTATTGAGTAATAATACATTTTGCCACACTTAAGGGCACTGAGTACTAAGGCTGAGTGAGGCACATCAATACCATAAAAAATAAATAAATAAAAAAAATTTATATAATAAAGGCAAAAACTATAATAAACCAAGGAAATGTAACTTAGAGTTAAAATTAAATAAAATACAGAAATTCGTAGCAAAATTAAATAAATTATAAGTAATAGAAATAAATAGAAAAACATTCATACTTAAATACAATATTTACAATTAGGCAAGAGATCTCCGAGTCCAGCCCTTTCCCCCACGTGTGAAGAACAAAGCGAGACTCTAAGAGATCCCAGCGCTTCTCTCTCAACCGCGTCGCCGGCATTACCAGTCCGGTGGAGACTGAGAGAGGACACTAAAACCACAAACACTCATGACTTGAGTGGAGAAGCTGGCCATTGCCAGAACTCTAGTGACGTCTTTACAGGAGATCTCGAGGCCACTGCCGTTTCAACCTTCGAGGAGGGTTGTAGGGATGACTGGAGCTAGATAAGGATTGTGCTAAAGGGTTACGATGGTGGATTAGGTTCATGTGAAAATTTGAGAATCGGGATGGAATAACGTCAAGGATATAAGAGATGTAAAGGTCATGATGTAGGGTTTTGTTTGTAACGTAATAAGGAGCATTGACTATCATACGGAGGACTTTAGACTGAAAGGATTGGATGTGTTTGACGTTCGAAAATTTAGTTGTCCCCCACAGTTCAAGTCCGTAGGTCCAGATGGGTTTGAGCACGGGCGGATCTACGGGGGGGGGGGGCTTTCGGGCTGAAGCCCCCCCCCAAAATGGAAAAATATAACCATGTTTTATGGGGAAAAAAATTTAAAAAATACCTCTTAAAGTATTATTGTTCGTGTTATTACGTTTAAAAGTACTTAAGGAATAACTTAAACACCATTTCATATAGGTAGTTAGTTTCTTTCTGTTTTTCCAAAGTAATTATCGTTATTTTTATGAAAAAAAAGGTTTCGGGCTGAATCCCCCCCCAAAAATTAAATCCTGGATCCGCTAGTGGGTTTGAGTATGGTCTTGTATATTAATAGTTTGTTTTCTATTGATAGATTGGATTTTCTGTTAAGTAGTCTGTATAGCTGGCCAAATCGTCGGTTAAGTTCTTGTCTTTTAAGTCTAGTATGTGGGTTCCAAGTTAGTGTTTTGTCTAAAAGGAATCCAACATACCGAACTGTGTCTGAGACGGGGAGAGGTACAGAGTTGAAAAGGATATGTGGACAGGGTCTGCGTCGGAGGGTAAAGGTGACATGCTTGCATTTGGATTCATTGACCTTAATGCGCCAATTGTTGCACCATTGCTCAATTAGGGAGATGTGTCTTTGTAGATTTAAGGATGCAGTTTCAGGATCTGGGTGGGATGACAGGATGGCGGTATCGTCCACGAAAGTTGCTAGAAGTGTATCGGGATTGGTTGGAATGTCAGCGGTGAAGAGAGTGAAGAGGACTGGGACCAAGACACTGCCTTGTGGAACACCAGCCTCAATTGGATAATAGTTGGAGAATTCAGTGCAGCAGCGGATTTGAAAGGAGCGATTTGAGAGGTAGGATTTAAGGACTAGGTAGAAGGATTGGGGTAGGTGAGTTTTGAGCTTGAAAATCAAGCCATCATGCCACACCCGGTCGAAAGCTTGCGCTACGTCCAGGAAGGCACCGGTGCAATATTGCTTGTTTTCAAGCGCAGATGATATATGGTCAACAACGCGAAGGCCTTGTTAAACAGTGGAATGTCTTCGGAATCCAAACTGATGGGATGGGATATTGTGGGTTTTGAGTATGGGTAGGATGCGTTTGAGAAGGATTTTTTCAAAGATTTTGGAGAGGATTGGGAGCAAGCTTATTGGTCTATAGGATGAGGTATTATTTACAGGTTTACCTGGTTTTGGGAAGAGGATGATTATGGAGTGTTTCCATGTCAGAGGAAAGTGAGTTGTGCGGAGGATACAGTTATATAGGTATGTGAGGAATATAATTGCTTTTTTGGGAAGTTGTCTTAGGATCTGGGAAGTAAGGAGATCGTGTCCAGGGGATTTTCGAGGTTTTAGGTTGCTTATAAGGAATTTGACCTCAGAGGGATTGACAGCTATAGGAGGCAAGGAGAGAGGAATAGGAGAAGAGAGGAATTCTTCAAATTCAGCAGTGAGGGTGGAATGGAGTTCGGGGTGGGGAGTGAATGTTTTGGATAGGTGTTTGGCAAATTCTTCAGCTCTAGTCCCATCTGACGAAGCCCAGGTTCCATCATCGCATCCGAAGGAATGGGAAACAGAATGGTATTTAAGGATTTTTCTGGTCAATTTCCAGAGGGAATTGTCATCGGTAGATAGGGAAGAGAGGTAGGAGTTGTATGATTGGAATCTAAAGGAAGCTAGTTCTTTTTTTTACCTTTTTGGAATAATAATTGTATATTTTTCGATCATCAGGATGCCTGGTTCTTTGCCAGAGGGTCCTAAATTGGCGTTTGGATTTAATTAGGTCAGTAAGGTCTTCGGGCAAAGGATTCTTTTTACAGTATGTTTTGGAGGGGAGTGGTAAGGATGCAGTCCAAACTGCTTGTTGGATCAAGGTGGTGTAGGAACTCACTGCATTATCTAGGTCTTGAGGGGTTTTTAGGGATACTCAGAGGTCTATTGCATCTGCTATTGTTTGGCGGAAAAGATTCCAGTTGACTGGGCCTCTGATGAATGAGGGAGGAGATAATTTGGGGATAGGAGATGCGGAAAGACTTACGTTTAACGGACTGTGGTCTGAGGAAAGGTCATCAAGCCGTAAAACTGAATAATTTAACGGCCCTAGACCTTTGTGAATGAAGAAGTCAAGGAGGTCAGGGTTACGGTTAGGATCGGTTGGCCAGTATGTATGAGTATCAGGGGAAAGGATGTTGCTATTGTGGGAAATAAGTGCAGACAGCAATGTTATCGGCGTACTTACGCACTCCTTCTCTGGGAATTTGTTCTACAGAACTTGACTGGAATAGTCACTGTTCGGGTAAACAAAATCCTTCGAAACGCCATCTTATCAAATCGAGCTAATAATTCTGGATAATTGATCTCAGATTAACCTTGAAAACCACAGAAGACCTTGACAATGCAGTACATTCCTTCACCACCACTATTCAACTAGCAGTATGGACAGCTTCCTCTCCAAATCATTCCTCAAGAACCCCTAAGAAAAATAGTTTACCCCAACACCTCATAGACCTAATCCAAACCAAACGCCGTGCCAGATCATTATAGCAACGTACCAAACACCCCATTGATTGCCGCTTCTACAATTATTATTGTAAACTACTAAAGCAAAAATTATCATCCTTCAGATCCCAATCCTTTGATACCTACCTTACTTCTCTCTCTGTTCACAACAATTCCCTCTGGAAAACCACCAAAAATATCCTAAAATCCCATTACATTTCCCATCTCCTCCTTCGATGCGACGACTCCTGGGCAGCGTCTGATGAAGATGAAGCTGAGGAATTCGCCAGACACCTCTCTAGTAAATCCACTCCTCATCCAGAATCCCATCCAACCCACACCGTAAAAGTAGAATAATTCCTCTCTTCACTGATTCCACTCTCCGTACCACCTAAAGCACTTAATCCATCTGAGGTCAAACATCACTTACAAAAACTTCCTCTCCGTAAATCTCCTGGATACGACCTCCTAACCCCACAGATCCTTCGACAACTTCCACCCAAAGCTACCATATTCCTTACATATATTTATAATTGCATCTTCAGAACTCCACTTTTCTCTCCTATGGAAACATTCCACCATCGTGATGTTTCACCATGATTAATCCTAATTCTCAAAACACAGTTTCAATGAGAACTGTTAAAAGTAATGATGTCCACCATCTAGAAGAAGAAAATTATGAATTAAAAGAAAGACTAGCTAGTTTAGAAAATAAATTTAATCATTTTTTAGATCTAGGAAGGCCGAAACTTGAACCACCGAACAATACGACTTAAATTTAAATAATAATTTGGTTGAATTTACGGATCTACTCGGCAGCAAATGGATGGTTGATATCGGATCACAAGTTAGTTACATAAAATCAAGTCCGACGGAATTAAAATACTCTCAGAAGAGTTCATTGTTAACACTCCTAATGGTCGCAAGGCGAGACACTTATTAATTATGTGTAAAATTTTTGAGTTTGATAAAAATTTTGATTTATTACTTGGTATTGGAACAATAAGAAGCATCGGAATGAAAATGGATTTTGAAGCAAACGACGAATTAGCTATAAAAATGTACGTATAAAAGATGGAAAAAGAATGAAAATGAAAATGTTAAAAATGCTAATAATATTGAATCAAATGGTAATAATAATAATAATAAAATTGATTATGATTTAAGTAGAAATAGACAAATAATAAGGAATGAAAATGAAAAGGTTAGAAATGCTAATAATACTGAATCAAATGGTAATAATAATTATTAATAATAACGGTAAATATTATTGTTAATTAAGAACGGTAATCATTATTGTTTCTATATTGATATGAGGATTGTTGATAATTTGAACTTCTATAATGGCCATTATTTTTATAACGCTCATATCTTCTTGATTCATAATTGCTATGTTTTTTAAAGTCTTTGTATGGTGTGTGGCCATGATTATTATGATTGTTAGAGTAAGTATGTTCTCGTCTTGACATATATAATGTTTGCTTCAGTCCATAGATTCTTTCCATAATCTCTACATCTGTTTAAAATTGCGTTTCTAATTTGGTCTACGTCTGTTAAAATCATGTAGTTTAAGAAATCAGATAAGTTTGGATGTACATACATACATATGTGGCACGACATCCCGTTACCGAGACTGGACCTCCTCCAAGAGCCTCCGCCAGTTGGATCTGTCTTCTGCTGCAGCTCTCCAGTTCCGTACGCCAAGCAGGGTTCTCGCATCATAGGCCACGTTGTCCAACCATCTCGTCCTCGGCCTTCCTACCCGTCAGGTGCAGCTCCTCCATCATTATTTTCTTGGGTATTTCAACGGTGCTCATTCTGGCCACATGCCCTGCCCACCTTAGTCTGGTCAGTTTAATATACGTGACTACGTCGATGTCTGTATAAAGAGAACTGAAGTTCGGGTGTAAGTTATGTAAAATGTAGCGGTTAATTTCCCTATCTTCACATTTTATCATTGCGTCTTTATCGCTAATTCCTCATTGAATTTTATACGAGAAAATATTAATGATCTAATTTTTGCTATTCGGTTAATAAAATCAATTGGATGCTCTTTTTTATAAGGATAAGTATGCATTAATTGTTCAACTGTCCTTGGTTCCTTAAATTGTTGGGTTAAATATAATAATAATGACTCTACTATTTCAAAAGAATTTGTTAATAAGCAGTCTCTAGTTGGCAGTGGATCAGCTGATGAGAAGGTTGTCTCCTCAACTCCTCTCTCAGTTTTTACCAATTTTATAGCGGAATCTCTCTGATTATTCACGTGATACAGTTAAAGTGTATATCAGAGCAGTTGATATTTACTGTTGGCATCTTTTTTTTTGTTATTTTAAGAAAAAAAAAAAAAATTTTTTTTTTTTTTTTATTTATTTATTTATTTATTTTTCTCTTATGATATGCGGTATGATCAGCAAGTGATGGCCAGTAAGGTGCCCAAGAGGTCTCGGTCAGACGGAGTTAGCTCACCAGCCAAACAAAGGACTCGTCGCTGCCTACGAGAAATACCTCCAGTGACCAAAATGAACACTTCAGAACCAGAACCTCAGCCCCAACCAGGTACGTCTGCACAAGAAACGATTGAAGAATCACCTTTCTTTACTCCAAACCCCTACCAAGTGCTTCAAAATGACAGAGAAGTAATGGAGTCTGCAGCAATACCCAGAGAACCAAAGCCTCCTCCGATATTTGTGAAAAATATAAAAAATTTCCAGATGTTCTGCACCCAACTAAATAAAATCTGCTCTGGCAGTTATTCATGCCTTAACAGGACCAATGACACCAAAATAACACCTGATTCTGCAGATCATTCCACTGCCAAGAAATCCATAAATGTCCTCAACCAAATTCCTCTCCATTCTCCTCTGGAATGCGAATGGTATTCGGAACCACATCAACGAACTGACAATCTTATTACATGACAAAAACATCGACATAGCACTAATAACTGAAACTCGACTAACCAACAAACGACAAATCAACGTGCCCAGCTACAATATTTATCGAACCGACCATCCTGATGGAACAGCACATGGTGGCACTGCCATAATTATCCATCGATCCGTTTCCCATCATTTGTTTCCCTTACCAAGCCATAATTTCCTACAATCCACAGCCGTAATAATCCAAACACCCCTTTACCCAATAACACTAGTTGCGGCATATTCCCCACCTAAAACACCCATTTCCGAATCCTAAATAATTTTATTCCTGAATTCCTTAGGACACCACTTCCTCCTAGGTGCAGATCTAAATGCAAAACACCAGAATGGGGAGCCAGATCCACAAATTCCCGAGGGCGAACATTGCTATCTGCACTTAATTCCTATCGCAGCAACATCCTTTCACCTAATACACCCACATACTGGCCAACAGATCCCAACCGCAATCCCGACCTTCTAGACTTTTTCCTCCACAAAGGTCTAGGATCACTACACTGTTCTATTTCAAGGTTTGATGATCTTTCCTCAGACCATAGTCCTCTAGTCCTAACCGTTTCCACATCTCCCATTCCCAAATCATCCCCACCTTCATTTATCAGGGGGCCAGTTAACTGGAACCTTTTCCGTCAAATATTGGAAGATAATATTGACCTCAGAGTTTCCTTAAAAACACCTGAAGACCTCGACGATGCAGTGCATTCCTTCACCAACCTGATCCAGCAAGCAGCTTGGACTGGATCCTCACCTGATCGTCCCAAAAATACCATAACATAAACCCTTTACCTCAAGATCTATTGGACCTAATCCATAGCAAACGTTGCTCTAGGACCCTTTGGCAAAGAACCAGGCATCCTGATGACCGGAAATCGTATAATTATTATTCCAAACAGGTAAAAAAGAAACTGGAAACTTTTAAAACCCAATCCTACAATTCCTACCTCTCCTCATTATCCGCTAGTGATAACTCCCTCTGGAATGTAACCAAAAAAATCGTTAAATTCCAGTCCATTTCCCATCCACTTCGCCGTGATGATGGTTCCTGGGCTTCGTCAGATGCGAATAGAGCAGAGGAGTTTGCTAAACATTTATCCTACACATTCATCCCTCATCCCGAACTCCATCCCAGCCACACTGCTGAAGTTGAAGAATTCCTCTCTTCACCAATTCCTCTCTCTCTACCTCCAAAACCTGTTAACCCCTCTGAGGTCAAATTCCTTATAAACAAATTAAAACCCCGAAAATCCCCTGGATATGATCTCCTCACTTCACAAATCCTCAGACAACTTCCCAAAAAAGCAATCATATTCCTTACCTATCTATACAACTGCATCCTTCGCACAACCAACTTTCCTTTGGTGTGGAAACATTCCATAATCATCCTGTTTCCAAAACCAGGTAAACCTGTTAATAACACATCATCCTATAGGCCGATAAGCTTACTCCCGATCCTCTCAAAAATCTTTGAGAAAATCCTTCTCAAACGCATCCTACCCATAATCGAATCCCACAACATCCCTTCTCATCAGTTTGGATTCCGCTCAAGACATTCCACTGTCCAACAAGGCCTTCGTGTTGTGGACCATATATCCTCTGCACTTGAAAACAAGCATTATTGCACTGGTGCCTTTCTGGACGTAGCACAAGCTTTCGACCGGGTGTGGCACGATGGCTTGCTTTTCAAGCTCAAAACCCATTTACCCCAATCCTTATACCTAGTCCGCAAATCCTACCTCTCAAATCGTTCCTTTCAAGTCCGTTGTGACACCGCATTCTCCACTTACTATCCAGTTGAGGCTGGTGTTCCACAAGGCAGTGTCTTGGGCCCAGTTCTCTATATCCTCTTCACTTCCGATATCCCTTCAAATCCCGATACATTTCTAGCTACATTTGCTGATGATACTGCCATTCTATCTTCCCACTCAGATCCTCAAATAGCATCTCTAAACCTACAATCTCACCTCTCTTTGATTGAGCAGTGGTGCAACAACTGGCGCATCAAAATCAATGAATCAAAATGCAAACATATCACTTTTACCCTGCGACGCAGATCCTGTCCGTCAATCCTTTTTAATTCAATTCCACTTCCCTACTCAGACACAGTCCGTTACCTTGGCTTCCTTCTTGACAAAAGACTAACTTGGAACCCACATACCAGACTTAAAAGACAAGAACTTAACCGACGATATGGCCAGCTGTATAGATTACTAAGTAGGACATCCCATCTTTCGATTGAAAATAAACTTTTAATCTACAAGACCATACTGAAACCTATCTGGACCTACGGACTTGAACTGTGGGGAACTGCTAAACATTCGAATATCAAACGCATCCAATCCTTCCAGTCCAAAGTACTTAGAACAATAGTCAATGCCCCATATTATGTCACAAACAAGACCCTACACCATGACCTTAACATCCCATTTGTCCTCGACATCATCCCAACCAGATTCTCAAACTTTCACCAAAACCTTATCCATCATCCAAATCCTCTAGCTCAATCCCTATCCAGCTCCCTTCATCCCTACAATCCTCCACGAAGGTTAAAACGGCAGTGGCCCAGAGATCTCTTGTAAATATGCTTCTGGAGTCCTGGCAATGGCCAGCTTCTCCACTCATGTCCCGAGCGTCTGTGACTCTAGTGCCCTCTTTCAGTCTCCATTGGCTTCTAATACTAGTGATGCGGCTGGAAAAGTGGCGCTGGGATCTCCTGGAGTCTTGCTTTGCCTTCCACATGTGGGGGAAAAAGCCTGGCTCGGAGATTCTTGGGCGAATGTATATATTGTATATAGATATGATTGTGTTTATAAGTTTCTTTTTATGTTATTGTTATTTATTTTTTTTTATTTTATTTTATTTCTTCATCAGTATTATTTATTTACTTTTTATATTTATATTTATTTCTCTATTATTTGTATATATTGTTTGAATGAGAACTCTTAGCCCTAATACTTATAGCTCTCCAGTGGCTGATTGTATTATTATTCAATAAATAGATAATAATAAAGATTCTGCAGAAGCCTACCGAAAAATAGTGAAGTACTTATCAGAAACAAATGCGAATTTTCACACTTACCAGCTGAGGCAGGAAAGAACTTTACGAGTAGTGATAAGAAATTTACATTCCTCAACCCCCACTGAAGTTATTAAAGAAGAACTAACGACGCTTGGTTTCAATGTACGCCAGGTAACAAACGTTTTGAAGGAGGACAGGGAGCAGCCAGGATTACGAAATAGGATCCCACTACCATTGTTTTTCGTGGACTTGGAGCCATCACCAGGTATCGAAAAAATATATGATATCACAAGAATATACTACACAATGGTGAAAGTTGAGAAGCCATATCCCAAGAGAGACATCGTGCAGTGCCATAATTGTCAGACCTATGGCCACACGAAGACATATTGCCACCATCTGCCGCGTTGCGTGAAGTGCGGTGAACAGCACAAATCTGTAGAGTGCACCAAACCTGTACAAGATCCAGCAGTATGTGCCCTATGCTTGGAGGGACACCCGGCCAACTACAAAGGCTGCCAAATTTACAAGAATCTCAAAACCAGACACCAGAAAAACCGGATTCAAGATGAAGCACTAAGAACAAGAAGAGAGAGAGAGCCTTCCAGAATTGTAAACAATGATGTATCATTCTCCCAACTACTTAGAGGTAAGACTTTAACCGATAAATGTCAAGCCCTGCCACAACAACAACCTCAAACCCAACCTCAAAATCCTCTTCATCCTAATATACCTAACCACCAACAACAAATTCCTCATATTCCTCCTCCTTCAAATGCAACAGATCTCACAAGTTCGTTAGCATCTTTCCTCACCGATTTCAAATCCCTTGTTACTCCACTCATATCACTCCTCACGAATCTCGTATCTCACCTCATCCCTCCTTTGAAAAATCCTTAAATGACTCACATCCCTAAACCCATATCCATTCTCCTTTGGAATGCGAATGGTGTTAGAAATCATACAGACGAACTATCTACTTTACTACTTGACAAGAACACTGATGTGGCACTAATTACTGAAACTCGACTAACCACTAAACAGCACTTCAATATACCACAATACCTGACATATCGTACTGACCACTCTGACGGAAAAGCACATGCCGGTACTGCTGTAATTGTACACCAATCCCTCTCCCATCACGTACTCCCATTACCAATACATGATTTCCTACAGTCCACCGCTATCGTGATAAAAACCTTCTCCTTTCCGGTCACTCTTGCATCAGCGTATTGCCCTCCTAACCGATCCATATCCAATGCCCAATTCAGTTCTCTCCTCGACTCCTTAGGACATCACTTCATCTTGGGTGCAGACCTAAATGCCAAGCACCAACAATGGGGTTCCAGAACCACGAATTCTCGTGGCCGAACCCTGCTGTCTGCACTCAATTCCCAACGTTTTCACCTCCTTTCCCCCAACTCTCCTACCTACTGGCCCACAGATCCCAACCGTAATCCTGATCTTCTTGATTTCTTTATCCACAGCGGCTTAAGTCCCCTCAATTGTTCCATTACACGTCTAAATGAACTTTCCTCTGACCATAGTCCTCTAATCCTTAATGTTTCACTTGAACCTGTTCCCAAACCTTCTCCACCGTCATTCATTAGGGGCCCAGTAAACTGGGACCTTTTCCGCCAAATAATCTCCGATAATATTGATCTCAACATATCCCTCAAAACTCCCGATGACCTTGATAGTGCCGTAAATTCCTTTACTACCACAATCCAACAAGCCGCCTGGACTGCCTCCTTTCCAAAAGACTCCTCCAGAATTCCTATAAAGACCATTCTACCCCAACACCTCCTTAACCTAATCCGCACCAAACGCCGTGCCAGATTATTATGGCAACGTACCCGACATCCTACCGACCGCTGCTCCTATAATTACTACTGCAAACAATTAAAACTGGAATTAGCCACCTTCAGATCACAATCCTTCAACTCCTACCTATCCTCCCTCTCTTCTCGCGACAATTCCCTTTGGAAAACCACAACAAAAATCCTAAATCCTCACCGCATTTCCCATCCTCTCCGACGAGGTGATGGCTCCTGGGCAGCATCTGACGAAGATAAAGCTAAGGAGTTCGCCATTCACCTATCCAATACATTTATTTCACATCCGGAATCCCATCCTGCCCACACCGTAACAGTAGAAGAACTCCTTACATCACCAATCCCACTTTCCTTGCCCCCAAAAGCTATTCATCCTTCCGAAGTAAAATTTCAATTAAAAAAACTAATCCTCCGTAAAGCTCCTGGACATGATCTCCTTACACCTCAAATCCTTCGACAACTTCCATCCAAAGCAGTCATATTCCTTACATATATCTACAATTGTATCCTACGCACCACCCACTTCCCTCTGTTATGGAAACACTCCACTATTATCCTTTTCCCAAAACCAGGAAAACCTCTCAATAGCTCAACATCCTATAGACCAATCAGCCTACTCCCAATCCTTTCAAAAATTTTTGAAAAGATCCTTTTGAAACGAATCCTACCCATTATAGAATCCCAAAATATCCCTTCCCATCAGTTTGGTTTTCGCTCTCAACATTCTACTGTTCAACAAGGACTCCGAGTTGTTGATCATATTTCCTCAGCCCTAGAAAACAAGGAATACTGTTCGGGTGCCTTTCTGGACATTGCACAGGCATTTGACCGGGTATGGCACTCCGGACTGCTCTCCAAGCTTAAAATCCATTTACCTCAGTCCTTGTACCTAGTCCTCCGATCCTACCTCTCTGACCGCTCCTTTCGAGTTCGCTGTGGAACAGAATTTTCCAATATCTACTCCGTTAAAGCCGGTGTTCCCCAAGGCAGCGTCTTGGGTCCCGTGCTTTACATCCTCTTTACTGCTGACATCCCTGTTCATCCCGATACATTTCTTGCAACATTCGCTGACGACACCGTAATCTTATCATCCAACTCTGATCCCGAAATAGCATCCTTAAATCTCCAAAGTCACCTCACCTTGATTGAGCACTGGTGTAATAACTGGCGCATTAAAGTTAATGAATCTAAATGCCAACATATTACCTTTACACTCCGACGCACTTCCTGTCCACCAGTACTCTTTAATTCCATCCAGCTTCCTTATTCAGACACAGTCCGGTATCTTGGCTTTCATTTAGACCGAAGACTAACTTGGAACCCGCATACTAGACTCAAAAGACAAGAACTCAACCGACGATACGGCCAACTATACCGACTACTAAGCAGAAAATCTAAACTTTCCATTGAAAACAAGCTACTGATCTACAAGACAATACTGAAACCTATTTGGACTTACGGACTAGAACTGTGGGGATCAGCAAAATTTTCTAACATCAAGCGCATCCAATCCTTCCAGTCTAAAGTCCTTCGAACAATAGTCGATGCTCCTTTCTATGTATCCAACAAAACCCTACATCATGACCTTAACATCCCATTTGTCCTAGACCTTATCCCAGAAAAATTCTCCAAATTTCACCAGAACCTTACTTACCACCCAAATCCTCTTGCACAATCCCTATCAAGCATCTCCCATCCCTATAATCCTCCAAGAAGGTTGAAACGGCAGTGGCCTCGCGACCTTTTGTAGATTATATAAATTGGAGTTCTGGCAATGGCCAGATTCTTCACTCAAGACATGTGTGTAGGTGGCTAAAGTGCTCTCGACCAATCTCAGCTGGCTTTAGTACCAGTGACGCGGTTGGAAGAGTAGCGCGGGGTTCTCCTGGAGTTCCCTCGCCTGATTGTATATAGGTATGCATGTTATTTTTTTTTTTCCTTAGTTTTAATTTTCTTATTTTTTAGGTTATTTTAT
Source organism: Nezara viridula (assembly GCA_928085145.1). NCBI lineage: Eukaryota > Metazoa > Arthropoda > Insecta > Hemiptera > Pentatomidae > Nezara > Nezara viridula. The sequence goes on along the minus strand of OV725078.1, from coordinate 181,444,544 downwards.
TTTATTGTCTATTGTATATACTTTTGATTATTATTTTGTTCTATCTATTTTATTTTTTTGTACATATGGTGTGAATGTCATCCTACCTCACTATAACCAATGTCCAACAGACAGATTGTTATAATACTCAATAAAGAAATTTAAAAAAAAAAAAAAAAAAGATTTGACAATAGTAAGTAATTGTGAATGATTTTGTTCCCTTAATGTATTATTATCTGTACATACATTATTATAAATTTGTCTTACTTCGTTTACAAACAATACTACATCATATGGATTCCCATCAAATTCCATCAAATGTTCATAATTTTCTTTACTCATTTGATACGTTACAGGCATGATTGTTTCGATTTGGATATTGCTAGATCTTAAAAGTCTATCTCTGGTTTTTCCCATAAAATTTTAAAACAAAAAATAAAATAAAAATTGTTTACAATATTAACAATACCTCAAGTACTCCTAAGTTGCTCCTGAATTCCAAGTTCTTCAGATCCTTGTAGTATCCCTGATAATACAAGAGATGGAGTCTTCATGTGGTCTTGAGACAGAAAATGGTCAAGAACGGTCACGAATTTTTTCAAACACTAGTCGAACCTAGTCCCTTTATTCGGGCGCCAATTATAAACTCGGATCCACGAACAACTTAAAAAAAAACTTTATTGGTATAAAAAACACAAGTACAATGTTACATAATGAGAGCTACAACACTACTGAGACATGAGCTACTATCTGCTACTGCTTACTACTTAGACCTATATATAGTGATGGGGAGAAGTTGCTAAAGCTGCAGTCCAATATTATGGTAAATGGTGTCTAACTGTCGATGCTGATTTCTACGTAGCCAACAAAACCCTAAATCATGACCTCAACATTCCATTTGTCCTATACCTTATCCCAGAAAAATTCTCCAAATTTCACCAGAACCTTACGTACCATCCAAATCCTCTTGCACAATCCCTATCAAGCACCACCCATCCCTAGAATCCTCCAAGAAGGTTGAAACGGCAGTGTCCTCGCGACCTTTTGTAGATTGTATATATATTGGAGTTCTGGCAATGGTCAGATTCTCCACTCAAGACATGAGTGTATGTGGCTAAAGTGCTCTCGATCAATCTCCGCTGGTTTTAGTACCAGTGATGCGGTTGAGAGAGTAGCGCAGGGTTCTCCTGGAGTTCCCTCGCCTGATTGTATATAGGTATGCATGTGTTTTTTTTGCTTAATTTTAATTTTCTTATTTTTAGGTTATTTTATTTTATTATTTATTGTATATACTTTTGATTATTATTTTGCTTCTATTTATTTAAATTTTTGGGCATATAGTGTGAATGTTATCTTACCTCACTATAACAAATGTCCAAGAGACAGATTGTTATAATATTCAATAAAAAAATGAAGAAAAAAAAAGTATCATCATAAAAAAAAAATTCATGAAAAAGACAATCAAGTGATAAAACCATTGTTAGATCAAAAGGGGAAAATATAAAAACTGAATTAGACTCAAAATAACATTATAAAATATCAGCAAGCCTATTTAATAATAAAAAGAATAAAATAAAATGAGTCACTGAAAGTTAAACAATAAGATTTTGTTGCACAGGTAATGACAGAAAATAAATCTCAAGACATCTGAAGGGTTGAATCTACCATATATTCTAAACTAATTACCAAACAGCTAATTAATACTTAACATAATCAAAATAAAATTTTAAATTACCGTCATAACATTATCCTTTAATACAGGTTTTCTGTTTCGAATTATCATACCAATCACTTTTTTTTAAGCCTTCGTAAGTATTATTATTGTTTCTCCATTCACCAACTGCTATCGTATAAAAATTTTATTTCACGAATCATAATAGATGAATTATTTAAACATTGTTGATTTCGACAAAATGAGTTCATCTCTCAAAAGTAGTAGTTCGAGCTGACAATCAATCCAATCACTGCCGCACTAACCCCCTTGATTTGGAAATGAGCTATGAAACGGTAATTTCAGAAGCCATAGCATTATTTTCATCTAAAATATACTCATTTACTTCATATTAAATTAGATTATACTATAACTTATAAATTTTATTAATTTTTTTTTAAAACTTATTTATTGAAAAATATTATAAGCTGTCTCAAGGACATTTATAATAGTGTCCAGGGATCACATTCACACTCTATGTACAATAAATAAAATAAATCAGAAAAATAATATATATATATACAATAAATAAGAATAACCCGGGGGGGGGAGGGGGTGCGGTCAAATAAATACTAAATTAAACAAATATATTTATTTATTTTATTTTTTAGTATTTATTTGACCACACACCCCCTCTTCCCCTTCCCCCCCCCCCCCCCGATCAACTCCTTCTCATATTATATCTACGGTCAACCATCTCTACATCATTAAGAATAAAATAACTTAAAAATAAATAAATATAAAGAACACATACATGATAAGGTTCTGGTGAAATTTAGAGAATTTTGCTGAGATAAGGTCTAGGGCAAATGGGATATTAAGGTCATGGTGTATGGTTTTGTTGGTTACATAGAAAGGAGCATCGACTATTGTTCGAAGGACTTTGGATTGGATGCGTTTGATGTTACAAAATGTTGCTGTTCCCCACAGTTCAAGTCCGTAAGTCCAAGTAGGTTTCAGTATTTTCTTGTAGATAAATATTTTATTTTCAATAGAGAGTTTAGATTTTCTATTTAGTAGTATGTATAGTTGGTCTTATCGTCGTTTAAGTTCCTGTCTTTTAAGTCTAGTATGAGGGTTCCACGTTAGTCTTCTGTCTAGGAGAAAGCCAAGGTACCGGACTGTGTCTGAGAAAGTAAGCTGGATGGAATTAAAGTGTACTGGTGGACAGGAACTGCGTCGGAGTGTGAAGATGATGTGTTGGCATTTAGATTCGTTTACTTTAATACGCCATTTATTACACCAGTGCTCAATCAGGGAGAGGTTTCTTTGAAGGTTTAAGGATGCTATATCAGGATCTGAGTCCGATGATAGAATGGCGGTGTCAGCAGCAAAAGTTGCCATGAAGGTATCGGGATGGACAGAGATATCGGTGGTAAAGAGGATGTAAAGGACGGGACCCAATACGCTACCTTAAGGAACACCAGCCTCAATTGGATAGTAATTTGAAAATTCAGTGCCCCAGCGAACTCGGAAGGTACGATCTGAGAACAACGAAAAGAGAACACTCGAAGTCCTTGTTGGACAGTGGAGTGTTGGGAACGGAATCCGATCTGGTGTGAAGGAAGACTTTGAGATTCTATAAATGGTAGGATTCTTTCAGGAGGATCTTTTCAAGGATTTTTGAAATGATTGGAAGTAGGCTAATGGGTCTGTAGGAAGTTAAGCTGTTGGGAGGTTCGCCTGATATTGGGAATAGGATAATAGTAGAATGTTTCTATAAAAGAGGAATGTGGGTGGTTCGGAGGATGTTATTGTATATGTATGTAAGGAATATGACAGCTTTAGGGGGAAGTTGTCTAAGGATCTGAGAGGTAAGGAGGCGTATCCAGGTGATTTGCGGGTAGGTAGTTTTTGTAAGTGGTATTTGACCCCAGAAGGATTAATTGCTTTAGGCGGTAAGGAGAGTGGGATGGGTGAATTAAGGAATTCCTTTACTGCTGACGTGTAGGTGGGGTTGGATTCCGGATGAGAGGTGAATGTAAGGGAAAGGTGTTTGGCGAATTCCTCGGCTCTATCTTCGTCAGACGCTGCCCAAGAGCCATCACCTCGACGGAAAAGATGTGATGTATGATGTTGTTTTAGAATTTGTTTAGTGACCTTCCATAGGGAATTGACATGAGAAGAAATGAAAGTAAGGTAGGAGTTGAAGGATTGGGATCTGAAGGTGGCCAATTCTAGCTTTAATTTTTTGCAAAAATAATTATAGGATTGGCGATCGGTGGGGTGTCTAGTACGTTGCTATAATAATCTGGCACGGCGTTTGGTATGGACTAGGTCTATGAGATGTTGAGGTAACTTATTTTTCTTGGGGTTTTTTGAGGAGTGGTTTGGTGAGGAAGCAGTCCAGATTGCTTGTTGGATAGTGGTTGTAAAAAATTATACAGCGTTGTCAAGGTCATCTGGGGTTTTTAGGGTTATTCTGAGGTCAATTTTATCGAAAGGATTCGGTGAAAGAGTTTCCAGTTAACTGGACCTCTGATGAAGGACGGTGGAAAAGACTTAGGAATAGGAACTAGAGATAATTGGAGTAATAATGGACTATGATCTGAGGATAGTTCGGCAAGACGGGTAAGGGAATGATTGAGGGGACCTAAGCCACTGTGGATGAAATAATCAAGGATATCGGGATTGCGGTTAGGATCTGTGGGCCAGAAGGTAGGTGAGTTATGAGGAAGGATACTGAAACGTTGGGAGTTGAGTGCAGATAACAATGTTCTGCCACGAGAATTCGTGGTTCTAGAGCCCCATTGATGATGTTTGGCGTTAAAATCCCCATCCAGGATGAAGTGATGTCCTAAGGACTTGAGAAGAGAACTGAACTGGATATTAGATATGGATCTGTTAGGAGGGCAATATGCTAATGATATGGTGACGGGAAAGGAGAAGGTTTTGATTACGATAGCGGTGGATTTTAAGAAATCTTGTGTCGGTAATGGGAGCTGGTGATGAGAAAGGGAGTGGTGTACAATAACAGCAGTACCGGCATGTGCTTAAACGTCAGGATGGTCAGTACGGTACGTTATGTATTAAGGTATTTTTAAATGCTGTTTTCTGGTCAGTCTTGTTTCCGTAATTAGTGCTACGTCGATGTACTTGTCCAGTAATAAAGCTGTTAGTTCGTCAACGTGATTTCTAACACCATTCGTATTCCAAAGGAGAATGGATATGGGTTTTGGGATGTGAGTCATTAAGGATTTTTTAAAGGAGGAATGAGATGAGATACGAGATTTGTGAGGAGTGATATGAGTGGAGTAACTAAGGATTTGAAATCGGTGAGGAAAGATGCCAACAAACTGGTGAGGTCTATTGCATTTGAAGGAGGAGGGATTTGATGAATTTGTTGTTGATGGTTAGGTATATTCGGATCAATTTAGAGGTTGGGGTTGAGGTTGTTGTTGCAACAGGGCTTGACAGTTATCGGTTAAGTTCTTACCTCTAAGTAGCTGGGAAAATGATACACTATTGTTTACTATTCTAAAAGCCTCTCTCTCTTCTTGGTCTTCATGCTTTATCTTTAATCCAGTTTTTCTGGTGTATGGATTTGAGATTCTTGTAAATTTGGCATCCCTTGTTGTTAGACGGGTGTCCCTCCAGGCAGAGTGCACACACTGCAGGATTCTGTATCGGTATCTAACAGCCTCTGTAGTTCGCTGGATGTCCTTCAAGGCACAAAGCACAAACTGCAAGATCTCGTTTCGGTTTTGTGCACTCCACAGACCTGTGCTGTTCACCGCATTTCACGCAACGCGGCAGATGGTAATAAGTCTTCGTGTGGCCATACGCCTGACAAATATGGCACTGCACGATTTCTCTCTTGGGGTATGGTTTCTCTAATTTCACCATTGTGTAATATAATCTTGTGATATCGTACATTTTCTCAATACACGGTGATGGCTCTAGATCCACGGAAAATAAAGGTAATGGAACTTTATTTTTTACTCCAGGCTGCTCCTTATTCTCCTTCAGAACGTTGGTTACCTGACGTACTTTGAAACCAAACGCCGCTAGTTCTTCTTTTATCACTTCAGTTGGGGTTGAGGAGTGTAAATTTCTTATCACTACTCGTAACGATCTCTCCTGCCTAAGCTGGTAGATATGAAAATTCGCATTCGTTTCTGAGAGGTACTTCACTATTATTCGGTAGGTTTCAGCAGTATCTGGTGTTATTTCTTGCGAAGAAGTTCCTGGTTGTGGCTGAGGTTCTGGTTTTGAAGTGTTCACTTTTGTTGTTGGAGATGTTTCTCTTAGGCAGCGACGAGTTCTTTGTTTGGCTGATGAACTAACTCCGTCTGACCGAGTCCTCTTGGGCACCTTGCTGGACATCACTTGGTGACTATACCGTATACCATAAGAGAAGAAAGAAGGAAAGAAAGAAAAAAAAATTAAATAAAAATATATATCAAACAGCAATATCAACTGCTCTGATGTACACGTGAAATGTATTCAATGAAAAATCAGAGAGATTCCGCTGAAAAATAGGTAAATATTGAGAGACCAGTTTAGAGCACAACCTTCCAATCAGCTGATCCACAGCCTGATGTTTAAAAATTTAAATGCATGTTTCTATTTTTTTTTCTTGAAGAAATCAATTGAGAAGTAAAATTATTACATTGGCTAACCTGCCGTTGATTAAAACTGAATTCGCGCTCGGGATCGTCAGCTTGTGTTGTTACAACAAAGGTAATGTAATTATAATTACTAAGTAAGTATTATATTAATCTGAAGTTTGTATATCTGATCCCGAATTCATTACCAAAGTTTTCAGCTAGAAAATAAATCAAGGGATACGTTGAATGAAACGTAAACATTTGGAATGTTTATTAGTGCTGTTGGTGCTGGTAAGTATATATTTTATAGTATATATATTAAAATCAAAATGTTTTCAACATTTCTTTGTTCTTGGAATAATGAAGATTGGGGAAACATCAGTAGTAAATGTAAAGAAAAGTGTGGTTTCTGAATTTTCGTGTAAATTACATTTTCGAGAATGGAAGACAGCAATGGAACAGATAATCCTGTTGATATTTCTGGTGAGGATATTTTATCAAAGCTTTTGGGTGACACTAGCAAGGAAGCACAAAGTGATGACAACTCTGAAGAAATATTCAGTAGTCATATGAATAAAAAAAAGATTTCAGAATATTTCGATGTGAGTATTGAAATCGATAAAGTATTCAATACATATGGCGATACAAATATGAAATTTTCTGTTACAAAAACACCCAAAACCCCAGGTCCACGCACACCTAAACATAAATTAGTTAAGAAAAACAAAAAATTGTCAACCAAACCATGGAAATATGTGACTCTAGATGATAAAGAACAAAGAAAAAGAGCTGCCATTGAAGGACAAAGTGACTTTCATGAGGTGCTAATTAAGAAAGTCATTGATCCTGATGAATATGTTTCATCAGTGTTTAAATCCACTAAAAAAAGTGACATTAGCAACGAATTTAATTGTGATTGTAGTACTAAGTCCAATATCGATTCATTTTCTGAATGTGTAACTACACCATTCACAGATAAATCTGATGTAAATACTCCATCAGTTTTTAAATCCACTAAAAAAAGTGACAGCAAAGAATTTAATTGTGATTGTAGTACTAAGTCCAATATGGATTCATTTTCTGAATGTGTAACTACACCATTCACAGATAAATCTGATGTAAATACTCCTATTAGTGGAATTCAAAAACTTACAAATTATTGCGGTGAAATGTCTCACAGTCCAAATTATTTAAATTGTAGTTACACATCTCGCTGTTCTGATTTATCATTGAATACAATTTATTCACCAGTACATGATTTGCCACCCGAAACCAAGTCTACTTTGCTATCAGGTACTTTTCATTTCCTACTATTTCATTGTTTGCTTTGCATGGATTATGGTTTAAAAGTATATATTTTTCATTATTCTATTTTTTTAGGAAATGTATTTTACATTGATGTTAGAACACTAAATGAAGATATGACTGATTCAGTACAGGAAGAGTTATTAACTCTAGGAGCTAGAATAGAAAAGAACTTTACAAAGAAAGTATGATTTAATCTTCATTATGGTTAAATAGATTTTCTTTTAATATGTTTTAGTTAACTTTGTTGTTTTTAAATTGTAAGATTTATAATAAATACGAAAGCTATTCTATAATCAATTTTAAGAAGTGATTTTTGGAATTGAAATTATAAATCCTAATGGTATGGAACTTATTAGATGTGTAGTTTTTTTTTTACTATTTAGAGTTACCACCTGTTTCTATAAAAGATTGGGTCTTATGACATTTATTTTTTTGAAATGATTTACCAATTTATATTTTATTTTAATGTTCATTAGCATTCTCAATATAACTCACTCGACCACTATGGCTGTACAAGCCATTATTGTTCAAAATATAATTTTGATTCAATACTATCTCAATCACACACAGGTTATTTATGAAACCAGCTCTTAAATTATTAATTAATATGCAATAATACAACATATTATTAAGTTTTTTTAACATTACATAACATTATTTATGCCGAGATATGACTCTGAATATTGTCGGCTTATCACTGTATCCATTTAGATTTAGTACAGTTCCAATTTGATCTTTTTTTTTTTGGAAGAATTGGTTTGGGCATGTTCCCAAGCTCAGCATTGGGCTTAAGAACTTGCTCTTTTTATTTAATAAAAGTTACTATTTACTAACATCAAATACAAATTAAAAAATACAATAAATTTGCATTTCTTCAGAAATTTATAGGATGAACCAGCAATGGACACTTCTCTTAATTTCATTTGGATCACCTAAAGCCATAACTTAATACGATATAGAAAATATAATATTTAAAGGCCGCTTCACACAGGAGATATGTCCTGGCGATATGATGTATTGCTATGGATTATTGGGCTCCGTGTGACTGCTGTAATCCAGTAGATAGTAATACAACCATATCAGGAATATCATATCGCCGAGACATATCGCACTCTGTGTACCTTAATGAACATAAAAATTTATTTTAATTGTTTTTTATTAAAATATTTATTTATTAATAAAATTATGTTTTAGAAAGAGGAGGTATGGGCTGGCGATTAAAAAGGAACTTAAAATATGAAATGAAATATTTGATTATTCTGGGACTGCTCTCCCTTTAGAATAAATTATAAGTACAGAATGCATGTCTGTGTGGTCATAAATAAATTAAATATTTACAATAATCGTTAATTAAAAGTAAAAATACAGAAAGAAAGATATATATATATATATATATATATATATATATATATATATGCTTTTCTTTTCTCTCTCTTTCTTTATATATTCTCTTTCTTTATATTCTATATATATATATATATATATATATATACATACATATACAGAAAGAGAGATAGAGATATTTATATAAAACAAACATAGAAAACTAAAATAATATTCGTAGACACAAATAATCTCTCGGGGTATTTAAGTAGCTTGTATTCAGTTGGATTGAGAAAGGAGTAGGTGTTTAAAGAAGAGAGGTTTGAAAGAGGAAACTGATTGAGCTTGTCGAATATCAGGAGGGATAGAATTCCAGTGGGAGACGGCTTGAATTACAAAGGATTTGTCAAGCAGTTCAGTGAGGAGGAGTATAGAGGTCGGGAAGTACGTGATCTAGTGGGACAGGATTGAATGGAGTATTGAAATTGTAAGCTATGAAAAATATAGGAGGGTCGTTGCATACTAATGAACTGGTACAGAAAGGTAGCTAGAAAATAATGATGGTGCACAGTGGGATGAATGACCAATCTAGATGGGAAAAATTAAAGGTAATTTTTTAAAGATCCGAGGTAATGAGATAAAAGAGGTAAGTTCAATTAGAAGATATTCATAAATTGTTACGATTTTAGCGGTTCGAAATGATAAATACAACCCTCTAAAAACTACTAATTTGATGGCTCATGTTTTGTTCAATTATTGTCTTATCTTTCATTTGAGCTTAGTACCACTATTTAATTTTTTTTTATATTAATAACTTTTATTTGATATGTATAGATGCCTAGTATTAAAGTAAGTCATTCATCAAATTACCAATTAATAATTTGACCAATTAACTTATTTATTTTTAAATGCTCTAAAATAAAGTAATTTTATAACTTCAAAAGTAATTTACTGTAATATACCCAAAAATGCCCTTGTGAAATTTTTCTCAGATGTTGCTTGGTAGGTATATTAAAGAAAAATAAAAGAGTTGATTGCCTTTTGAGACATTATTTTATTTTATTTTTAAAAATAATCTATTGAAATAAGGGATTTATTCGGTATTTGGAAATATCCTACTGATATATAGCCTATAATTAAGGTTATTTAGCAATGATTCGAGTCGGAAAACATCTCTCTTTTACTGGGTTGAGAAATTATCTCTAGTTGGCAGTGGCAAAAATTAAAAAAAAATGGCAAGAATGTGTTAAATTAGTCTTTTAACATAGTTTTTGGTTGTACAATATAATGAAATTTGTGAGTGCTTGTGGTGAAGAAACTTTACTAAATACGTCTTTAAATATTGATCACCATTTTAAAGGATTCGACGACTGCTATCCTCGATGTAAAAGCAATCAAGTTTATGATATAATTGATATGCAAGGTGCAGAAAAAGAATTCGTTCACCACAGAAGCCTCAGTTAAACAGTTGAATCACCATGCCAACTGCTATTGAAGTATTAGATCAAACCTGAGTTGTATTTTATATAAAATACTTTAAAATACATTTTTCGTATTTTGGAATTTAAAATTAATTAATACATTAATATTGATACATTTTTTGATCCTGTATTTTTTTTTTAATTATGAAATACAAAAAAAACTTTTTTTTATATTTGAAATGCACAAAATTAATTACCCAATTGAGAAGATCCTACTTATAAGTATATATATATATATATATATATATATTTTTTTTTTTTTTCTTTGTACCATTTTATTTTTCATCTATTATTCATATAATGCATACCTATTACTATTTTTGTCTATTATATATAAATATTCCATGTATATAATTCTATATAAAAATTCCCTTCCTATCAAAATCAGACATTCTTTATCCCTATCTACATTCAAAACCCTCCTATTCCAATTCCTGTTCCAAAAACAGTCAGATACCAGCTAACCTTTTATGTAAAATAACATGTTTTTTATTTTCTTTATTTTATATTTTTTTTTCAACAGAAAAACAGATTTTACTGTTAAGAAGAATTTACATTTTTTTTTTTTTTTTTTTTTTGTATTTTTTCTAACAGGGTTTATTTATATTTTACCATTGTACATAGTTTTAAGTATCTTAGTATGGTTTCGAGAGTTTTGTATATAGATTATTTTATTTTATTTTGTATATATTATGTATAACTAATATTTTTTTTTTTTGTTTTTTACTGATTTATTTTTATCTTTACTTTTTATGTTTGTTTTTATCTGGCCAGATGTAAAATTTTAATTTCTGTACTTTTTTGTTATTCTGAAAGGACTTCGTCCCAGAATAAAATTATTTTCTATTCTATTCTATTATATATATATATATATATATATATATATATATATATATATATATATATATAAATAAAGTATTCCAGCAATAAATCATACCTTGAAAACCTTTTTTTTCTCTCTTCATCTTTTCATCGTTCCTTTTTCTTTCACACCTCCAAGTTCGATACTTGGTTGGACCATTACTTTATCGACTCCTCTCAGAACCTCCTTTCTTCCTCCCAAGTACCAGTCTTCTTTTTAACCTCTCATGACCTTATCCAAATTTCATATAATATCCATACTCCTATCCTACCTAGAACCATAACTTTCCGTAAGATTGATGCCCTCACTGAGGAAAAAATCTTACCCTATCTGGAAACCTGTGATTGGAATGGAATATATTCCTGTTCCTCTATTGACTCCATGGTTGACATTTCCACCTCCAACCTCCTTAATATCCTCAATGCCCTTGCTCCCATCAAAATCTCTGCATTCCGTCGCCCCCCCGGCTCCCTGGACGTGTTAGAAAATTAAAGATCTTCAGAAGAGAAGTAATGCTGCCAGCAGACGCTTCAGACGGACTAGGCTCGCTGACAAATACTAAATATTTAGGATTCCCTGTGACCTGACACAAACCAGAATCCGACAAACCAAATCCACATATTTCCACGAAGCCCTTTCATCAGTTCCTGATTCCAAATCCAAATTGCTATTCTTTCGTAAACTCTCCCTCTGTTAACCTTCCAGATCACCTTCCTCAGCAGTCTTTCCAATCTCTCCTGATGATTTAAATTCATATTTTATATCAGCTTCCTCTTCCATTCCTCTATTAATCTCTTCCTTCTTTACTCCTGGAATATCGTTTAACGTTTTTCAAACTTTTATTTTTCAGGTATTTCTCCCACAGACCTCATATCCGCCGTGATGAAATCATTCCAAATCTATTAGTCCTGTAAAAGTAATCAAATTGTGCCTACCTAAAATCCTTACCATTCTCCTTTTCATTTATAATTTTTCCCTTCAGAATTCAGTATTTACGTCCTCTTGGAAAAAAGCCATTGTCCGTCCTTTACTTAAAAATTCCAACCCTTCTTCCTCTGAAGAGTTCTGTCCTATCTCAATCCTTTCTAACCTTTCAAAACCTCTGGAAGGAATAGTCCAATCCCAAGTTTCCAACTTCCTCGAACAGTCCAATCAACTTGACCCTTACCATTCTGGTTTTCGACCAGATTACTCCACACAATCCACCCTTATCAAAATCATCAGTGATGTTCAGTCCGCCATAGATGACAAAAAACTAATTGTCCTTGTACTCTTTGACTTTTCCAGAGCCTTTGAAAACATTAACCATTCCATCCTTTTCTCCAAATTAAAATCGTTATCCTTTTCCAACAGCTCTATCCTTTGGTTTCAGTCTTTCCTCTCTCAACGTACCCAAGCAATCACTATTCCTAACCAACCTTTATCTCCCTATCCAACTCTATTCTCAGGAGTGGCACATGGCTCTAGCATATCTCTTCTCCTTTTTAGTTCCTATATTAACGACCTTGATAAATCAATCCTTCACTGTTCCCATCACCATTATGCTAATGATTACCAAATTTACCTTTCCTTCGCTCCCTCTGAGTGGCATGATGCGTTTGCAAAATACAATAAGACCTAAATCGGATCTGTGCTTGGGCAAATGTAAATGGATAAAGGTTAAACGCTGCTAAAACCCATCCATTGTCATTGGTTCCAAACCCCTTCTCAGATCCAATACCAACATTCCTTTCCTGTACCTAAATAACCACTCTATCACCTTTAGCTCTTCAGTTAAAACCTTAGGCATTTTCATAGATCAAACCCTCTCCTGGAATCACTATATTTCCCAAATATCCCGACGTTCAATTTCTACCCTGCAGCTCCTCCATCGCTTTCGTCATCTCCTACCCATGTCCACATGTAGATTCCTAGTATCCGTCTTCATCTTTCCCCACCTTGACTAAGGCTGCGTAGTGTACGGTGGCTTCTCATCGGCACTCGGAGACAGACTGGAAAGAATCATGAATGACTTAGTAAGATTTGTCAACGGAACCCCAAGACATTCTCGTTTTTCCCACTACTACGCTGAGTTAGCGTAGCTCTTCCCTCCTTCAGAAGACAATATTTCCTAGGCACATTCCTTCACCAAATAATCTATAATCATTGTCCGTCTTAAGCATGCAATCTCCTTCAATTCAATTAATCTATTCACTCTCTCTCCACAAGATCTCGTCCTCCTGACCTTTATACCTCTTTCCACAAATCTGCCTCATTTCAATACTCCTTTATTGTCCGCTCCACCACTTTTTTGAATTTCATCCCACTTAAAATCTGCCATGTACCATCCTTATCCATATTTAAAACCCTCTTATTCCAATTCCATCAGACGCTAGGTAGTTATTTATTATGTTATATCATATATATATATTTTCTTTTATGACTATGGAAAAAATTTCCAGTCACTTTTCACTGAGAATTGTTTTTTCTTTACTTATAAGATTTTATATATTTGAGATGTATTAAATTCTTTACTAATATTGAACACACTCCTCTATATGTATATTATCTTTCTTTTGTTTTCTTCTATCAATCTACATCTTAGGAAATAGATTATATAAAACTTTCCCAATGTCTGCAATATTATTATAAGTATCCATTTGAACATATTAAGGTACAGATGTAAATCATTTATTGCATATATTTATCTACTTTTTTATTATTATTTTTTTCATTACTGCAATGGTTTGACAACAAAAGTAACTTATCGTTCTTTTCCAATTTCATTTAGTTATTTCAGACTTTGTTGTTTGTAGCAAATATTTTGCAGTATTGTGACCTTATTGCTCATCTTTTTTCATTTATATATCTGTATAACTATGTAAATAATTCTCTTATTACTTAGGTTTTAGTGATTATTTAATTGTAATATGTATTTTGGCCAGATGTAATGTTAATTTTTATGATCAATGCTGTTATTCTTAAGGGACTTTGTCCCAGAATAAAATTGATTATTATTATTATTATTCTATATTCATTCATTTATTGTTATTTCCTACTATCTTTATTCCTACGTATTTCCTTACTTTTTTACCTTATATTGATATATAAATTGGTAAAATACCATGTGCCTGTACGGATATTAAAACCACAGCTTCAATAAAAATAAAATATCAAGTGTTAGAGTTTTTTAGATCTAGATTGGTCATTCGTCCCACTGTGCGACAGTAGGATGGATTGAGCCACTTCAACTCAAAATAGTGTATATTATTTAAAGTTCTTTTTTAATCACCACCAATGTCCATCTCTTCTCGCATTAGATAAATGGTCGCATTAAATAATTATCCAAAATTATGTTTTTGTAAACGATAAAAAGTAATATTGGATAATTAATAGTTGACCGTTGCATTATAATGAAAGAAGATGGTCCGGGGTGGCCGTCATAAATAGACTAAATAGTGGCAAAACTATTTAGACTATTTATGATTGTCACACCGGATCATCTCCTTTCTTAATAAAAAGTTATGTATTATTTATATTGATTGATATACAACTTATTTATCAAAATTTAGGTTACTCATGTGGTGTTTAAAGAAGGTAGGGTATCAACTTACCTAAAGGCTAAGAAAGAAGGTGTACCCTTAGTTTCAGTTTTATGGATAGAAGAATGTAAAAGAATTCGTGGTTTGGCAGACCCAGCTCTACATCCTCCCAAAAGATTGGAGAAATATGAAAATATATTACCATTTCAGACCCTTAAGGTGAATTTCTTGGTTATCGAAAATCTGTAATATTTTATGTGTACTTATACACCTATCGATTAATGTTTTATTTTTTACAATTTCACAATTAAACATAATATAAATTTTTTTTTACAGAAAAGAAGGATGAAGTTTTTCAATCCAAATTCTAAGATCAGAAAAACTATTTTAGAAGTAATATATTATTATATTTTATTTTTAAAATATTATATAAAGTTGATATCAACTTAATTAAATTTTTGTCAAAGTTTATTGTGAATTAATAGCATTTTTCTTTACTGTTTCAGAACTATGATAACAAAAATTTTGTTCCAACATTAAATGGAAAGAAATTGTGAGTAACATTTTTAAAAATTTAATGTTCTGATGTTACATTAACTGCGTATTTTTGTTTTTATCAGTGTTATAGAAATGAAATCAATTATAATAATCAATATTATTTTTAAATGTGCTGTTGCTTAATTTGCCAAACACAGTAAAATATTTTGAATTATACTTTTTATGAATATAATCACTCCTCAAAGTATTGAACTTGAAGGCTCATTAAAAAATGATCAATTTATTTTTATAAGTTTAAGGTTTTTACAAAATTTTATTATTTTTTCTTTAAGAAGTAAGTAATCATTTCAATTATGGTTGAGTGAATTTTAAAATATATTATCTGATATATGTTTAAAAAATATCTTTAAAATGATGGCTAAATAGGTAAATAATTAACTACTAGCTGCTTCTTTAGGTTTCCTAAAAATTAGAGATTATGTTTCAACTTATTTCATTTATTTATTAACTAATTGTTGGAGTGTATGTTTAAATAATTGTTTATGTTTTATTTTGTTGAGTGAAAATTTTATGGTGTAATGTCATCAATAATTTTATTAATAACAAGTGCTAAAATCTAAACCGAACATAAAAAGATGTACTTCTGTTTTACTAATTAATTGTTTAAAATTTAAAAAAAGTGTCCACTGGTTTTTCAGAAGAAAAAAAAATGCGGTTTTAATTAACATTGAAATATACACGTTTTTAATAGATTTCTTTCTTTTATTTAAACCAGAGTGAGGTTTGAAAACTATACTGCCCTCCTGAAAATTTGATTTAATAGTTTTTTTCCAACAGCAACTATATCTTATTAATGAAAGTGTGTAACCTTGTTTATAATTCAAGATTTATTTTTAATAAAATCTTATTTGTGTTTTAGAGCAACAAGAAAGGCAGCAACTATTTGCAAAGATAAACAACAAAAAAAAAGTACCAACTCCAGTGACGACAAAGATAATAAAGGGGCCCAGAAATTCTGTTCTAAGAAATTGCTTTTTAATAAATGTGAAGATCTCTTCACCGATGAGAAAGTTGAGGAAGAGAGCCATATCAAAGTCACGGAAGAAGAAGCACCCGCAAGTGATTCCAGTATAAATTTCATGCCTGATATCAAAAGTGGTGTTCTAAGGCAAAAATGCACTTGCTAAAAAAAAACAGGAAGTTATACGTTGCTGAGGAAGTGTTATGTTTCCCTTGACGAGGGTCAGGTCACGCAAGAATCTATAGTTAACACGCCTGTCAAAAGGCCTCGAACCAAAGTCACCGCAAGTAGGCAGCTTGTTAAGTTAGCTCTAACTCGGAAGAGAGCAAATATTATAATTAAGAATGACCCGGATCTCAATCTCGACAAACCTCCAGTAACACCTGTTAGCTCCGGAAAAAATGAAACAATCTCAGCATCAACCAGGTACATCTTCACAATAGATAATCCAAGAATCTCAATTTTTCATCCGCAACCTCTATCAGATGCTTCAGAATGATAGAGAAGTGGTAGAGTCCGCTCTGATACCAATAGATCTCCACCCATATTCGGTAAAAACATTTAAAAAAATTCAGTTACCATCCTCTCAACTGAACAAAATAACAGGCTCTGGAAGCTATTCATGTCTAAGCAGAACAAAGGAAACGAAGATATCACCAGATACAGCTGAAACCTATAGAAAAATAGTGAAATATCTAACAGAAACCAAAGCGGATTTTCATTTGTATCAATTACGGCAAGAGCGAGCTTTAAGAGTAGTTATATGAAATATGCACCCTCAACACCAACCTAAACAATAGAAGAACTGAAAAATTTAGGTTTCATAGTGTGACAGATTACAAATGTTCTGAAAGAAAGTAAAGAAACGTCACGAGTAAAAGTTCCTTTACCCTTATTTTTGGTAGATTTGGAGCCAACTCAAGGCATCGACAAAATATACGAAATAAGAAGAATGTGCTATACAAGTGTTATAGTAGAGAAGCCATATCCTAAGAGGGAAATGTTACAGTGCCATAATTGTCATGCATATGGCCACACCAAGACTTAATGCCATCATTTGCCGCGTCATGTGAAATATGGAGAGCAGCACAAATCCGAAACGAGATCTCGCAGTTTGTGCTTTGTGCCTTGAAGAACATCCAGTGGAAGGACATCAACTACAGAGGCTGTCAGATTTACAAGAATATCAAGTCAAGATATCAGAAATCCTGAACCCAAGAAGAAGCAGAAAGATCAAGAAAAGGACCTTCAAAAATAATTAACCCAACGGTGTCTTTTGCACATTTATTAGGAGGTAAAAACGAAATTATTAATTGTGAGACCCTGCCTCAACAACAATTTACACCTCTAAACTCTCAATCCCACTCTCAACATCCCGCTACTCAAATCTACTTTGGAATGTGGATGGTGTTAAAAATCATAATGAAATTCGACTAGCAACTAAATATAGCTCTTCAAAATACCGCAATACTTGATATATCGTACTGACCATCTTGACGGAAGAGCACATTCCGGTACTGCTGTCATTGTACACCGATTTCTCACAATCCACGGTTATCGTATTCAAAACCTTCTCCTTTCCGGTCACTCTCGCATCAGCATACTGCCCTCCTAACCGATCCATATCCAATGCCCAATTCAGTTTTCCCCTCGACTCCTTAGGTTCAGTCCGCTGGTGTTCCTCAAGGTAGTATCCTAGGCCCTATCCTCTATACAGTTTATACAGCTGATATCCCTACCTATCCCAACACTGTCATCACCACATATGCAGATGACACATGTATCCTATCAGTAAATAATGACCCAGCAATTGCATCCCAAATGCTTCAATCACACATCATAAATCTAGAAGAATTGTGTCAAAACTGGAGAATTAAAATAAACTCCAATAAATCCCACCAAATTACCTTTACCCTTCGTCGTAAACCAACAACTTCCTGTCCTACAGTTTCCTTTAACAATACTCCACTTATCCCTGTTGAACAAATCCGATACCGAGGACTCCACCTGGACAAACGACTAACTTGGAATCCTCATACTAGACTGAAACGACAAGAAACCGCTCGACGTTTCCGATTACTTCAGCACTTACTAGACAAACGTTCTAATCTTCCAATTAATCACAAAAGACTCATATACTTGACTATACTAAGGCCTATTTGGACTTACGGAGTTGAGCTATGGGGCTCCACTAAACCATCGAATTCCTCTCGTATCCAATCCTTACAATCCAAAATCCTTCATAAAATCCTCAATGCTCCCTACTTTGTTACAAATAAAACCATCCATAATGACCTTAATGTTCCTTTTGTTTCAGATCTGGCCCAATCCAGATACCTATCCTTCCATAATAAACTTCAGAATCATCCCAACCCCCTCGTTTCTAACCTTGCTTCCTCTTCAATTCCTGATAACCCCCTGAGGCGTCTGAAAAGAAGATGGCCCCGTGATCTCCTATTGTAATCATATCATTAGAGTGCTACCATTGGATAGTTACTCAGCAAGTGTTTTTCATGTCATTATATATATTATGTTCTAATTTACTAGATGTATTTA
The DNA here is from genome assembly GCA_928085145.1 of Nezara viridula. Taxonomy (NCBI): domain Eukaryota; kingdom Metazoa; phylum Arthropoda; class Insecta; order Hemiptera; family Pentatomidae; genus Nezara; species Nezara viridula. The sequence continues at coordinate 181,425,734 of OV725078.1, read as the reverse complement.
TTTAATACAGTTGTAAATGTCTTTAAGAAATAAAATAAAAAATAAAAAAAAGACTCCTTAGGACATCACTTCATCTTGGATGCAGACTTAAATGCCAAGCACCAACAATGGGATTTCAGGACCACGAATCCTCTTGACCAAACCCTGCTGTCTGCACTCAATTCCTAACGTTTTCACCTCCTTTTCACCAACTCTCCTACCTACTGGGCCTCAGATCCTAATTGTAATCCTGATATCCTTGTTTTCTTTATCCACACCATTCTACCCCAAGACCTCCTTGACCTAATCCACATCAAACGCCGTGCCAGATTATTGTGGCAACGTACTCGACATCATATGGACCGCTACTCCTATAATTATTAATTATGTTTTTGTAAACAATGAAAAGTTATGTATTATTTACGATATATATTGATTGATATACAACTTATTTATCAAAATTTAGGTTACTCATGTGGTGTTTAAAGAAGGTAGGGTATCAACTTACCTAAAGGCTAAGAAAGAAGGCGTATCCTTAGTTTCTGTTTTATGTAAAGAAGCTTGTAAAAGAATTCGTGGTTTGGCAGACCCAGCTCTACATCCTCCCAAAAGATTGGAGAAATATGAAAATATATTACCATTTCAGACCCTTAAGGTGAATTTCTTGGTTATCGAAAATCTGTAATATTTTATGTGTACTTATACACCTATCGATTAATGTTTTATTTTTTACAATTTCACAATTAAACTTAATATAAATTTTTTTTTACAGAAAAGAAGGATGAAGTTTTTCAATCCAAATTCTAAGATCAGAAAAATTATTTTAGAAGTAATATATTATTATATTTTATTTTTAAAATATTATATAAAGTTGATATCAACTTAATTAAATTTTTGTCAAAGTTTATTGTGAATTAATAGCATTTTTCTTTACTGTTTCAGAACTATGATAACAAAAATTTTGTTCCAAACATTAAATGGAAAGAAATTGTGAGTAACATTTTTAAAAATTTAATGTTCTGATGTTACATTAACTGCGTATTTTTGTTTTTATCAGTGTTATAGAAATGAAATCAATTATAATAATCAATATTATTTTTAAATGTGCTGTTGCTTAATTTACTAAACACAGTAAAATATTTTGAATTATACTTTTTATGAATATAATCACTCCTCAAAGTATTGAACTTGAAGGCTCATTAAAAAATTATCAATTTATTTTTATAAGTTTAAGGTTTTTACAAAATTTTATTATTTTTTCTTTAAGAAGTAAGTAATCATTTCAATTATGGTTGAGTGAATTTTAAAATATATTATCTGATATATGTTTAAAAAATATCTTTAAAATGATGGCTAAATAGGTAAATAATTAACTACTAGCTGCTTCTTTAGGTTTCCTAAAAATTAGAAATTATGTTTCAACTTATTTCATTTATTTATTAACTAATTGTTGGAGTGTATGTTTAAATAATTGTTTATGTTTTATTTTGTTGAGTGAAAATTTTATGGTGTAATGTCATCAATAATTTTATTAATAACAAGTGCTAAAATCTAAACCGAACATAAAAAGATGTACTTCTGTTTTACTAATTAATTGTTTAAAATTTAAAAAAAGTGTCCACTGGTTTTTCAGAAGAAAAAAAAATGCGGTTTTAATTAACATTGAAATATACACGTTTTTAATAGATTTCTTTCTTTTATTTAAACCAGAGTGAGGTTTGAAAACTATACTGCCCTCCTGAAAATTTGATGTAATAGTTTTAATAGTAGAGCCATATCAAAGTCACGGAAGAAGAAGCACCCGCAAGTGATTCCAGTATAAATTCCATGCCTGATATCAAAAGTGCTGTTCTAAGGCAAAAATGCACTTGCTAAAAAAAAACAGGAAGTTATACGTTGCTGAAGAAGTGTTATGTTTCCCTTGACGAGGGTCAGGTCACGCAAGAATCTATAGTTAACACGCCTGTCAAAAGGCCTCGAACCAAAGTCACCGCAAGTAGGCAGCTTGTTAAGTTAGCTCTAACTCGGAAGAGAGCAAATATTATAATTAAGAATGACCCGGATGATGATGACTGTGGAAGCTCACCTTCTAAGAACAATTGATATTTATTGTTTGCAGTTATAAATTATCTTTTCTTTTATGGGATATCACGACAAGGCCATGTCTAGTAGAGCTTCTATGAAGAGAATTCGACTATTAGGCTCAACACCTCATTCTTCGCCTGTCAAACAAAAGCTTCGTCAATCTCGACAAACCTCCAGTAACACCTGTTAGCTCCGGAAAAAATGAAACAATCTCAGCATCAACCAGGTACATCTTCACAATAGATAATCCAAGAATCTCAATTTTTCATCCGCAACCTCTATCAGATGCTTCAGAATGATAGAGAAGTGGTAGAGTCCGCTCTGATACCAATAGATCTCCACCGATATTCGGTAAAAACATTTAAAAAAATTCAGTTACCATCCTCTCAACTGAACAAAATAACAGGCTCTGGAAGCTATTCATGTCTAAGCAGAACAAAGGAAACGAAGATATCACCAGATACAGCTGAAACCTATAGAAAAATAGTGAAATATCTAACAGAAACCAAAGCGGATTTTCATTTGTATCAATTACGGCAAGAGCGAGCTTTAAGAGTAGTTATAAGAAATATGCACCCTCAACACCAACCTAAACAATAGAAGAACTGAAAAATTTAGGTTTCATAGTGTGACAGATTACAAATGTTCTGAAAGAAAGTAAAGAAAAGTCACGAGTAAAAGTTCCTTTACCTTTATTTTTGGTAGATTTGGAGCCAACTCAAGGCATCCACAAAATATACGAAATAAGAAGAATGTGCTATACAAGTGTTATAGTAGAGAAGCCATATCCTAAGAGGGAAATGTTACAGTGCCATAATTGTCATGCATATGGCCACACCAAGACTTAATGCCATCATTTGCCGCGTCATGTGAAATATGGAGAGCAGCACAAATCCGAAACGAGATCCTGCAGTTTGTGCTTTGTGCCTTGAAGGACATCCAGTGGAAGGACATCCACTACAGAGGCTGTCAGATTTACAAGAATATCAAGTCAAGATATCAGAAATCCTGAACCAAAGAAAAAGCAGAAAGATCAAGAAGAGAACCTACCGGATCAAGAAGAAGACCTTAATTAACCCAACGGTGTCTTTGGCTCATTTATTAGGAGGTAAAAACGTGACGTGGCACTAAATACTGAGATTCGACTAGCCACTAAATAGCTCTTCAAAATACCGCAATACTTGACATATCGTACTGACCATCTTGACGGAAGAGCACATTCCGGTACTGCTGTCATTGTACACCGATTTCTCGCATCAGCATACTGCCCTCCAAACCGATCCATATGCAATGCCCAATTCAGTTCTCTACTCGACTCCTTAGGAGATCACTTCATCTTGGGTGCAGACCTAAATGCCAAACACCAACAATGGGGTTCCAAAACCACGAATTCTCGTGGCCGAACCCTGCTGCCTGCACTTGATTCTCAACATTTTCACTTCCTGACCCATATATAATAACCGTATCTTGATATCTTCATTCACAGCGGCTTAGGTCTCCGCTATTGTTCTATTTCACATCTAAACGAACTTTCTTCTTGCCAGATTCTCCACTCGAAGTATGTACTTCTGTGGTTTGATACGTTTGAGAATCATATTTTTATAATACCTTAAAATCTATCCTTTTTTGTCAATAAAAATTGTAATTGTTGAATTTCTGAAAATTTGTCAATATGAAAAGTTAAAATTCGAAAATAAATTAATTAATAAGACTGTTTATTAGAAAATTTTTCATTTGTTATTTGTTTGAAATCCTTCTGAATATAATGTACTTACAATGAAATAGTTAAAGAATAATATAATTATCATTATAATTGAGTGATAACGGCTGGTTCATCTGGTCTGTCGGTACCCATCCCACTGTGCGACGACCTGGTGGAAAACAGAGCACTGAACAATATCTTAATTTTCTAAGTCAAAAAAAAGAAGCAATAATTGTTACAGTAAAATTTTAAACTTCGTGAATTCATGAGAGACAAGTCTAGACCCTAAACAAGCACTTGTCTGCAGTTGACTAGGTCAAGGATCACTGTCTCTTGTGGAATCCACCTTGTCACAATGAAGCGAGTACTTCACCTTTCTTCACACTGTTTGAAATGAAACCGACGCACAGTTTCCCCAGAGACGATCATACTTTTTAAAAACTATTTAAAGGGAACTTTTAAGCGGCTAAACTATGCCGAGTTATATTTTTCAAAACATTGTAGATTTTTGCCAATTTTTATTCATCACCCTCCGTGGTCGGTACCACAGATATCCCACTTTTAGAAAAACTTCCTTGTTGAAGTGAAAACTTCAACTATAGGAGCGTTTTGCACTCTTTTTGTAGGGAGTCAGTGAAACTGAGCCGCTAGGCTCGGATGTGTAACGTTCATTCAGGTAAAATCTGCACAAGTTGACTAAGTGAAGTGTTTTTTCATATGGATTAAAACATCAAAAAAACTAAAAATCGGATCTCAACGTGACACCGTATTAGAGAGACGAAAATGGAAAAATAGTTTCGAAAACCAAATGACAAGGAGTTTTATTGAAGCTATGGTTAGAAACTAAAAAATCTGGTGCGCGCAACACACAACTTTCACTTAGAGCTCAACTTTGAATAGAATTTTTTTTCTGGCAATGTTGGGCTATTATAAAATTTTTGAATTGCATTTTTAACTGAGCTAAAGCTAAAAGATCATAAATAATATTAAAATAACAAAAGTCCTATTTATTATATCACCGGTTGATTATGGATTGTACGATCCGTTGATTATGGATTGTCGAATATTAGTTAGTAAACTGTTATTTTCCGTTGCAAAGTTTACTAAAAGGAAATTATGAGATTTGTATTGTCTGTCATAAACAGGTTAAAAGTTGTCACACTGATTGTAAGTGGATTCTGTTACAATATCGCAAAGGGAAAACTGACCAAATTATTCACTAATTTAATTTTCTAAAAGGTTACATAACGATTTCTCGGAATAAACGGACTATAGATGACTAATTATTTAAATATAATATCAGATCTACAGTTGTTGAACTACAGTAAATATACTTAAGGTTATAAACGTATCCATGAAATATTTTTATATTTCACTTCTTCTTTCACACAAGTACAATGAAATAGTATCTTGAACAACGTCATTGCCTTGAATCAGTGGGTTCTAAATACTTTTTCAAATTTAAAAAAAAAAATTGAAGTTTACATTTAGTACGAAAATTTCATTTAATTTCCTTGAAAACTCATGATTTACGTTACATAATGTTAGTTTTTAGAAATTATTATTTATATTTTGTTCACCACTTTCCGTTACCTTCAACAACTTTCTATATTATGTATTGTTTCTTTTAATTCTCCGCTTTCCTACGATATATTATATGTATACCTTGTGACTATTATTTCTGAATATTCATTTTCAACCTGGATAAGTATTTTTCTTTTTTTCTCCTTTATTTAATTATCAAATTCTTCCAAAAGTTATATTTAGCATTTGTCCATAACTCCTAACTATAATAAATAGTTATTATTTATAATAAACCAAATTAAAGGTACTTTAGAAGAAGACATGATAATGTTGGGATTTCACAAAGGGAAAATTCATCAAATTACTTATTAATTTAATTTTTTTTAAATTTATATGATCATTTTTCGGGATAAACGTTGATACCTAATTATTTAAATATAATATCAGATCTATAATCACTAAACTACAGTAAATGTATTTAAGGTTATAAACACATGCTTTATACATCCATGAAATATTTTTTTTTATTTTAAGGCTTCAACCACTAGCCGTTATTGCTTTATTTTCATTGAGAATTAGATTGCATTTTCAAGTTTAGAGCATTTCAGGAAACAAAATAACTTATCAATTTCATTCATATTGTCTTGTAAAATGAATTGTAGATCGTTTTTCAAGTCACAAGAGAGTATAAATGTTTCGTAAACTCTGCATTCTGTTAAAATGTGTTTCACTGTCAGAGGAGTTCCACAGATTTGGCATGTTGGCGAAGAATCACGGACCATCAGGTATCCATGAGTAAGGCGTGTATGACCTATACACTGGCGCGTAAGAATACTTCCTCTCTGCTGTCATTCCTATTTAACGATGCCCAACAGGAAACATAACCCTTAACCTCCCTCAATTTATTTTCGGTTACATTCGACCATATCTGTTCCCATTTTGTCTTCATTTTCTGTTTGATGACGGTTATAAAATCCTCTACAGGTATTCCATAATTAATGACTTTTTTGGCAGCTCGATCAGCCAGTTCATACCGGCTATTCCGCAATTCCCAGGGACCTAGACAAAAATTACTGATATATTATTTCTATTTGCGGACTTCATTGAGTACAGAATGTTTTGTATTATGATATTAAATGAGAAAACATTTCCTAGACTAATTAGGGCGGATAGAGAATCTGTGCATATGACCATTTTTGGTTTAGTAGGCTGTATAAAATTTAAAACTTTATGTACTGCAACCAATTCAGCAGTATAATTATTACATAGTGGTGAAAGAGAAAAAATATGTTGTCGTTCATTACATATGATTGATGCTCACACGCCTGCCGTGCTCTTCGAGCCGTCAGTGTAAAGTCTGAATCACCTAGTCTATCTTGAAGTATGAGAAATTCCTATTTATATCTGTAATGCATTGTGTTTTTTAAAATAAATTTGGTGAGAGTAAGAAGAATTTTTGGAGAGGGAAGTCCCCAAGAATAAATTGGCGAAGCTACAGTTTCTTGAAAAATAGGAAGTTCAATATTTATATTATTTAGTAAAGTTGAAACTCTGATTGTAAAGGGTGTTCAATTTGGTAATTCAGTTTGTTGTTGATTTATGTATTGTATATTTGAAAATAAATCAGTCAGTGGATGATTAGAAGCAGAACGGATCTTAACAAATTAAATGAGGTCAAGTTGTTGACTCCGTATATCGAGCGTAAGTTCGCCAGCTTCGACAAATAGGCTATTTGCAGGGCTGGATCGGAAAACACTAGTAGCTATTCTGAGAGCGGCGTTTTGTACATGATCTAAATTTTTTAAAGTGGTACTCGATGCCGAGTTGTAAGCATTACAGCCATAGTCCAATTTCGATCTTATTAGTGGCCTATACAGGGTTAGCATGCTTTTTCGATCGGCACCCCAGCTAATGTTACTGACCACTCTTAAGAGATTCAGGGAGCTGAGGCAATTGGCTTTTAATTGTTTAACATGCAAAGTTCATCTGAGCGTTCTATCAATGGTCATTCCTAGGTACCGTACAACGTGGGAGTGAAATGATTTTATATTTTACCTCTTCTTTCACACAAGTACAATGAAATAGGTTTTTTAACAATGCCATTGACTTGATTAGGTGAATTTTAAATAATTTTTACAAACTTAAAAATATTTTTTAAAGTTTAAATTTAGTTAGTAAATTTCATTTAATTTCCTTGAAAACATGTGATTTACGTTAAATAATATTAGTTTTCAAAAACTATTATTTATAATTTTTCCGCCACTCTCCGTTACTTCTACAACTTACTATATTAGCCATTGTTTTTTCTATAATTCTCCGCTTTCCAACGATAATTATACGTATACCTTCTGACTAGTATTTACTCAATTATCAAATTCTTTCAAAAGTTATATTTAGCATTTTTTCATAACTTTTAATAGCGAGAGATAGTTAATTATTTGAAAGGATCTATATTAAAGGTACTTTAGAGGAAGACGTATATGAACATTGGGCATTTAAGCCGTGTAAAGTGACATATATGACCTATATCATATTAAAGACCACTTAATTATACAATGATACACCGAGTTCAATCAAAATCGTTATAGCCGTTTTTGAGGAAATTGTAAAAATGTGTTTCAGCATTGATATAAAGTGGCACTTCCGGTTAGCCGATTTTAAGGGAAAAGTTGCTAGGACATCTAAGGCATATATCTATCTTAAATACGTAACATCAGTTTCGTACGGCTTATTGTTTTCGAGCTAGTGTTCATATACACACAGACCATTTTTCAGGACTTGGTTATTTGGACTCAGGGTACCTCAAAACGTGTATTTCCGTTGAAAACTGAGACTCGAAAATTTTCGTACCCTTACTAAACGTATATTACTATATTATATACGTATATTGATATATATACGTACTACGTTACGTAAGTATACTGTCTCTACAAGGTTTATATATATATATATATATATATATATATATATATATATAATATATATATATATATATATATATATATATATAAGTTAAGGTACGGAGCGGGACAGTATTAGCGTTGATACTAAAACCATTGATGTAAACACTCTCAGAATGTATATATAGAGGATTATTAGGAACAATAAAGCAGTCTTGATTCCGACTTCATGCGTTTCATTTCGTGAACCTCTTCCTTTTTTTTAATTGTTTAAAGTCCGTTACACTTAACTGGTGCCGAAACCCGGGACATTGAGAGTGCGGAGGTACGGTTTTTTTTTCAATCTGAGAAAAACTGTTACGAGGATGACTGAATTTGACCTGAGGTAACCGGCTCCTACTCTGGTACAGAGATCCCTCCATTACCGCAGGGAACCTTAGGCGCGGCGCATGCAAATGGGATCGAGTGGATGAAGATCAGGGTAGCCACTTCACAGGACCTGAGGAAGGCTATATCCGATCTCGAGCGCTTCACTGGAGAAATAGGTGAGCTAAACCATTTTCTAAAAGGTGGAGATTGACTCCTGACAAGAATAAATGCGACACTCGTAGCTCATTATAACCGTATCACGGAGAAGATGCGGGAAACAGCAGGCGCTCCGGAGGTCGAAGCCAAGATGGCCTTCTTGTCCACTATACTGAAGGTGCAACTGGCGAAAGAAACCGGGAGAAGGAAGGCTTACCCCGGGAACGCTCATTTATTGAATGTGACCAAGAAATGGTAGACTCCAGCACCCGAGATGAGGAAACCCGGTTAGAGGTGGAGGAACCAGGATGGAACAAAGTGGTCTATAAGAGGCCTAGGAGTACACCAACGGCCTGGAGAAGGAGAGAGTCCGCATTCAACGGGAGAGAGTGGTGTAATGTTTTTCAACTAAGCCTCATTTGTTTCCTGAAGTGATTTCCTGATATCGCATAGTGTCATCCCTTGTGTGGGAAATTAAGGATAATGAGTGCTAAAGAGGTGAAAACTGCCAAATAGTTTGCAAAGCCTCATTTGTTTCCTGAATTAATTTCCTAATATTAAATTGCGGCATCTCTTGTGTAGTAAATTAAGGATAATGAGTGCTGAAGAGTTGAAAACTGCCAAATTAGAATGAGCGCAGTGGAGAAATTTATTTACAACTTTAGCTACTTCAGTAGAAAAGAAAATAGCTGAAAATGATCCCGAGTTAAAAAAGGAATTTAGAAAACTGGAAGCAAGAGCTAAACATCTATTAGAGTTTGAAAAAAAGGTAAGATTTTTGATACTAGTTGATGAAAATATTGATAAAAAAGAACTGGAGGATGAATTTGATGCATCCATAAGTTATCAGGACAAGTGGATAGAAATGAAAAGTAAATTTGATGATTTGGTTGAGCATTCAAATAAAACTTGGCATGGTGATGATATTTCAGCAACTATCAGTTCTTCAAGAGAGAAACTACCAAAAGAAAAGGAAGAAATACTTTCATATAATCTTTCTTAGGATGTTGAAACAAAAATTGAGCACGATGTCAAGCTTGAAAGTTTAACAGATAAATTTTCTGGTGAAGCGGAGTTGGAAAACATAAAAATTTGCAGTGATATATCAAATGATGAATGCCTAGAGATATTCGAAAAAAAGATTATAACATGGAGCGATGGCGATGGTGGGAGAGACAATCATGAAGTACAGTTGGTTCTTGCAGCAGAGGTCATGGGACAAAACCTGACAGGAAGGTTAGAACCAATAACTCAAAATTTGATAACCACAGAAACTAGGCTACGTTGGACAGTTATTGGCTAAACTAAAACACAGACCTGTTCTACGCCAAGAAGACCTACGAGATGGAGTCCTTTACAGCGCTTTGACTCTAGAGCAAATGACTCCCACCATTCAGGGGAAGCTGGAATATCTTTGACCCATTACAATAGCTTACAAAGGAGTCGTCTAGATGCTGGCACTACTGAGAAAACCGAATCAGGACCAGTTAAGACAATAATTTCACGCTTCATACAACCCCTTTGAGTAAAACCATCTCTCGCGCCTGTAGCTCGAAACAGTCTTTTCAGGAACATCACAAGAGATAGTATCAGATCTGTCGTCAGCCAAAGACCCATTTCAGAACTAGATCTTGGACAGAAAAGTACAAGGAGAAGAGTACAAGTAACAACTGGTGGAAGGAATAATTCTTCATTGTCCCCTAAAGAAGTTTTTCAAAACTGGAAAAGAAGAAAAAAAAAAACAGCTTAGAAGAGTAGTGTATTTCGGAATGTTATTAGTAAGTGATAGTAGATAGAGAATGCGGTAGCTGGGACACGTTTTATGGCAGCCAACCAGATTTAACCACCACGTGGCCAGTCACGTGACCATTAGGGACGCCCCTTTTCTATTGTGCGACCTCCACATTTTTCCCCACTCTTCCCTCGGAGGCTGAGTGTGCCCGACCGCCACCTTGTATTCTTGTTTTTGGATAATTGCGAGGTTTTCTTCTTGCAAGACGTCACGATACTACGCCCATTTTTCATCATGTACCTCCCACCTTTACCCCTCACTCCTCTCTAAGAGGCTGAGTGTGCCAAGCCGCCAACTTTTTTTTAGGTAATAACGAGGTTTACGCCTTGTATGACGTCACGAGACCCTTTTCGTTCTTGAGACCTCCACATTTTTCCCCTTGAGACCTCCACATTTTCCCCGCACCCCTCTCTCGGACGCTGAGTGCGCCCGGCTTCCATTTTGTTTTACTGCAATTTGAGGGACTTAGGGCGTTGTTCGCCATTTTGTTTTTCTATAACCTTCCTAATGTTTATCTTTATATTATAACCTTCCTAATATTTATCTTTTGTATAACCTTCTTATTGTTTACATTTTCAGGGTCACGTGATCAGTCACGTGGCCACCGTGATTTTCCCTGTGACTTTCCTAGTGGTTATATTTTATATAACCTTCTCAATGTTTACCTTTTCAGTGTCACGTGATCAGTCACGTGACCGTAGCTAATTTATTATTTATAGAATTTTCAGTAATCCTTTTATGAAAATCTTACTAACAGGTTTGGTCACGTTGCGGACACGTCCAATCCTGTCTAGATTATATGTAAACAATGACCTTTAATGCTCTTACTATTAATCCTCTTGACGTAAATGGACTTTGACACTTTAATCCCTTATTGCTTATTCTTTCTCCAAAACATGTAAACATCCTTGTTAATCCTTTCTTATCTAATTATAAACATGGAGTTTGTTCTTTTAATACTCAAAACATCTTTATCTGCCTGTAAACACGTTTGATCATGTTTCGGACTTGTTCCATCCTGTCCAAGTCAAATATAAACAATGACTTTGAACTTTTAATCATCTACCAATTAAAAATTTCATGAAAATATAAGCTCAGACATAAACCTTGATAGATTTATGATTAGTTGCACTCATCTTAGTTTTCTAAATATAATATTTAGAATTAAGCCTTCCCACCACGCTTCAGGAAGGTTGCTGATATAATATTGTTGTTAATATTTTCTACCAAATCATTCCTTTGGTTTACGGGTAAATCAATACCTCGCCAGTAACCATAACATACAGGTTTACGGGTAAATTAATACCTCGCCAGTGACCAAAACATACATTCAACACACACACACACACATTCTGTGGTTTACGGGTAAATTAATACCTCGCCACCAGTGACCATTATTTTTAAAACAATAACAACAATAATATATCAACAAAAGCTATGTATAAAAAGAAAAATAATCTTTAAAAAAAACTGCGCAGTTTAAATAACGAAACCATCAACTTTAGGTTACTTAAAAGTTCAATATAAAAGTGATTTAATAAAACAAAACAAATACTTTTTTTTTAATGTACTTACATTTATATTTTTTCCCTGATTTTATTTTTATTTTTTTTAAATTTTATTAAATATAATCAAAAACAAACAGCTATTTATATATGTGTCCTTAGCCAGTGGGCTAGGGAGTAGACACGATAAATTGTACACATTTTGGGAATTCTATAATGAACAAGGCAATGACAGCCACCAAATTGACGGATTGCTATAGGAAGTTTTAAACTGTCAATTCTGGTGTAATTACATCCTCCAGATCAATTACTGCGCTTTGAGTGAAACGGCGGAGAAAATGCATTTTCTTTGTCCTTTTACAAAGACAACAGCGTACTTCTTGAGATTTTCATGGAGGACTGAGCTCAGAAGATCATATTCCACATCACCTTTGTACCAATTAATTTTATGGTAACGGTGGGATAGCCATTTATTTGTACGATCAGTTTTGGAGTTAAATTTGATCGGATCTTTGGGAGGTTTGAAAAGCCAGTGGCGTATGCATAAAAAGTTATAATCTAAAACTGCGAGTTCTTTAACGATAAATTCGGAATCGGCGTCCACGAAACTATGGAGATCTACAATGCATGACGCCATGTTGATAAATAATTCTCTAAAGCGGGTGTCGGCTACTTTTATACCATTCGACGAACTATGCCAGTCAATGGATTGTATTGGATAACTCTATCATGTATAATGAGACATTAGGCAGTAGTAAGCGGTAGAAAATTATTTTTCGATTCAAACTCCAGCCTTACGTCAACCGGACCAGTTTTTATAGACTCGGTTTGTTCCATAAAAGTTATTGTTTTTTCAAGTTAATTTTTTTTTTGTAAGTTCAAATTATTATGAGGTTAGAATTAGTTGTCTTAGTTTCAATTATTTTGATAATTTTTCATTTTTATTATTTTCAAAAGTTATAATCGTTTTGAATAGTTAATAATTTAAATAGTTACTATTTTTTTGTTGTTTTTTTTTTAATAGAATTATCTAATTTTTTATTTTTCATAATGTCATCATTAAATATTAAGTGTCAGTATTGCGACAGACCTTTTATTAGGGAGTTTCATAAAGTTCGAAATGAAGGTGCCTGAATTCTCTGACACGACGTACATGCAATTCTTGCAACGAACTTTTTAGTTCTGTAAAGCTGTGTATGCAGCATGTGCCCCGTTGTCAGGGAGGAAAATCGCTAATTATGACAAAGCGGAGGCGGTTGGAGGCGGCTATGGGGTCGTTATATGAGATTGAGGCCTCGTTCGGAGGAAATCTCAAGACTTTTTTTCCTACCGTGCTAAGAATCAATCAATGTAATGGAATTTTTATGCAATCGGACAGACACACTACTTCGATTGATTTCGGAATTTATAGCAGAATCTGACGCTCCCCTAAAATTCAACTGGGTTTTGGAGGCAACCTATGAAAACGTTAAAGGAGAGATGTGTGATCGTGGCTTCAAAAATAATTTTCCACCGCTTACTACGGCCTACTGTCTCATTATAGAGTTATCCAACGCAATCCATTGACTGGCATAGTTCGTCGAATGGTATAAAAGTAGCCGACACCCGCTTTAGAGAATCATTTATCAACATGGCGTCATGCATTGTAGATCTCCATAGTTTCGTGGACGACGATTCCAAATTCATCGTTAAAGAACTCGCAGTTTTATATTATAACTTTTTATGCATATGCCACTGGCTTTTCAAACCTCCCAAAGATCCGATCAAATTTAACTCCAAAACTGATCGTACAAATAAATGGCTATCCCACCGTTATCATAAAATTAATTGGTACGAAGGTGATGTGGAATATGATCTTCTGAGCTCAGTCCTCCATGAAAATCTCAAGAAGTACGCTGTTGTCTTTGTAAAAGGACAAAGAAAATGCATTTTCTCCGCCGTTTCACTCAAAGCGCAGTAATTGATCTGGAGGAAAGTAATTGCCCCAGAATTGACAGTTTAAAACCTCCTATAGCAATCCGTCAATTTGGTGCATTATGCATTACATTGCCTTGTGCATTATGGAATTCCCAAAATGTGTACAATTTATCGTGTCTACTCCCTAGCCCACAGGCTAAGGACACATATATATAGCTGTTTGTTTTTGTTTATATTTAATAAAATTAAAAAAAAAATAATAAAATAAAAAAAATAAAAATAAAAACAGGGGAAAAATATAAATGTAACTACATTAAATAAAAAGTATTTGTTTTGTTTTATTAAATCACTTTTATATTGAACTTTTAAGTAACCTAAAGTTGATGGTTTCGTTATTTAAACTGTGCAGTTTTTTTTTAAGATTATTTTTCTTTTTATACATAGCTTTTGTTGATATATTATTGTTGTTATTGTTTTAAAAATAATGGTCACTGGCGAGGTATTAATTTACCCGTAAACCACAGAATGTGTGTGTGTGTGTTGAATGTATGTTTTGGTCACTGGCGAGGTATTAATTTACCCGTAAAACTGTATGTTATGGTAACTGGCGAGGTATTGATTTACCCGTAAAACAAAGGAATGATTTGGTAGAAAATATTAACAACAATATTATATCAGAAAGCTTCCCGAAGCGTGGTGGATTATTAATTGGTAGATGATTAAAAGTTCAAAGTCATTGTTTACATTTGACTTGGACAGGATGGAACTTATGATAAAGATATTTTGAGTATTAAAAGAACAAGAACCGAAGGCAGTGGATCAGCTGATGAGAAGGTTGTCTCCTCAACTCCTCTCTGTTTTTGCCTATTTTATAGCGGAATCTCTCTGATTATTCACGTAATATAGTTAAAGTGTATATCAGAGCAGTTGATATTTACTGTTGACATCTTTTTTTTTGTTATTTTAAAAAAAAAAAAAATTTTTTTTTTTTTTTTATTTATTTTTATTTTTCTCTTATGATATGCGGTATGATCAGCAAGTGATGGCCAGTAAGGTGCCCAAGAGGTCTCGGTCAGACGGAGTTAGCTCACCAGCCAAACAAAGGACTCGTCGCTGCCTACGAGAAATACCTCCAGTGACCAAAATGAACACTTCAGAACCAGAACCTCAGCCCCAACCAGGTACGTCTGCACAAGAAACGATTGAAGAATCACCTTTCTTTACTCCAAACCCCTACCAAGTGCTTCAAAATGACATAGAAGTAATGGAGTCTGCAGCAATACCCAGAGAACCAAAGCCTCCTCCGATATTTTGAAAAATATAAAAAATTTCCAGATGTTCTGCACCCAACTAAATAAAATCTGCTCTGGCAGTTATTCATGCCTTAACAGGACCAATGACACCAAAATAACACCTGATTCTGCAGAAGCCTACCGAAAAATAGTGAAGTACTTATCAGAAACAAATGCGAATTTTCACACTTACCAGCTGAGGTAGGAAAGAGCTTTACGAGTAGTGATAAGAAATTTACATTCCTCAACCCCACTGAAGTTATTAAAGAAGAACTAACGACGCTTGGTTTCAATGTACGCCAGGTAACAAACGTTTTGAAGGAGGACAGGGAGCAGCCAGGATTACGAAATAGGATCCCACTACCATTGTTTTTCGTGGACTTGGAGCCATCACCAGGTATCGAAAAAATATATGATATCACAAGAATATACTACACAATGGTGAAAGTTGAGAAGCCATATCCCAAGAGAGACATCGTGCAGTGCCATAATTGTCAGACCTATGGCCACACGAAGACATATTGCCACCATCTGCCGCGTTGCGTGAAGTGCGGTGAACAGCACAAATCTGTAGAGTGCACCAAACCTATACAAGATCCAGCAGTATGTGCCCTATGCTTGGAGGGACACCCGGCCAACTACAAAGGCTGCCAAATTTACAAGAATCTCAAAACCAGACACCAGAAAAACCGGATTCAAGATGAAGCACTAAGAACAAGAAGAGAGAGAGAGCCTTCCAGAATTGTAAACAATGATGTATCATTCTCCCAACTACTTAGAGGTAAGACTTTAACCGATAAATGTCAAGCCCTGCCACAACAACAACCTCAAACCCAACCTCAAAATCCTCTTCATCCTAATATACCTAACCACCAACAACAAATTCCTCATATTCCTCCTCCTTCAAATGCAACAGATCTCACAAGTTTGTTAGCATCTTTCCTCACCGATTTCAAATCCCTTGTTACTCCACTCATATCACTCCTCACGAATCTCGTATCTCACCTCATCCCTCCTTTGAAAAATCCTTAAATGACTCACATCCCTAAACCCATATCCATTCTCCTTTGGAATGCGAATGGTGTTAGAAATCATACAGACGAACTATCTACTTTACTACTTGACAAGAACATTGATGTGGCACTAATTACTGAAACTCGACTAACCACTAAACAGCACTTCAATATACCACAATACCTGACATATCGTACTGACCACCCTGACGGAAAAGCACATGCCGGTACTGCTGTAATTGTACACCAATCCCTCTCCCATCACGTACTCCCATTACCAATACATGATTTCCTACAGTCCACCGCTATCGTGATAAAAACCTTCTCCTTTCCGGTCACTCTTGCATCAGCGTATTGCCCTCCTAACCGATCCATATCCAATGCCCAATTCAGTTCTCTCCTCGACTCCTTAGGACATCACTTCATCTTGGGTGCAGACCTAAATGCCAAGCACCAACAATGGGGTTCCAGAACCACGAATTCTCGTGGCCGAAC
Organism: Nezara viridula; assembly: GCA_928085145.1. Lineage (NCBI taxonomy): Eukaryota > Metazoa > Arthropoda > Insecta > Hemiptera > Pentatomidae > Nezara > Nezara viridula. Next base: position 181,409,005 of record OV725078.1, on the reverse strand, counting down.
CCTGCTGTCTGCACTCAATTCCCAACGTTTTCACCTCCTTTCCCCCAACTCTCCTACCTACTGGCCCACAGATCCCAACCGTAATCCTGATCTTCTTGATTTCTTTATCCACAGCGGCTTAAGTCCCCTCAATTGTTCCATTACACGTCTAAATGAACTTTCCTCTGACCATAGTCCTCTAATCCTTAATGTTTCACTTGAACCTGTTCCCAAACCTTCTCCACCGTCATTCATTAGGGGCCCAGTAAACTGGGACCTTTTCCGCCAAATAATCTCCGATAATATTGATCTCAACATATCCCTCAAAACTCCCGATGACCTTGATAGTGCCGTAAATTTCTTTACTACCACAATCCAACAAGCCGCCTGGACTGCCTCCTTCCCAAAAGACTCCTCCAGAATTCCTATAAAGACCATTCTACCCCAACACCTCCTTAACCTAATCCGCACCAAACGCCGTGCCAGATTATTATGGCAACGTACCCGACATCCTACCGACCGCTGCTCCTATAATTACTACTGCAAACAATCAAAACTGGAATTAGCCACCTTCTGATCACAATCCTTCAACTCCTACCAATCATCCCTCTCTTCTCGCGACAATTCCCTTTGGAAAACCACAACAAAAATCCTAAATCCTCACCGCATTTCCCTTTGCACAATCACTATCCAGCACCACCCATCCCTATAATCGTCCAAGAATGTTAAAAGGGCATTGGCCCCGCGACCTTTTATAGTTTGTAAATATTGGAGTTCTGGCAATGGCCAGATACTCCACCCACGACATGAGTATATGTGGCTAAAGCACTCTCCCTCAATCTTCACTGGGTTGAGCCCCAGTGAAGCGGTTGAGAGAGACGTGCAGGGATCTCCTGGAGTCATGCTTTACCCTCCACAGTTGGAGGGACAAGTCTGGCTCGGAGTTCTCGGATTCTAAATAGTGTATATAAGTATGTACGTGTTCTTTTTTATTTATTTATTTTTATGTTATTTTATACTTATTTATTGTATATATATTATTGTTGTGTATAATTTATTTTTTTCATTGTACATAGAGTGTGAATGTGATCTCTGAACACTATTATAAATGTCATTTGAGACAGATTGTAATATTTTCAAAAACAAGTAAATACAAAAAAAAAAATCAGTTTACAATTTAACGCATGAATTGTAAAGGTGGGAGTGTGTAGAGTTAATGCTATCTGGCAGCACTGTAGCTGTTGTAAGCAAAGGCAGGTTAGCTTGGGTGAGGTTACCTGGACAGTTTGTTCCTCACAGGGTCATGTTTCTGTAGACGAATATAAAGTGTGTTATGTATTTTTGTGGTATAAAGTTTAGCAACTAAGCCTCATCTGTTTCCTGAAGTGATTTCCTGACAACACAGAGCCATTTCGAAATAAAACTAGTTCAATAGCTTTTACCAACACACCATGAATCCATGGTGATGTAAATGTTCCAGAGATAATAGAAAATGAACAATATAAAATTCCATAATCAAGTTTATTGATGATTGTTCAATTTCTTTTAAAAATACAATTCTGTAAAAAAAAAAAACAGATTAAAGCTTCTTCATAAATTGTGTGTAGTTTTCCTTTGAAATCTGTATACTTTTTTTCAAAAACCTGCCCTTCCCACTTTCTCAGCTATTACCAGCCATTGAAAAACTTCAAGAAGATTTAAATTGAATCTATGAATGGACGGAAGCTATTAAGTTAAAGTGGAATGCGGAGACAACGAAGGCAATTGTAAAAGGCTACAATAACCTCCTTAAAACTGTTCTCAATATCCCAACCTTGTACCTAAACGATAACTCCATAAAATTTTATCCCACCATTAAAAACTTTGGAATAACTTTTGATCAAACTCTTTCCTAGAAAAAACATATATCCAACCAATATCTACCGCAGTGTCTTTTCCACCTTAAAGCGACTAATTTATCTCCGTCACTTATTTCCATTTGAAAACCGCAAGCTTCTGGTTACTTCCTTAATATTCATCCTCTTTGACTACTGTTTTGTGGCATATAAAATGAAATGAAAAAATATTTTATTATTCTAGGACTGTTGTCCCTTTAGAACCAATTATAAGTACAGATTGTATGTCTGTGTGGTCACAATGACATTATATATTTACAATAAGAGTCGACTATAAGTAAAAATACTGAAGAAGAGAAAGAAAAGAACAAGAAAATTGAACATATATATAAGAAACTAAAATAACCTAAATAAATTAAGGTAGTCTCTAGGAGTGCTTGGATATTTCTCTAATTTTTGCTTAGATATATTTCGTAATCAGTCGGATTGAGAAAGGAGTAGGTGTTTGAAGAGGAGAAGTGTGAAAGAGGAAACTGATGAGCGTGTCGAATATCAGCAGGGATGGAATTCCATAGGGAGGCGGCTTGAATTACAAAGGATTTGTCAAACTCAGTGAGGAGGAGGATAGAGTTCGGAAGTATGAGATCTAGTGGGACGGAATTGGATGGAGTATTTGAATTGTAAGCCTTGGAAAATATAGGAGGGTCGATGAGTTTTAATTATCTGGTACAGAAAGATGGCTAGGAAGTACTGACGGCGATAGGATGGGTAGAGCCACCTCAACTCGGTGTAATACTGGGTAATATGCGTATCCCTTGATATTCCGAAAACAAATCGTAATGCGGATTCATCAGGAATTTGAGTTTGGCCTCAAAATCTCCCAAGAGTCCACCGTACACCATACAGCCATAGCCAAAGTGGGAGAAAACAAGGGAGGAAACTAGGAGTTGACGGGACTTATATGGAAGGAGATAACGTAGACGATTGAACTGTTTTAGGGTGGAGATAGTGCGACCGGAAATTTGGGAGATGTGTGGTTTCCAGGACAGGGTTTGATCAAAAGTAACACCTAGGTTTTTAACGGTAGTGTGGAATAAGATAGGTGAGTTGTTCAGGAGGAGATTGAGGAATACGGGGAAGGATTTGAGGAGTGAGGGGGATCGGATCAAGATGGCTTTTGTCTTCTCAGCGTTCAGAGTGAGCCTGTTGAGAATGGTCCTAGCATTTATTCTGTTAATATCTTCATGGAGAATGGCATCTGAGAAATGGGTCGGATTAAAGGAGAGGTAAACTTGAATGTCGTCGGCATACAGGTGGTATTGACAGTGCAGGATAGAGGATGGGAGGTCATTTATGTAGATGGAGAAAAGGGTGGGGGATAAGGAAGAGCCTTTTGGACGCCTCTGGACAGATGTACAGATTCTGATGGGGAGTTATTAGGAATTCCAACATAATGGGAGCGACCGGTAAGGAAGGATTGTAACCAATTAAGGGAACTAGAAGAAAAAGAGATATTTTTAAGTTTGGTTAGGAGGATGTTGTGGTCTACTGAATTAAAACCTTGGAGAAGTCAATAAGAACAAGGATGGTTAGTTTTTCTTGATCTATGGCTGTGTGAATGTCTTGGGAAATTTTGATTAGGGCAGACTGAGTAGAATAACCAGGCCTGAAACCGGACTGGTAGGGATTTGGGAGATTATTGTCCTCTAAAAATGGGATAGCTAGGATTGGACTCTAAAGGTTTTGAGAGGTTTGAAAAAAGTTAAATCGATCAGACAACCGCTGATGGGTTTGAGGCCTTCTTCAAGGGGCGTACTAGTGCGTTTTTCCAGGTTGTAGGGAAGATAGAATTTTGAAGAGAACAATTATATACACTGACAGGCAAAAAATTCCACCCACTTGATTTTTTCATGTTTTCATCTAAAAATATTTCTGCTTTGGATTGGTCTATTGTTTTTAATGAATAAATAGGTAATCTTTTTGTTTGTTTTCAATTAGGAATGTTAATATAGAGGACAATAACCCTTAATCCTTAATTCAATGAAATGATTCTAGATTTCAAGATTCCAAAACGAACCATTATTATTCTAAAAGAAATTAATTACATCATCGTTTAGTAGTGCGTGTTTCCTCCTCTTGCCTTCACTACTCCTTGAAGACGCCTCGGCATACTTTCCACCAGTCGGGAAATGTCCCTTTGCTGGAGGATAGGCCATTCCTATTCCAGAGCCCTTTCAAGGTCCTGCAGTGTATCAGGAAGTGTTGCACGCGCTCTTATTCGTCTTCCGAGGTTATCCCATAAATGCTCAATGGGGTTCAAATCTGGAGAACGTGCTGGCCAGGCTAAAACCTCAATATTATTCTGTTGAAGGAACGTCTGCACTATGCGGGCGACATGTGGGCGTGCATTATCGTTCATTAGAATAGAACGATCGCCGATTTCGTTGAGGATAGGCAACACATGAGGTTCCAAAATCTCATCTACATAGCTAATGGCCGTCAAAGACCTTCCACGATCAACAACCAATTCTGTGCGGCACTCCATTGAAAATCCCAGCCCACACCATTAAGGAACCACGTTGGAAAGGTTGGCTCTGGGAAGAATTACAGGCTGCATATCTTTCTTTTCTTCTTCGCCACACCCTTTCACGCCCATCTGGAGATCGAAGAGCGAATCTTGAGTCATCTGTAAAAAGTACAGCACTCCATTCGTCCATAGTCCAATGGCTGTTGTTAAGGCCACTCACTGTAATTAATAATTTAAGTGCGTCAAATAGCGCACATCAGTGGCGCCATCTGTTGGCCATCAGGACAGTGCCATCTACTGGCAAGCTGAAGAAGATGAGTAACTAGTCCTGCCTGGTGATCTGAGACCAGAAGGGCCAAAGTACAACACCAGTGTAAGTCTGAGTCTGAGTCTGCCAGCAAAATGGTCTCCACGATCAAGCATGTCCATATAAAGTGAATTACATGTTTAGCTAGACCAACACATAGAAGATGCAGGAAGAGGCGGCATGGATGCCAGTACGTGACAAGACACATCATTCAACTTAGATAACACAGAAACCAGTCTTTCAATGGAGAACTCAACATCATCATCAATCAGCCAGCATCTTCAGTTATCTGGTCAGCCCATATTACCCAATAGATCACTAACACAATAATCCAAATGTACATCTTAAACCCCATCAACCTCTGTTTATTTCAATTTATTATTTTATCAATATATTTTATGTTAAACCTCATTTTACTCATTTTTCTCTTTTCACATTCGACATGAACACCCCCTTCTGATCAAGTAATTAGCATCCAGGTTTGATTCCCCCTACTTCGGGATTAGGGAAGGCCTGATGCACCCTAAACAGCTGTGTTCTCGAGCAAAAGCCAGCCGTGTTACTCTGTGAGTTCTGGTCAACTCTGGTCCTCTTACTGTACGAAAAGCCATTAATCCATACTCATTTAATCTTCTCCGAGCGATACGTTCAGAAATTTGCACCCCTCGAACTTCTTCGAGCTGATGAATCGCTTGAACAACGGTAATGTGCCGGTTTCGTCAAATTCTCAAGTCAAAAACCGGTCATCCCGCGGTTCAGTTACCCTAGGCCGTCCAGAACCGGGCCTTCTATTGTAAGAACCAGTTTTCCGAAAACGCCTGACGGCGTCTTGTAAAGTTTCATATGGAACTCCGATGGCATTAGCTGCATATCTAATGGAACGTCCATCATCAATAAGTGCTACACCACGCGCAACATTCTCAGCAATAAGAGACATTTTTAAACTTAATATTGAAAAAATTATAAGCCGAAGCCTAAGAAATGTGCTGCAAGAAACGGCACTGAACTAATGATACTGAATAAACATTTTGATTCCATAGAAAGTAAACATTGGAATCTAGAATCATTTCATTGAATTAAGGGTTATGGTTCTCTATATTAACATTCCTAATTGAAAACAAACAAAAAGATTATTTATTTATTCATTAAAAACAGTATACCAATCCAAAGCAGAAATATTTTTAAATGAAAACATGAAAAAATCAAGTGGGTGGAATTTTTTGCCTGTCAGTGTATATGATAAAGGATCGGAAAAATGGATGGGAATGCGGCTTTAATCAGTCTAACTGGGACATTATTGGGACCTTAATCATTGGTATGGGACTTCTGAATGGATTTAAAGAGATCATCTGGGTTAACATGGGAAAAAAAGAAGAGATCAGAATTAAAAGAAGAAAACATAGGAGCCGGACTGGATGTAGGAGATGTGGTTGCAAGAGGGCAGGAGACAAAGTGAGCGTTGAGGTTATCAGGAGAAACGGAATTGGACTGGGACTAGAGTGGTCAGTTTTCTAAGAATAGTCCTCGTAGCCTTGGTATTAGGAAAGTTAGACAGGGAATGATGGTAGTAACGGGTGCTGTTTCCAAGCTGAAGAAGAGAAAATTATCAGGAAGTTGAGTTCGTTTAAACCGTCGCCTTGCAGCATCTCTTTCTCTCATACACCCTCTCAGAGTAGGAGTAAGCCAAGGAGCTGGAGGATATTGTATGGTTTTTGTGATAAGAGGAGCATGTCGGTCGAGGATTGAGTGAAGATGTGTCTAAGGATTTTGAGGAGTAGATGGGATCCCACTGGATATCGTGAAGATTTTTTGACAGTGTTTCGTGAGCGAGAGAATGTAGGTTTCGGAAGGATATCGTTCGGGGAGAAAAGGATGAGACATGGATATCGTAAGAAATCTAGATAAGATCGTGGGAAGATATAAACGGAACCGGGTGCTGAGATGCGGCAAGGAGTTTGTCTAGAGTAATCAGATCGAGCTCTGATTACAGGACTCTGAGTTCTGAGTATGATGGGTTTGGATTGTAGGGTACTATGGAAAGGCTGAGAGAATGAAAGAGGTTTGTTAGGTAAGAATAATCGGAGAATAAATTGGTGTTAAAGTCTCCGGAGAAGATGATATTTGAGTAAGAAGGGATTAAGTTGTACAGAGAAGTTTCAAATGATTCATCTAAAGGAATTCTAGGAAGGCGATATATGACAGCAAACAGAATGGCAGATGAGGTTGTGAGGATTTCGGCGAAGAGGTATTCAATGAGCAGAGAATCGGGTAAGGAAGAGCAATGAAGGATTGTGGATTTAAGACTGTCATGAACAAAGAGACCTACTCCACCACCCGTGCGATCTACTATACTCATGACGAAGGCGAGTATAGATAGGTAGAAGGATCTGGGAAGAGGAGATTGTAAATCTCAACCAGTTTTCGGATCCAACAATTAAATGGTAGAAGTTATGGAGAAAAAAGTCGTAAAATTCATCAAAATGAGCTAAGAGTGACTGAGCGTTGACATGGCAGGTCAAAAGGATATTAGTCATGGAAGGAGGAGGGGCTTGGTAAACGGACAGAAGGAGTCAAGAATAGGAATATTTCTACAGTAGCTAGAGCCAATATGAGCCCAGATACCATAACTATTGATAATATCTCTATTGAGAGGAACAATAAATATATAATTTTTCTCAGATATTAATAATGAAGGGAAAAAAAATATAAAATTTAGTTAACGAAAAGTATGTTCCAACTGTGAGAAAGAAAATATATATATAAATTAGAATTTCTAAACATATCAAACCTAAAATGTTTTCATAAACAAAAATAAAATTATTATTAAAGTATATTAATAAAACAAAAGCAACAAAAACATACACCTGAAGATATAAAAAAGTAAAAACAAAATTGTACAAAGTAATGTAACATGTGTGTGCATGTCAAGCAAACATGTCCAACTCTGATGGTGAGTTGATGACGATGATCTGCTCGTCGACATTTCACCTTGCCTGCACTAAACCAAACGTATCTGATTTTCCCTGCAGACCTCTTTTATCGGGCCAACCAGTACAAGTGTCAGTTGGTTACGGACATAGCTTCGCTTATGTAAATTTTGTGGACGTCACTTTCTTACCATCCGAGGTGACCTGTTGAAAAGTCCCTTATAACATTTCGCCTCTGGACCAACTAATCCCTAAGCGACTGCCGGACGAACCTTACCACATGGCCCGATCGAATCTTCTTGGTTGGATCTTATCCGTTCTGCATAGTCTATGTCCTCCACCTGTAAATCTAGATCTGGGACTCCTCTTATTTCTATTGACCTGGAAAGGTGCAATTGCTCACTTTTGTTGAGCCAGATTTCGAGCTCCGAGACCCGAGACTTGAGAGTCGTGTTTTCCGGGACCAGTCCGTCGATCTTAGAATTTTTAGCCTCCAGTAGTGACTCTATAGTGTCCAATTTCGCCGCATTCTCGAAAGTTATAGAGGCTTGCTTTTCGAAGGATATTTTTAATTCTATCACCTTGGTAGTATTGGCATCGAGGAAGAATTTTAATCCCTTGACCTCTTCTGTTAGATCTTTAATGGCAGCAAGTAACAGTTGTGACGTGGCGTCGACAGTTTGTTGTTGTGGGGCCGATCTTGGGAGGCTAAAGCACTTATCTGTCAGTTGGATATTTTTCCGATCCTTTTCACATTTCGGACATACTCAATTTTTTCGTGATTCCCTCAGTGCTTCAAATTCACTCTCATCGTTGTTGAAGCATGTTCCATGAAAAATGGCTTGACACGTCGCGATAGTGCATGCTATTGTTTTTTTTATCTTCTCTAACTATGGTCTGTCTGCAAATTGGGCATAGAACCATCTTGATAGGTTTGAGAAAAAATAAATAAAATTACGCAAGTGAAGTGGTAAAAAATCGACGCAGCCCTAACCTTGTCACTGGAGATACTGAGATATCTAGTGGCTAGTCTTATCTCTGAGCATGCGCTCCCCACTTCTATTCTTATCTAAAATGTCTACGATAGATACCTTTAGCCGTCAATCTAAAACTGATATTGTTTCCTTTCTTCTTCTGACGTAAGACCCCTGTGTAGTGAAGAGTCTTTCCTGTGCGTGGATATAGCACGATCAATAATTGGTTCTAGCCAAAAATGATGAAAAAACTGTGAAAACCGCTGATTATAAACTAACTGAACTTCTATCATACGCTCTGTACTGAGGTCACACTGCTATATGGTGGTGTCTCTGGGAATCTCGAAGCAAAACTAAAACGGTTGATAAATTGTTTTGTACGTTTCACCTTCGGGACCCAAAGGGGCGCCTCTTTCTCCCGTTTTTATGAAGAATTGAAGTGGCTTTATCCTTCCTACCAACGTGGCATTTTCATCAAATCCTTTCCGATAAAATTGACCTCAGAATAACCCTGAAAAGCCCAGAAGATCTCGATAATGCCGTAAATTCCTTTACCACCAGTATTCAGCAAGCAATCTGGACTGCTTCCTCTCCAAATTTCTCCTCGAAAATTCCTAAGAAAAATAATTTACCTTTAGCGCCTGCTAGATCTAATTCATATCAAACGCCGTGCCCGAATATTATGGCAACGTTGAAGACACCCCACCGATCGTCGCTCTTATAATTATTTCACTAAACGATTAAAGCAGGAATATGCCATTTTCAAATCCCGATCCTTCAACTCCTACATCACTTCCCTCTCTGTTCACGACAATTCTCTATGGAAGATCACCAACAAAATCCTTAAATCCCATCATATTTCCCATCCACTCCGTCGATGTGATGGCTCCTGGGCAGCGTCTGATGAAGACAAAGCTGATGAATTCGCCAGACACCTCTCCAGAACATTCACCTCACTTCCGGAATCCAACTCCAACCAAACCATAACAGTAGAAGAATTCCTTACATCACACATTCCACTTTCCTTACCCCCTAAAGCAATTAATCCTTCTGAGGTCAAACATCACTTACAAAAACTTCCTCTCCGTAAATCTTCTGGATACGACCTCCTTACCTCTCAAATCCTTCGACAACTTCCTCCTAAAGCTGTTATATTTCTCACTTACTTATATAATACCATCCTAAGAACCACCCACTTTCCTCTTTTGTGGAAACATTCCACTATTATCCTGTTTCCGCAACCAGGCAAATCTTCCAACACCTCTACGTCCTACAGACCAATTAGCCTACTTCCAATTCTCTCCAAAATCTTTGAAAATATCCTCCTGAAACGAATCCTACCTTTTATCCTCCCCCCCAAATCCAAGAATCCCAAAATCTTCCTTCCCATCAGTTCGGATTTCTTTCACAACACTCCACAGTCCAACAAGGACTCCGAGTGGTCGATCATATTTCCGCAGCACTGGAAAGCAAGCAATATTGCTCGGGTGCTTTTCTGGACATAGCTCAAGCTTTTGACCGGGTATGGCACGCCGGGCTTCTTTCCAAGCTGAAAATCTATCTACCCTAGTCCTTGTACCTAATCCTCCGCTCCTACCTCTCTGATCGTACCATTCGGGTTCGCTGTGGTTCAGAATTTTCCAACTTCTACCCAGTTGAAGCCAGTGCTCCTCAAGGTAGCGTCTTGGGCCCCGTCCTTTATATCCTTTTTACCGCCGACATCCCTGTCCATCCCAATACCTTTCTGGCAACATTTGCTGATGACACCGCCATCCTATCATCCAACTCAGATCCCGAAATAGCATCTATAATCTGCAAAGGCACCTCTCCATGATTGAGCACTGGTGCAATAAATGACGCATCAAAGTAACCAAATCCAAATGCAAACACATTACCTTCACACTCCGCCGCAGATCCTGTCCATCACTCCACTTTAGTTCCATCCAGCTTCCTTTTTCAGACACAGTCCGGTATCTTGGCTTTATCTTAGACCGAAGACTAACGTGGAACCCACATGCTAGACTTAATAGACAATAACTTAACCGACGATACGGCCAATTATACAAACTACTGACTAGAAAATCTCAACTTTCTATTGAAAACAAATTACTGATTTACAAGACAATCCTGAAACCTATTTGGATCTACGGACTTGAACTTTGGGGGACGCATCCAATCCTTTCAGTCGAAAGTCCTCCGAACAATCGTCGATGCTCCGTTCTATGTAACCAACAAAACCCTACATCATGACCTTAATATTCCATTTGTCCACTTATCCCTGAAATTTTTTCCAAATTTCATCAGAAACTTACAAATCATCCCAATCCCTTTTCACAATCTCTATCTAGTTCCAGTCATCCCTACAATCCTCCTCGAAGGTTGAAGTGGCAGTGGCCCAGAGATCTTTTGTATATTGTATATATTGGAGTTCTGGCAATGGCCAGATTTTCCTCTCAAGACATGAGTGTATGTGGCTAAAGCGCTCTCGCTTAAACTCCACCGTCTTTAGCACCAGTGTGGCGGTTGAGAGAGTAGCGCAGGGATTTGGGTTCCCCACCTGATTGTATATATTGTATATAGGTATGACTGTATTTTTATGTTTTTAATTTACTTATACTTAGGTTATTTTATTTTTTTATTTTATATAGTTTTTATTTATTATTATTTTACTTTTGTTAATTTTTTTGTATATACGATGTGAATGTGTTCATTTATCAATATAATTATTGTCCCCGTGACAGAATATTATATGTCTGAATAAATAAATAAAAAAATTATACTTTCGCTTGAGCTGTTTGTAAGATGAAGAGATTTCTGTAATAAAATTTCTGGATAGGGAGGGATGGATCATGCGCCATCGACTTTAGGGAATGGACACCTCTGATACTGATTATCGGTTACAAAAGATGCTTTTTTTACCAAACTCATGCATATTGGATCACTTTTCTACTTGCGCGCCAACTCTATGATGGTATGGAGGTTAATTAATAGAATAAAATTTCATATCCGCAAATGACTATTCTATTTTAAAATTTTTGAAATTAAGTCTTTAATTTATCAAAAAAAACTTAGGAATTTAACTGAATATATTTAATGGAAAATTTTGACATGGCACCCAAAATACTTATTGTGTTTCTGTCAATTAATGTAGATTATTCATTAATTGGTGATGATAATTACTTAATTATGGTCAGATTTAATATACATTTTCGAATTCACGCCACGATTTAAGTGAAGCTTTTTAAAGCTGACATAAAAAGAATTGGTCACATTTATTGCAGTTGCTTATATTGGATCACTTTTCTGCTTGCGCGCCAACTCTATGATGGCATGGAGGTTAATTAATAGAATAAAATTTCATATCCGCAAATGACTATTCTATTTTCAAATTTTTGAAATTAAGTCTTTAATTTATCAAAAAAAATTTAGGAATTTAACTGAATATATTTAATGGAAAATTTTGACATGGCACCCAAAATACTTATTGTGTTACTGTCAATTAATGTAGATTATTCATTAATTGGTGATGATAATTACTTAATTATGGTCAGATTTAATATACATTTTCGAATTCACGCCACGATTTAAGTGAAGCTTTTTAAAGCTGACATAAAAAGAATTGGTCACATTTATTGCAGTTGCTTATATTGGATCACTTTTCTACTTGCGCGCCAACTCTATGATGGCATGGAGGTTAATTAATAGAATAAAATTTCATATCCGCAAATGACTATTCTATTTTAAAATTTTTGAAATTAAGTCTTTAATTTATCAAAAAAAACTTAGGAATTTAACTGTATATATTTAATGGTAAATTTTGACATGGCACCCAAAATACTTATTGTGTTGCTGTCAACTAATGTAGATTATTCATTAATTGGTGATGATAATTACTTAATTATGGTCAGATTTACTATACATTTTCGAATTCACGCCATGATTTAAGTGAAGTTTTTTAAAGCTGACATAAAAAGAATTGGTCACATTTATTGCAGTTACTTTCACTCATCTCGAAACTTATTCCACCCACTCGAACAGCTGTCAGTATTCTTAAAAAATCATGTCTAATAAAGTAAGGTTAAAAGGAAACTGAAGAAGATAAGAAGAGGATTAAATATTGAAATTCCTTCCCCTAAAGTTAAGGGAAAAGATCAAAAAGTTTAACACTGGTGAATAAAGTGAGCGATGGAGTTAAAAAGATATTTTATAATTCTTTTTTTTAGGCGGCTCCTTCGTATTTTACTTAATATGAAAAGTGGTATATTTTAGTCTTTCAAAATCACTTCAAAACTTTTGTCGGGTAAACCTATTAGGTCCTCCACTATATTTCTAATTTTCTCAATTATTATACTTTTTATTAACAACTAAAAATGTATACATTTTATGTTATGTTTTACAAACGCATCCATCTATATTTAACTTTTGTAACTATCATGAGGTATTGTGAAACAGAGTTATATAATGTTTCTATCTGAATCATTTTAGTTTTATTTGGTTCGTTTGTTTTTCTGTACATTTAGAAGAAAATAATTACTTCAATAAAGTGGATAATCTATTCAAAAACAATTTTAAGAGCTTTTTAGTGGTCAACCATAGTGATTTGTCAGTAGTTGTTAGATTTTCTGTTAAGTTAAGTAAACTTTGGATTATGTATTTCCTAATTTCAGCTTTTAGTTGGTTAGTTAATTTGTTGTAATATGACTTGTCTGATGGGTATCTAGTACTATGCCACTTCGATCTTGCTCTGCGATTTTCCCTTAATAAGATACGAATGTGCTGTGGCAAGTTAGTCTGTTGGGAGTTGTTATTTTTATTGGTTGATGTGTTATCGTTAATTTTGTCACTTATAGATGAAGTAAGTACCTCTATGGCTGAGTCAATGTCATTTTTCGTCTTAAGTGGAATATTTAGGTCCAATTTATCTTCCAAGTCTTTACGAAATTTGTCCCAGTTTACTCGTCCTGTAATAAGTGAAGGAGAAAAGGAGAGCTTAGGAACAAAAGTTGAGTGCAATGAAAGCAGAACTGGACTATGATCTGAGGAGAGGTCGTCCAGGGATAGTGACGTAGGAAGAGGAAATCTGGGAGGTGATAAATATGTCCATGATATCAGGTCGTTTTTTTGAGGGAGGTTGGCCAATAGGTAGGATTCATAGGTGAGAGGATGGAGTAACTATTAGAAGTTGAGACAGAAGATAGTATATTACCACGGGAGTTGGATGCTGGACAACCCCATCGTTGGTGTTTAGCGTTATAGTCTCCTCCAGCAATAAAGCGCGATCCGAAGGATTGGAATAAGGATTCAAACAGATTATAGGTAAGGATATGACCAGGAGGACAGTATACAGCTGAAAGTGTTAAATGGAAAGGAGAGTTGAAATGATAACCGAGGTTGCTTGAATAGCGTCAGTTGAAGTAGAAGGAATGAGGGAATGGGATAAGGATTTATGGATAAGGATGCAAGAACCGGCATGGGAAGTGTTGTCGGTGTGGTCTGATCTATAAGTGATGTAGTCACGTATGTAGAAATATGAACGTTGAGTGAAGTGAGTTTCTGTCACTAGAGCAATTAGTCTGTGGGCCAGACCCCCTTACCGTGCACCCCCCCCCCACATCCCTATAAATTGCATATCGTTGTGTTCCTTGTGACAATTTATTAAAAAAAAGCCAATGTTCCCACAAAAAAAAGTGAACGAACTGCCCCAAAATGGCGTCCAAACATGGCGGATTGACGACTTTGACTTTAGTTAGTTTTTTTGTTCCTGAGAATCAGCATTTGGATTAATTTCATCATAGTTGGTGTTTTATTAAAGCTGGATAGTCAGAGAATAATAAAACATGAACAAATATTAAAAACTAATTGGCTTAGGCATTAAAAAAAATCGGTAAAGTCAATTTTTTAATAAAAAAATTTTTCAAGTTGAAAATCAGGCGTCGTTTGTAATTAAACGGTCAACAATAATGCAAAACGTACTGATATAAAACATCTGGAAAATACATTTCTCTTTCTAAAACACTGATTACTTTTTAAAATATTTGAAGTAGTTCCGTAGAAAATGTACTTAAGCGGCAGAAAAGCGCTACTGGCGTAGGTGCCTTCAGGCCTCTACCACACCACTCACTACACATAAATGGCTTAGTTATAGTGCTATAATAACGTTTTTGTTATATTATATTGATTGTATTAACGAATAAATATTAATATAATAATTTAATTGTCAAAAAAAAAATATATTTTTTTAAATTTATTATTTTTTTTTATATATTATCATTTATTTTTTTAAATTTAGCTTCCTTTATTCTATACGGAGGTCGCTTAAGAAGGCCTCTATTATAAAAATTATATAATTATAATAATAAAACTTAATTCAAAAATACTTTGCAGAATATCTTGAATTTTTTATTTAATATTTGCAATTTAACATTTTTTTTTATATTTTGACTGATTCTTAGAGGTAATTTAAATTGTATATACTTCCCCGGAAATGAGTCATATTAATATCTGTTTTATAAACTAAAATAATATATACCTAATCAGAACTACTTTTAATGAATAGGTGATGGATTGTTTAGTAAAATTCATATATCACATTCATATATATAGTAGTATTCTCAAGAATCGTAGAAGATAAAATAAGAAATATTGTCGATTGTCTGAGCGATATGGATTGAGAAACTCAAGTTGCACATTGGAACATAAGTTGCAAATTGGGACTGTCTTCACTTTAAGGTAGGTTATATAGAAGTCCACAGAGAAAGAAAAATGGTTCTCTATCTGCTTAGTGCCTCACACTTTGGATTGATCTAATATCTACTAGTCTTTCACAAAAGCTCGTTTTCCTTTCAGATTCCTTCAAAAATTTTTTGCAATTGCACTAAACAGGAGGAGAGCTATTTTCCTTTATCGATAGACCTCTCTATAACCTGCTTCAAAGTGAAGATAGTCCCAATGTGCAACTTCAATAGCAATCTAAAATAAAGTGGTTTTCACCATTATAAACCTCGTTTACTTCCTCCAGACTTGCTTGCCAATTGCTTAGAACAAATCTTTCTTGCTGATAAAGTGGTCTTCACCATAATAAACCTGCTTAATATCATCCAAGTTGATCAAGCATTTTGACCCCCTTTTAGCAGCATCTTGAAATATTCTGTTCATTTGTCTACTATATATTCGTTTAGCCATATAACGGATACTGATCCTTGTTTTCTTTTTCCGAAATTTTGGCACTTCCTTTGTCGTTCGCTTAATGTATTTTTCCAATGTTTGGGTTCAATTTCGCGTTTTCCCTCATTTTGAAACCAAATACTAACAATCAGTTCCAGTTACCTAGAAGAACTTATAGCTTCGCCCTTTCCATATTTCTTTTGTGCAGAGGGAATAATGCATTTAATGTTATAAGTTCATATTTTTTATGATATGGTCCAACTTCCGAATAAAATTAAGGAAATAAAAATGATTTTTTTAATAGCGATATATGAATTTTACTAAACAATCCATCACCTATTCATTAAAAGTAGTTCTGATTAGGTATATATTATTTTAGTTTATAAAACAGATATTAATATGACTCATTTCCGGGGAAGTATATACAATTTAAATTACCTCTAAGAATCTGTAGAAATATAAAAAAAAAATGTTAAATTGCAAATATTAAATAAAAAATTCAAGATATTCTGCAAAGTATTTTTGAATTAAGTTTTATTATTATAATTATATAATTTTTATAATAGAGGCCTTCTTAAGCGACCTCCGTATAGAATAAAGGAAGCTAAATTTAAAAAAATAAATGATAATATATAAAAAAAAATAATAAATTTAAAAAAATATATTTTTTTTTGACAATTAAATTATTATATTAATATTTATTCGTTAATACAATCAATATAATATAACAAAAACGTTATTATAGCACTATAACTAAGCCATTTATGTGTAGTGAGTGGTGTGGTAGAGGCCTGAAGGCACCTACGCCAGTAGCGCTTTTCTGCCGCTTAAGTACATTTTCTACGGAACTACTTCAAATATTTTAAAAAGTAATCAGTGTTTTAGAAAGAGAAATGTATTTTCCAGATGTTTTATATCAGCACGTTTTGCATTATTGTTGACCGTTTAATTACAAACGACGCCTGATTTTCAACTTGAAAATTTTTTTTTTTTAAAATTGGCTTTACCGATTTTTTTTAATGCCTAAGCCAATTAGTTTTTAATATTTTTTCATGTTTTATTATTCTCTGACTATCCAGCTTTAATAAAACACCAACTATGATGAAATTAATCCAAATGCTGATTCTCAGGAACAAAAAAACTAACTAAAGTCAAAGTCGTCAATCCGCCATGTTTGGACGCCATTTTGGGGCAGTTCGCTCACTTTTTTTTGTGGGAACATTGGCTTTTTTTTAATAAATTGTCACAAGGAACACAACGATATGCAATTTATAGGGATGTGGGGGGGGGTGCACGGTAAGGGGGTCTGGCCCACCGTGTAAATATCAATGTGTTTGTCATGAAGAAAAATGTCAAGTTCGTCTTGGTGGTTTTGTAGTCCGTTAGCATTCCATAAAAGAACAGCTAAGGGCTTTGTGCTCATCATGGGAGATTAAAAGAAATTTCAGTAAGGATTCTTGTGAGGAGGGTTATTAGTGGCTTGATGGTATCTTGGAGATCTTTCAGGAAGGAGGCAAGGGTGGATTGGATTAAGTCGATCGGGTTTTGTTGGTCAGCTGGAATTTGTGAGGGATAGTTCTTATGATAAGGAGTGTCTGATGGATGATGTACCAGTCGTGATGTACGAGAGGCTGAATCATAATTAGATGGAATTTGGGAAGGAGAGTTAATGTGATGAATAGGATGGGAATGAACTGGAATTGGATCTTCAGGCGGTAGTTTGACACGTAGAGGTATCTGATAAGGAGAGATTGACTGACGTGGTGATTTTGAGTGCATGTGGGAGGTCTGAGTCTTGGATTGGGAAGTCTGGAGCTTAGGTTTGGAAGCCTGGGTCTTAGGCTTGGAAGACTGAGGCGTCTGACGTCTCGGTTGCTGATTCTTCAGTGTGGAGTCAGAATATAGTTGTCTGGAGTCCTGATAGGGATGATTTGTTGATGTAGAAGGCTGTTGTGTAAATCGTGGTGCTATTTCATTCGGCAACTCAGGAAACGTTGCCAAGTTTTGTAGTTCGGGTGCTTTTGCCTGGATAGGATTCTTCTGTTCTTGGGTTTTTAAATATATGTTATAAGTCCTTTCCTTGTATAGCTTCTTGTAAACAATGCATCCGCGATAGCTTGCAGGGTGGTCCTCACCACAAAGGACACATTTTGCTGGTTCATTTAATGGTTTCTGACATGTGTCAGAGGCGTGAGAGCCGGCACATTTGACACACCGCGCCGAGTGATGGCAATAAGCCTTTGTGTGCCCTAAGTTTTGACACTTGGTGCATTGCACGACTATTGGTTTCTGTCTCGGTTCTTCAAATTTTACTATTGAATAAAGTAGTCTTTTAACTTCGAAGATTTCAGAATTATTCCGGGCTGGTTCCAAATCGATAAAAAATAATGGAAGTGGGTATTTATCGATTGGATGTAAAACAGAAGATATATGTCCTACATTGTGGCCTATATCTTCGAGATCTTTTTTTATAGCGGTAGTGGGAGTGGTTGAGTGAAGACCTCTCAAAACGACCCTATATGTTTTTTCCTGTTTTAATTGGTAGCAGTGGAAGTCATAATTGTGTGATGTCAAGTGATTTATAAGTTTGTTTGTTTATTCAGGCTTTAAGGAGTAAAACCCCAAGGTCATCAACCCCTGTGAGTCAGTTATGTTTGTAAACTCTTTAGAGGAGAAGCAGAAAAAAAAATGAACAATCAAAAATTAATAATAGATAGATATAGTGGTATATGAAAAAGATATTTAAAAACGTATAAAAATGAAATATATTAAAATAGATACAAAAAAAGAACAATAAAATACAAATTATATCTATTTTTATATTTTATTTAATAGTCTGTGGATTTTAAGAAATTTTATCACGGTTCCTATGTTTGATTCGTCGTTGTTTAATACTACTGATATATCCGGTTTTAGAGATAATCGATTTAGGCTTGAAGTATAATAAGTGCATTCTTGGAAAATATGGTTGACTGTGAGAAGACTATTGCAATGCTGACAATTTGGTGGTGGCTGCTTAGTGATGAGATGTACATGGGTTAGGTTCGTGTGTCCTATTCTTAATCTGGTCACAGCGACTTCCTCTCTACGATTAGGGCGGTTTGATGTGATCCAGGGCTTAACTGATTTTTTAACAACTTTTAATTTGCTAGGTAGGCTTTCGTTCCACATAGACTGCCAACTATCCAATATTTCTTTTTTCAGAGGAAAACTCATTTCTGGAGGGGTCAGGATAGGAGTACCTCGGTCTGCAAGCGCGAGTGCCTGTTTAGCTGCCGTATCCGCAAGCTCATTACCAACTATACCCACGTGACTTGGAACCCATATAAAACAAACCGATTTACCTAAATTTTCCAGAGTGTGAAGATATTTGTGTATTTTATGGATAACTGGATGTTTTGAGTACAGATCATTTAAACCCTTTAATGAACTCAAGGAGTCGGTTATCAAAACTATCGAAGCTGGAGTTATTGACATGCAGAAGTGGAGGGCTGAAGATATTGCGTGAAGTTCCGCTGTGTATATGCTGTTCAGTCTATGTAATTTTATTTTATGCGTGGAGTTATGGGTAACAAATAGTGTTGCCCAAATGCGAGACCGAGACTAGTCTTGGTCTTGCAAACTCAGTCTTGGTCATGGTCTTGGTCTTGCGCAAGACTCCAGCAGCAGTCTTGCGGTTACTTAATAGCTTATTACTATAGAGATATTACTGTATTTTTTTAGATAGGAGAAACCTAACTAAGCCCGAATGAAAAATTAGAGGAGTTAAATGCAAAAGTATATTGGTTATACCAATTATTAACATATAGTAACTAAGATTATCAAGTATCAGTAACTATTTTATCTTAATTTTTAATTTAAAAATCGATTTTTTTTACCAGTCCTGGTCTTGGTCTTGCAACAGTTAGGCGAACTACGTCTTGGTCTTGCAAAGCTCAAGACCAAGACCGATTTTGGGCAACACTAGTAGCAAACGAACAAGCCGTATCATCGGATTTCGAACCATCAGTGTAAATTAAAAATGGATCCGGAATATTTTGTAGTAGCCGGGAAAATTCGGTTTTGTACTCGTAGTGTGAGGTATTGTTTTTGAGTAATCGAGAGAGACGGAGCATCATTTTTGGGGGTTTGTGGATCCAAGGTGGGTTTTGGTTTTCTATATTGAATAAAGGTAAGTTCTTAAGGGATTCAGCTGCTGAATAAATTCTTTCTGATAATGGGAGTGTGGAATTTGTTTTGTTTCTAAAAGCGTTTGAAAATTTATGTTTAAAAATGTAGTTGTGAGTGGGATGTTTATTTTGGGGAAGCAGCCTTGAAATGTAGTTAACGGCCAGTTTTTTCTTTCTAAATAAAAGAGGGGGTATTCCGGCCTCAGAGCAGAGACTAAGGATGGGACTTGCTCCAAATGCGCCAGTTGCTATCCTAATGTCTGTATGGTGAACTGTATCGAGTTTGTTTAGGAACCGATAGCGAGCGGACCCATATATAAAGCACCCATAGTCTAATTTCGAACATAAGAGATTGATACAGTTTTATTAACGTAAGTCTGTCTAAGCCCCAGGAAGTGCCGCTTAGATATCGCAAGATAGTTATTCTTTTTGTAGTGGCTGTCTTTAGGGCAGAAATGTGTGGTTCCCAAGTTAGTCTTCGGTCAAAGATCATGCCCAAGAATCTATGTTGGTTCGAGTACGGGATTATGGAATTTGCGAGGTAGATTTCGGGTGAGTTAGGGGTGTTTCTCTTTCGACTGAAATGCATGCACTTAGTTTTTGCGGAAGAAAATTGGAGACCAATGGAAAGAGACCAGGTTTTGATTCTATTAACAGCGTCCTGTAGTTTGTATTGTATATTGTCAATGTTGCCAGATCGGCAGAGAATGGCTAGATAATCCGCGAATAGAAGTGGTTTGACACCTCTTGGCAAGTTAAGGCCCAAGTCATTTATCGCCAGACAGAACAGAGTTGGGCTCAGGACACAACCTTGAGGGACACCTTTGAACTGATGGTGGTTCTCGGATAATTCTCCCCCTATCTGAACTCTAAAGCGTCGGTGCGTTAGAAATTCTTTAATTGTACATTCGGCCTCTAATTCCTATAGATGATAATTTATTGAGCATAATGTAGTGATTTATATTATCAAAAGCTTGTTTAATATCGAAAAATATGGCTATTGTCTGTTGTGCGTTGATAAAAGTATATTGAGTTTCGGCTTCTAATGCAACCAAATGATCCAATGTGCATCGACCCTTACGGAATCCCGATTGAAAGGGTTGAATTAAATTGTTGTTCTCCATTATCCACATTAATCTTTTATTGATCATCCGCTCCATTAATTTACTTAAGCAGCTTGTGAGAAATATAGGGCGATAGCTGGTTGGTAAACGTTTATCATTTTCTCTTTTGAGGATTGGAATGACCACTGAATCACGCCATTTATTGGGGAACTGTCCAGTGGACCAGACATGATTATAATAACCGAGTAACCATTCCAGTGTATTACCTGGGAGGTTCTTTATCATGTCATAGTGGACCAGGTCAGGACCAGGGGTTGAGCCTTTAACAGTTCTTAACATGTTTTTGAGTTCCCACATTGAAAATGGGAGGTTGTAACATAATAATTCATCATCAATTGTCCTCTCAGGGTCGAGCTTGTATTATTTCTTCCGGAGCTATATATTTCAGAAAAAAAAGTTGCAAATGTGTTTGAGACTGATAGAGGATTTTCAGACAGTTGTCCATTGACCAAAATAGTATAGCGAGAGGGATATGAAGTTTTAGTGAATTTACGGATTTTGTTCCAAACGTCAGTTGATGTGGCTGAGGAATTAATGGAGCTTATAAATTTCTTCCAGGATTCGGTCTTAGACTGATTAATTATTTTTCTACATATAGCACGTTGTCTTTTACATTCCATTAAATTTTGAGAGGTCATAGATTTCTGGAATTTTTTGTAGGCTTTACGGCTATCTTTAATGGCTTCCTTGCAAAGCCTGAGGTCATTGGTATTGATGCTTTAGCCGCTTCTATGATCGTATTCGTGAAAGTTTTACAGCCTTTATCGACATTCATTTGATACGGGAGAGTTTGGGGTGGCGAGGCTAATGAAGAAAATAAGGTCCAGTCAGCTCTATTTAGAACAAATCTCGGTTTTACTCGGGGGGGGGATTCGTTATTTTGAATTTTATCAGTATTGGAAAATGGTCACTACTATATAAATCGGGCAAAATCGTCCAATTTGTAATGGCAAATAATGAGGGATCGCAGAGTGACAAATCAAGAGTCGAGAAAGTGTCATAGCTTGTGCTGAGAAAGGTAGGTTCTCCGGTGTTGAGTAGAAGCAGATTAGAAGCATCTAAAAAAATTTCTATTACTTTACCTCGCGTGTTAATGTTTTGGGAGCCCCATAAAGGGTTGTGACCGTTCAGATCCCCAATAAAAAGAACTGGACGAGGTATTTGGTTATAGATATCTAGGAGTTGTTGTGTATCTATGGTACGGTCTTGCGGAAGGTATATATTACAGATGAAAAAGAAAAATCTTTGTGAACTCTGGTTGCAACAACTTGAAAATGAGAATTAATGTTGATTGATTCGGAATATATGGATTTATCTATAGCTATTAAAACTCCGTGGTGACTGTGGTTTGGGAAAGTGGCACTGGGATCTCTGGAGTCCTGCTTTGCTTTCCACATGTGGGGAGAGAAGCCTGGCTCGGAGATTCCTGGGCGAATGTATATATTGTATACAGGTATGAATGTGTTTAGAAGTTGTTATTTTATTTTGTTTGTTTATTTTTTTTTTTTTTTAATTTTATTTTTTAATTTTTTTTTTTCCTATTGATTTACTTTTTTTTATAAGTATTATTTATTTACTTCTTATATTTATAGTTACTTCTGTATTACTTGTATATACTGTATGAATGAGAACTTCTAGCCTTAATACTTATAGCCCTCCAACAGTGGCTGATTGTATTATTATTCAATAAAAAAAAAAAAAAAAAAAAAAAAAAAAAAAAAAAAAAAAAAGTATTAGCTGAATAAGTGGTATTAAATATGTTTTCTCCAAAGTTAAACAATGAATTTGTTTGAATGAATTTCTTTTCGATAATGTTAGGATTTTGTTTTGTAATTTCAGCAAAAGATCTAGTAAACTGGGTTTGATTCTGTTCTTAATAATTTTTTTTTGCTTCGTTTAAAGATATTTTATTTATGGTTTGGATAGTTTTTATTTCTTTTTGCATAATGAAATTGGTCATCGACGATCTAATAAGTTGTGATTTTGGGCACAATTATTACAGCGGGGCAGGGCACGTACATCTCACGTTATCTTCATGTTTTGGTTCCCCACATTGAATACATTTACTTTGTTGTTTGCAGACATTCGAAGAGTGTCCAAAGTTTAGGCAGTTAAAACAGCGAAGGGGATTAGGAATATAATCTTACACTTTAACCGTATGGAATCCTATCTTTATTGTTTCCGGAATTCTCGGTGTAGAAAAGGTCACGATATAAGAATTTGTCAATATCTCATTTTCATTTTTTTTTTGTTAATGCGTAATTTCTATTTTATCACTGAAGACAATTCATTTTTAATTTCATCTATCTCTAGAAATTGGAGATCGTAACATCGAATCACTCCTTTGCTGTAATTTAAGGTATTGTGGGGGGAAACCTGTACAGGAAACTGGCCACCAAAATTTTTACATTTTAATAGTTCTTCTGATTGTTTTCTGTTTTTTGTTTCAATAAGTAATGTACCATTTCTTAGCTTTTTCACATGTTTTAAGTCTCCTACTAAACCTGAAAGAAACTTATTTACTAAGAACGGGGATACTTTTTCAAAATTTTGATCATCTGATCTTTCTATTATTAAGAACGATGGGCTAATTGGGATCGCACCATCCGTATTTTCGGCTTCAAATATAAGACGACCCGAGGTCGTTTTCGTTTAACCTTTGGAATATTTAAATCTATGGGGTCCCCCATAGAAATATAAAATAAAACGTAATAAAAGAAAGTAATTAATAAAGAGAAAAATATGAAGAAAAAAAATTGATAAAATGAAATAAAATAAATATATCCTTATAGTTTATATTTAAAAAAAAAATATATATATATATATATATATATATCCTTATAGTAAATATCAAATAATAAGTGAAAAGATATTAAAAAAAAGAAATTAATAAATCTTATCTGTGAGCGACTATAGAAACACGTTTTCTCCCTTCGGATGCTAACACTGTGATTTATAAGTTTTTTATAGTCATCTTTGGTGTTGGTACTGATTTTCATGTCGTTGATACGAGAAAAGCAACGGAAATTGGTCTGTCCAATTAGATTAGCTAATTCTTGACCGAACTGCATGAAGTTT
Organism: Nezara viridula; assembly: GCA_928085145.1. NCBI lineage: Eukaryota > Metazoa > Arthropoda > Insecta > Hemiptera > Pentatomidae > Nezara > Nezara viridula. Next base: position 181,384,921 of record OV725078.1, on the reverse strand, counting down.
TGCTTACATATATGGATGGTGGCTCTGGTTCAGTGAAAGTCTGAGTAATTTTGATATTTTTATTATTGGCGACAACAGAATTGTTGCTGGATGTGCTAGTAGGTGGTTTAGTTTCAGATTTCATGGTTGAATTATTTTTAGAGTTTGTTTTAGTTTGTTTATTTTGGTCTACTTTAAGTGGCTGCTTTGATTTAGCGAATTTATTTTTTTTATTTGGTGAGTTGCCCGCCGACCCGGGGGCAGAGTTTCTGTTTCGCTTTTGTAGAGTTCGCCTGGTTAAATATTGAAAATCAGTCTCACTGATTTCGGAGAAGGGAGTCTCTTCATCTGATTCGTTACATGAAATGTTTCTCTCAGATTCCATACCTCTAAATAATATATTAAAAAAAAAAAAAGAAAAATATCACTAATAAGAAAATATACAAAATAAATACTTAATAACTAATCTATTTACAAAGCTATATACAAATATTAAATAAAACATTTTCTGTAAATAAAATAAAAGTCTTAGTAAAAAAAAATAAATAAAGAGAAAGAGAAGAAAAAAAAAAATTATAGACTGGCTTAGGTACGAACTCGCGATTTTCTGACGTGAAACCAAGCGCCATGGCCGTAAACTTGAAAGATAAGACCCGCTGAGGGGAATTATCTGCCAAGTAAACTGTCTCTACCAGACGAGTATCAATTGTTATTAAATCACTAATTGTTATTAAAAAGTCACTCACCTCACTAATTATTACGTAAAAATGTTTAACTGTTTATAAATACTCTGTTTGCAAAGTCTCAGAAAGGGATTTAAGATAACAACCAGATGACAATGTAACAAAGACAGAACGATATGAATATTGAACTGCAATTGCGGCCATGACACTTGATACTGTTACTACAACTAAATGTACTTATTGGTATTATCGATATATCACAATTTCTCCGTTTCTAAAGAATATGTATCATAGTTAACAGAATAGCAACATATTAAAAGCATTAAAAAAAAAAAAATATATATATATATATATATATATATATATATATATATATATATATATATATATATATATTAAAAACACATATAATTCTTATATAAAACTGGCAATCTTTAAGGATCTGAAAGGAATATTTACCATTTTCAGAACCAAAATGTGTAAATGAACTTATGCTTCTCAAGCTACTGTTAATTGACAAAGTCGAAATTAATTAATTACTATTTTATAATACATTACATCATAATACATTATAAGTAGAGAAGAAATGGGGGAGCTGGGCCACCAAAAAGAGCAGCCAATCAGAAGCCAGGATTTCAGTGACGTCATCATGGCGGGAAGTTTGAATTTGAATTTGAACAACGGCACGCTGCCTTTTAGGACCTCCAACCAGCCATAACCACCACGTGGTCAGTCACGTGACCACCAGTCACGCCCCTTTTCGATCCTGTGACCCTCATATTTCCCCCCCCCCTCCCCTCTCTTGAAGAGGCTGAGTGTACCCGACCGCCATCTTCTATTCATGTCCTTACGAGGTCACGTCATGGTATATCGTCACGCCCCTTTTCGATCCTGTGACCCTCACATTTTCCCCCACTCCTTTCTAAGATGATAAGCCCGGCCGCCATTTTGTTTTTTCCGTTAATCTTCCTAATGTTTATCTTCTATATAATCTTCCTAATGTTTATCTTTTACATAACCTTCTCAATGTTTACCTTTTCAGAGTCACGTGATCGGTCACGTGACTAGCGATTTGAGAGACAGGGGGGCCTTTGTCCGCCATTTTGTTTTTCTATAACTCCCCTATTGTTTACCTTTTTCATAATGACAAATCTGGCGCTTCCCCCTCCATCGCAACGAGCCGGGGGAGGGACTTTGTCCGCCATTTTGTTTTTCTATAACTTCTCTAATGATTATTTTTTATATAACCTTCTCATTATTTACCTTTTCAGAGTCACGTGATCGGTCACGTGACCAGCGTTTTGAGAGACGGTTGTACTTTGTCCGCCATTTTGTTTTTCTATAACTTCCCTATTGTTTACCTTTTTCATATTGGCAAATCTGGCGCTTCTCCCTCTATCCTAACCATTATAACCATCATAACCTTACAATAACCTTCCTAATTTTTTATTATGGTAATGGGTTCTACATGGAATTCTACGGACCCCCCTAGAGTCCTTCGGGGGCTAGGGCCGAGGTCCTTTTTGCTCTAAAATCAACCGTTTTTGAGATATTCGACATTTTATGTTTTTATTGTTTTTCAAAATAATATATTTCTTTTTTTTATTGTTCATTATTCTATGTAAACCGGATCATATATATTTGTGACAAAGCTTGCGTTCCTCTCTCCTCCCAACTATTATAACCTTACAGTAACCTCCCTACTTTTTTTTATTATGGTATTGGGTTCTATATGGGATTCTGCGGACCACCCTAGAGCCCTTCGGGGGCCCAGGTCCGTTTTGGTCTAAAACCAACCGTTTTCGAGATATTCGACATTTTATGTTTAATTTTTTATTATTATTTGGAAAAAATATATTTATTGTAGTAATACTGTAAAAGTATTACTTGGGCCTGTAATCTCTTATCTCTTATTGTTCTCCTTCACGCGTAAACATGTACTTTGCCCTTTTGAATCCTCAAAATGTAAACAACTTCTTAATCAGTATCTAAGTATAAACAAATGACTTGAGCATTTATTCCCTTATCTCTTAGTGTTCTCCTTTTTTACGTAAATATAGACTTTGGTCCCTTTAATTCTTAAAATATAAACAACCTTTTAGGTCTTCTTAATCCCTATCCAAGTATTATATTTATGGGGAATCTAGCGCTCTTCCCTCCATCCCAACCTTTATAACTCTGCAGTAACCTCCCTGCTTTTTATTATAATATTGTTTTGTTTTTTTACAGGAAGTCTACGTGTTAGTAATAATGTAATCGGCCTTTGAAGATTTCGTATTGGAATATTTTCAAGTAATTTTAGGTACGTAAGCACTACACATAATTCAATTACGCAGATAGCGGATGGACTTAGGCCCCTTTAATATTTAAGATATAAACAACCTGTTAGGTCTTCTTAATCCCTATCTAAGGAGTCCGGTAGGATGCGACACTCGTTTCACGATTTTATGAAACTATTGCGAGCCAGAATTCGGTCACGTGATAAGTGCGCCACATTTGCATTAGAATTAAAATATTCTTAGCGCACTCTCGGTTTTGTACTTCAACCCAATCATGAACACCCAACCACATCCCCGTTGTAGCCACATGAGCATTAGGTCACACTCCCTCATATTTCTACCTAGCAGATACAGCACCAGCTCCGAGGTTTTGTTCCGGTTGGAGATTTCTCTGTCATGTTTACATTTTTGTAAACTTCCCGATGTTTACTAAACCCATCTAATGTCTGCATAATCTTCTCAATATTTATATTATATTTAATTTTTCTAATATTTGCATTTTATATTTGATAGGGTGAAGCACTTATTATATTTTTGTAAGTGTTGCTAGAGTACGGTAGTATATATTAGTAATATAAATCCATTTGAGAATATAAATTACATGTTATGTAATATTCCTAATGTTTTGAAGGGCCAGGTATTGACACTATAGTCTCCCGACTCCACATGTTTTCTGAGCTGTAATATTTACTATTAATGGAATCCATCTTCCAATCCATTGAAGGGTCAGTTACCCACCTTGTGGATGCTGAGTATTTCCAAAAGTCTAATAAACATTTTCATAGCAGCCATCTTGTTTACTTAACCATTACGCGTATCTTCCAACCCTTTGATTGATCAGCTACCTATTTCAGTAGTTAACTTTATACTGACTGAGTGTGATTAATTTTCAATAAAAATTAAAGTTCTTTAAAGAGATGATTTATTTATTTTATTATTATTATTTTTCCCCGTTACAACTTTTTTTTAAATTTAATATACACACTATGAAAAAATTTCCAAGTCAAGGAAGGTTCAAAGACAAGTTTTAATTTGTTTATCATTTCCAGATTTAATTTTTAAAAGATATTAGATATCTGCTATTCTTTCATGTTGTTTATTATTGTGGTTAATGAATGAATGTATTTTATGGTCCCTGGCACGGTATTACTTTGCCCGTATACCTAGAGAATGTGAATTGAAAAAACATATATATTAACTGCAATATTATATCAACAAAACATCTCAATGCACTCATTCGTTCCAAGGCATCAAGTCATGTTTTGTGAATAGTTGACTATTAATGTTATACTATTTTGACCTTATTTGATCACAGATAATATTAACAATATTTTCATTAAAAGGGATCTTTACCCATCAGTATACAATTCATGGTCTGAAAAGCAAAGATTTAATGAAAGCTTCCATTGAGAATATTGATAAAACAGTTAAACATTACAAAGAAGTTCTTTGCATCATTTTTTGTAAATAGTTTTATTGTAAATATTATTGTGGGGGAGGGGGGGGGGGAATTTTATACAAGTAGTTTTATTTTTGATAATGGTTATGGGATATGGTATATTTTCTCCCTCTAAAATTCTATCCCAATACTGACAAAGTTTAAATATTTGTAAATAGTTTTTTTTTATTTTGCTTTTGTTTTTGTAATAAATAGTTTACTCGTAGAAAAAAAAAATAGTAATAATGAAAAAATATATTTAAAAAAAAAAAGTTAGTAGTTTTATTTTCATTAATATTTATATTGAATATTTCTATATTTTAGTTGAAAAACGATGACTTTTAATTAATTTCCCAATTGACATCTACACTGTGAAAGAGTTATCAAAATGGAGAAACGTTTAAAGAAATTTACAATTTCCAGATACAAGATAATAGATATCTATTATTCTTTTATTTGATATACTATTGTTGTTAATGGAGGAAAGTGTGATATGAATAGGTCTTTGACGTGATGATAAGGCTTAATTCTAAATTATATGTAGGTATGACATGTTAAAAATCGTTAGTTGAGATACGAATAAGGTAAAAGGGGGCGTGGCCTAAGGGTCACGTGACTGGCTACGCCTGGCCACTGGGTGGAGGGGATGGAGCACCGATGGCATCGATCGATCGATAGCGTGGTGGTTAGGGCTGGCTGCAGGGCTGGCCACGTGGTAGTTAAGGCTGGCCGGACGGCTGACCACATGGTTGTTCAGGCAATAGAAAGCTATCCGAGTGGTTAAGGTCAGGACGAGGTATTACATTAAATGGTCGCGAACCAGAAGTTCGCGACCATTTTGAATACCATTTTTAAGTTGTAACGGGGAAAAATAATAATAATAAAATAAATAAATCATCTCTTTAAAGAACTTTAATTTTTATTGAAAATTAATCGATTACATAATACATTACATACATAATTACATAAGAGGAAAAATTAACTAAAACACAAAATAATACTTCACTTGATGAAATAAAGGGCAAAAAAAAAATAATGTTTAAACATAATTATGACTTTTATTTATTACATTTAAAGCAGCAAACGTCTATAAAGGTCTAAATCGGTTGACTTTCAAGAGAAGCCCATCTAGATTTTTTAATGACCAGCCGCTTCCCTTCATTGCCATCTCTTCCATCTCACTCACCATCTTCACATACATCTCACTAAGAGAATCCAAAATTGAAGAGACCTCGTACACCGTAATGTTTTTGGTTTTGAAGGCCCGATCACACGTTTCTCCTTTAACATTTTCGTATGTGGCCTCCAAAATCATATTAAATTTGAGAGGAGCCTCCGATTCCGACAAAACTTCTGATATCAGTCTACGTAGAGTGTCTGTCTTGCTGCTAAGAAATTCCGCTACATCAATGGATTCATAACATGGAAGGAAAAAAGTCTTGAGATCCCCTCCAAAAGCTGTCTCGATCTCATACAAAGGTCCTACTGCCGCCTCCAACCGCCTTCGCTTCGTCATAACGAGTGGTGTTTTTCTTTGGCAACAACGTACATGTTTCATACACTGTTTTTGAGATTGAAAAATCTCACCGCAGTAAACGCATTTGCGCCTTGGTAGCGTAGTCTGGCATGAATTTTCATGACGAAGTTTAGCCATCTTCCTACTAAATTGTTTATCGCAATACTGACATGTGTTCATTGCTGATATTATAAAATGAGTATTTAATGAAATACACAACCACCTTACTTTTAGGAACACTGAATGAGGAAAAGCTTCGAAAAAAAAACGTTCCTATTTATTTATAGACTGGCTTGTTTATATTTTCAGAATTTAAAAGACAAAGTCCATGTTTACGTGTTAAGGAGAACAATAAGAGATTACAGCTCCACAGTCCATTGTTTATACTCAGATAGAGATTAAGAAGACCTAAGAGGTTGTCTATATTTTAAGGATTACAGGGTCAAGATCCATGTCTATGTACGAAGGAGAATAATTAGAGATAAGGGATAAAACATCCAAAGTTCATATTCACATACTGATAAAGACTCTGTGAGATTTGCATAATTTTAAAGTTCACATTTACACATTGACGAGAATTCTATGTGAGATTATTAAAAGATCAAAATCCATATTTTCACATCAATAAGGATTCTATTTGGAACTTTGATCGGCGAGACCATCGGGCATAGCCAGAAGGAACTTTAAGTTTTGTGAAATGTAAATATTCGGAGGAACTAGCTGGGAGGAACTTTAAGTTGTGCAATACATAAACATTAGATATGTCAAATAAAATGTTTGGATTCGGGAGTTGGGCAAGTTCAGTCTTTATAGCGTAGATACGTTAGCCTTCAACGGTTTGGAGGAGCTATAAGTCGGAAGACTCTTGTAAGGCACACTCAGTCAGTATAAAGTTAACTACTGAAATAGGTAGCTGATCAATCAAAGGGTTGGAAGATACGCGTAATGGTTAAGTAAACAAGATGGCTGCTATGAAAATGTTTATTAGACTTTTGGAAATACTCAGCATCCACAAGGTGGGTAACTGACCCTTCAATGGATTGGAAGATGGATTCCATTAATAGTAAATATTACAGCTCAGAAAACATGTGGAGTCGGGAGACTATAGTGTCAATACCTGGCCCTTCAAAACATTAGGAATATTACATAACATGTAATTTATATTCTCAAATGGATTTATATTACTAATATATACTACCGTACTCTAGCAACACTTACAAAAATATAATAAGTGCTTCACCCTATCAAATATAAAATGCAAATATTAGAAAAATTAAATATAATATAAATATTGAGAAGATTATGCAGACATTAGATGGGTTTAGTAAACATCGGGAAGTTTACAAAAATGTAAACATGACAGAGAAATCTCCAACCGGAACAAAACCTCGGAGCTGGTGCTGTATCTGCTAGGTAGAAATATGAGGGAGTGTGACCTAATGCTCATGTGGCTACAACGGGGATGTGGTTGGGTGTTCATGATTGGGTTGAAGTACAAAACCGAGAGTGCGCTAAGAATATTTTAATTCTAATGCAAATGTGGCGCACTTATCACGTGACCGAATTCTGGCTCGCAATAGTTTCATAAAATCGTGAAACGAGTGTCGCATCCTACCGGACTCCTTAGATAGGGATTAAGAAGACCTAACAGGTTGTTTATATCTTAAATATTAAAGGGGCCTAAGTCCATCCGCTATCTGCGTAATTGAATTATGTGTAGTGCTTACGTACCTAAAATTACTTGAAAATATTCCAATACGAAATCTTCAAAGGCCGATTACATTATTAATAACACGTAGACTTCCTGTAAAAAAAAAAAAACAATATTATAATAAAAAGCAGGGAGGTTACTGCAGAGTTATAAAGGTTGGGATGGAGGGAAGAGCGCTAGATTCCCCATAAATATAATACTTGGATAGGGATTAAGAAGACCTAAAAGGTTGTTTATATTTTAAGAATTAAAGGGACCAAAGTCTATATTTACGTAAAAAAGGAGAACACTAAGAGATAAGGGAATAAATGCTCAAGTCATTTGTTTATACTTAGATACTGATTAAGAAGTTGTTTACATTTTGAGGATTCAAAAGGGCAAAGTACATGTTTACGCGTGAAGGAGAACAATAAGAGATAAGAGATTACAGGCCCAAGTAATACTTTTACAGTATTACTACAATAAATATATTTTTTCCAAATAATAATAAAAAATTAAACATAAAATGTCGAATATCTCGAAAACGGTTGGTTTTAGACCAAAACGGACCTGGGCCCCCGAAGGGCTCTAGGGTGGTCCGCAGAATCCCATATAGAACCCAATACCATAATAAAAAAAAGTAGGGAGGTTACTGTAAGGTTATAATAGTTGGGAGGAGAGAGGAACGCAAGCTTTGTCACAAATATATATGATCCGGTTTACATAGAATAATGAACAATAAAAAAAAGAAATATATTATTTTGAAAAACAATAAAAACATAAAATGTCGAATATCTCAAAAACGGTTGATTTTAGAGCAAAAAGGACCTCGGCCCTAGCCCCCGAAGGGCTCTAGGGGGGTCCGTAGTATTCCATGTAGAACCCATTACCATAATAAAAAATTAGGAAGGTTATTGTAAGGTTATGATGGTTATAATGGTTAGGATAGAGGGAGAAGCGCCAGATTTGCCAATATGAAAAAGGTAAACAATAGGGAAGTTATAGAAAAACAAAATGGCGGACAAAGTACAACCGTCTCTCAAAACGCTGGTCACGTGACCGATCACGTGACTCTGAAAAGGTAAACAATGAGAAGGTTATATAAAAAATAATCATTAGAGAAGTTATAGAAAAACAAAATGGCGGACAAAGTCCCTCCCCCGGCTCGTTGCGATGGAGGGGGAAGCGCCAGATTTGTCATTATGAAAAAGGTAAACAATAGGGGAGTTATAGAAAAACAAAATGGCGGACAAAGGCCCCCCTGTCTCTCAAATCGCTAGTCACGTGACCGATCACGTGACTCTGAAAAGGTAAACATTGAGAAGGTTATGTAAAAGATAAACATTAGGAAGATTATATAGAAGATAAACATTAGGAAGATTAACGGAAAAAACAAAATGGCGGCCGGGCTTATCATCTTAGAAAGGAGTGGGGGAAAATGTGAGGGTCACAGGATCGAAAAGGGGCGTGACGATATACCATGACGTGACCTCGTAAGGACATGAATAGAAGATGGCGGTCGGGTACACTCAGCCTCTTCAAGAGAGGGGAGGGGGGGGGAAATATGAGGGTCACAGGATCGAAAAGGGGCGTGACTGGTGGTCACGTGACTGACCACGTGGTGGTTATGGCTGGTTGGAGGTCCTAAAAGGCAGCGTGCCGTTGTTCAAATTCAAATTCAAACTTCCCGCCATGATGACGTCACTGAAATCCTGGCTTCTGATTGGCTGCTCTTTTTGGTGGCCCAGCTCCCCCATTTCTTCTCTACTATTATAGCCTCAGTTGTGCTTATCCAATGAAATATTTAAGATCAACATACTTTTAATCTGATTACATCACAAACAGAACTTCATTGAATCTGTTAGTTGTTTTCTTCATTAATGTAAAAATATTCTCAATATGTATACTTTACACGAACTAACAGCCTTACTACAAGACAAGAACGTAGACGTAGCCCTAATAACGGAAACTCGACTGACTAAAAAACAGCTCCTAAAAATACCACAATACATAACTTACCGTACCGACCATCCTGACGGTAGAGCACATGCCGGTACTGCAGTCATTGTGCAAAAATCCCTCTCCCATCACCTACTCCCACTGCCTACACAACATTTCCTACAATCCACCGCAGTCGTTATCAAAACCTTCTCCTTTCCTATTACCGTTGCATCAGCGTATTGCCCTCCAAACCAATCCATCTCCAATATCCAATTTAGTTCCTTCCTCATTTCCTTAGGACATCATTTCATCTTGGGTGCAGACTTAAACGCCAAGCATCAACAATGGGGTTTAAGAACCACGAATTCTCGTGGTCGAACATTGCTGTCTGTACTCAATTCCCAAAATTTTACCCTTCTTCCACCCAACTCACCTACCTACTGGCCCACTGATCCTAACCGTAATCCCGATATCCTCGATTTCTTTATCCATAATGGTTTAGGTGCTCTCAACCATTCCGTTGCCCGTCTTGACGAGCTTTCCTCAGACCATAGCCCATTAATACTCCAAGTATCACTAGCTCCTATTCCTAAACCCTCTCCTCCGTCCTTCATCAGAGGCCCAGTTAACTGGAAACTCTTTCATCAAATCCTCTCCGATAAAATTGACCTCAGAGTAACCCTGAAAACCCCTGAAGACCTGGACAATGCAGTACATTCCTTCACTACTAAAATTCAAGAAGCAGTCTGGACTGCTTCCTCCCCTGATCACTCCTCAAAAATCCTTAAGAAACATAATTCACCTCAACACCTCCTTGACCTAATCCACATAAAACGCCGTGCCAGATTATTATGGCAACGTACCAGACATCCAGCCGACCGTCACTCCTACAATTATCACTGTAAAAAATTAAAACAAGAATTAGCCACCTTCAGATCCCAATCATTCAATTCCTACCTCACCACACTCTCTGCTCATGATAATTCCCTTTGGAATATCACCAGAAAAATCCTCAAATCCCATCATATTTCCCACCCTCTTCGACGAGATGATGGCTCCTGGGCAGCATCTGATGAAGATAAAGCCGAGGAATTTGCGAAACACCTTTCCTATACTTTCGCTCCTCATCCAGAATCCCATCCCAGCCACACAGTAAAAGTAGAAGAATCCCTCTCAATACCTATCCCACTCTCCTTACCACCTAAAGCTGTTAATCCCTCTGAGGTCAAATACCTTTTACGGAAAATCACTCCTCACAAATCTCCTGGATATGACCTTCTAACCCCACAGATCCTTCGACAACTTCCATCTAAAGCCATCATATTTCTTACATATATATACAATTGCATCCTACGAACTACCCACTTCCCTCTTTTATGGAAACATTCCACCATCGTCCTCTTCTTGAAACCAGGCAAACCTTCCAACAATACAGCATCCTATAGACCAATTAGCCTCCTCCCAATCCTCGCAAAAATTTTTGAAAAGATCCTACTGAAACGAATCCTACCTATAATTGAATCCTATAACCTTCCTACTCATCAATTCGGATTTCGTTCCCAACATTCCACTGTCCAACAAGGACTCCGAGTTGTTGACCATATATCCTCAACCCTAGAAAGCAAGCAGTATTGCTCGGGTGCATTTCTGGACATAGCGCAAGCTTTTGACCGGGTATGGCACGCCGGATTATTCTTCAAGCTTAAAATCCATCTACCACAGTCCTTATACCTAGTACTCCGATCCTATCTTTCCGACCGCTCCTTCCGAGTTCGCTGTGGCACCGAATTCTCCGACTGTTACTCAATTGAGGCTGGCGTTCCTCAAGGCAGCGTCTTGGGCCCCATCCTTTACATTCTCTTTACCGCTGATATTCCTGTCCATCCCGATATCCTCCTGGCAACTTTCGCTGATGACACTGCTATCCTTTCTTCCAACTCAGATCCTGAAACAGCGTCCGCAAACTTACAAAGGCACCTCTTCCTGATTGAACACTGGTATAAGAAATGGCGCATTAAGGTAAACGAATCTAAATGTAAACACATTACCTTCACCCTTCGGCGTAATACCTGCCCACCAGTTTATTTTAACTCCATCCAGCTTCCTTTCTCAGATACAGTCCAGTATCTTGGCTTTCTCTTAGACAGACGACTAACATGGAATCCACATACTAGACTTAAAAGACAGGAACTTAACAGACGATATGGCCAGCTATATAGACCACTGAATAGAAAATCTAAACTTTCTGGTGAAAACAAATTACTGATCTACAAGACAATACTGAAACCCATCTGGACTTACGGACTAGAACTATGGGGAACAGCCAAATTTTCTAACGTCAAACGCATTCAATCTTTTCAGTCTAAAGTCCTCCGTACAATAGTCAATGCTCCCTTCTATGTAACCAATAAAACCCTACACCATGACCTTAATATCCCATTTATTCTTGATCTTATCCCAGCCAAATTTTCCAAATTTCACCAGAACCTTTCTCATCACCCAAATCCCGTTGTACAATCCCTATCAAGCACCACCCATCCCTACAATCCCCTTCGTAGGTTAAAGCGGCAGACCTTTTGTAAATATGGATATTTTGGAGTTCTAGCAATGGCCAGATTCTCCACTCAAGTCATGAGTGTCTGTGGCTGTAGCGCTCTTACTCATCCTCCGCTGGTTTACAATACCAGTGAAGTGGCTGAGGGAGAAGCGTAGAGATCTCCTAAGCCTCCCTTTTCCCTCCACATGTGGAGGGGACAGGATTGGTTCGGAGATCACCTGGCAAATTGTAAATAATGTATATAGGTATGTTTTATATAAGGTGTTTGTTTTACTTTTATTTCTATTTTTATTTACTTATGTGTATATATATTTTTTTTTTCTTTACTCTTTTGTTCTTTGTTCTTATTCTTTTGTTATTACTTTATTTATTTATATTTTTGTATATACGGTATGAATGCAATCTCTGAACTCTATTATAAGTGTCCTTAAACTGTGACAAATTGTAATATTTCTGAATAAAGTGTTTTAATAATAAATAAACATGTATACTTAATACTAATTAAACTAATAACACAAATTAACTAAGATTAAACTAACACAAACAACTGAGTCTTCTGCAGCTCTCAAGGAAGGCTCCCACTTCCATGGCCAATGATTTGATTGTTCTTTTTTTGATTTACAGAAATAGCCTCTTCTCTTATTTTATCCTCATGGAGAAATGAGGTAATTTGGTCCACGTGGCGTTTGCATGTAATACCATCGCCTAGTTCAACTAAAAATGTGACTAGTTACAATCGCTTTTTTATTCTTTCTCGAGTCCTCTTATTCACGGCATTCTAGTTTCTTTTAGAAAAAATTCTTTTCAATATCAAATAAAGTCTTATTTTCAGTTGGCCTCTCCGCTTCTACCCAATTTGTCACCTTCCTTAATATTTTATTTTTCACTGATTCAGTGACCACTTGTTTATAATTCAACAAAGTCATCCCCTCTTCCACATAGTTAAAAGCTGAATCAAATACCGGAGTGTGATCATTTAAAGGCAATCTTGATAAGACATCACAGTTACCGTTTCTAGAGGACCTTACGACTTCTATACTGTATGTGAAACCCGAAAGATAATAAGCCCATCTTTGTAATCTATTTTGAACTGTGACAGATAGATTTTTGTATTTTCCAAAAATGTATTTCAAAGATTCATGGTCTGTTCTGAGAATTATGTGAGCTCCATAGACATACTGGTGAAATTTCTTGCCAAAAATTGTGGCAGCAGATGCTTTATCAATTATTGCCCTATGCCTTTCAATTACCGAAATTACTTTCGACGAAAACGCTATGGATTTTTTTCACCATTCTTGAATTAATGAGAAAGGATCGCTGACAGTCCATATTGACTGGCATCGCATGACAGGACTAATTGTTCCTTTGGATCAAACAATGTAAATATCTTATCTGACACGATTTGCTTGATCAATTTGAAACTTTCCTCACATTCTTAGGACCAATACCACTTTTCTGACTTCAGCAGATCATAAAGACAACTCAGTTTATCAGGTCTGTGCTTCAGAAATGATTCATAATAATTCACAAATCCAAGAAAGCTCCTTAACTGTTTGCAATCTTTAGGCCTTGAAAAACCCGTAACGGCAATAACCCTACTTTCTGCTAGATGATTCCTTGTTTATCTAGAACAAAACTTAAAATATCCAACTTACTTTTTAAAAATTCATACTTTCTTTCATTTATTTTTAGCCTGCGTCATTTAAGCGCCTAAATATTTCGGTTTTGATAGAAATGTGCTCTTTATGTGTTCTACCTGTACAATAAATATTATTAATATAAATTTCAGTGAAAGGAATTCCCTTAAGTATTTCCATTGAAATTTCCTGACATTTTTCTTTCTTTTCACTTCGCAATTCCTAATACTAAAATACTATTACAATTACTAAAAATTGCCTTAAACTATCTATAGAATCAGCCTCATCAAAATCCACACCTAATGCTTTTAGTTTTAAAATCAAGTCATGTTTCTTTAATTCATACACCCACGAAGTATTTTTCTTCATTACATTTATCCTCGACGCCAAATGTTAGGTATTTGAATATTAAAACACAAAACTACAATATTAGTAATCACAACTCTTTTATTCATCATAAAATGTTACACTTCAAGGTTACTACAACTAAATGTACTTATTTGTATTATCAATATATCATAGATACCATATCCGTTTTATTTTATCTGCAGCTGAAAACAGATCGCCCGAAAATAAAAATAAAAATATCAGGATATCAGGAAAAATAAATTCAAAACCGCACAAAGACACAGTAGCATAAGATATAAACTCTTGTGTCTAACGTCTTAAGCTAATATAAACAACAATGACATCGGAAGAAAGAGTACTCGAGCCCGGTGTGATCAAGTTGAACACTGTGTAATCAAACCCAGTAAATTTTTTTCTTTCTTTTATAAGAAACTGTTGTAGTATACCCCAGCGAAATTTCTTAAATTATATTGCTACTCATTTATCTAATGCATTCAATGTGCAAACTACATTTTAATTTTATATACAAAATAATATTATCAAAAAAGTCTATTAAAACAATTAGTGAAGCTTTATACTTCACCACAAAAGTACTGGTACTTTTACTGGAGGGGGAGCTAGTCCGGGTCACATGGTCCTTTGATCTATCTTGAGGATGGCGCCGCATACTCACCTGAGTGGGAATCGTCAAGATTTATTTGCCTGGGCCACAAAGAAATAACAATTAACCAACCCAGCTGGAAATCGAACTCACAATGTTCAGAACCGGGAAATCTGGGACCAAGGCCCCAACGTGCTCAGACATTCCGTCCTCACTGTTAAAGTAACGATTTACTTTATTATTGATTAGCTTAAATACCAGATCACCAATTTCGATTACGCACACCTCTTTCACTTTCGATTAATGTCAGGTAGACGTAGTCTTTTCTGCATAGGAGCACAGAATTTATTGCACGGGAGTCTTTCTCGACGTTAAACAGGCGTTTGATAGAATCTGTCACCCGGAGCTGTTGCGCAAACTCCGCAAATTCCTACTCCTACATACTTCCTCATTATTCGTTCCTATTTTACTGATTGTTACTTTAAAGTAAATCACAAAAAAAAAACCCTATTCTTCCCTTTTTTTCCCCTGCCTGCTGCTGTTCCTCAAGATAATATCCTAGTTCCTATTCTTTACACGTTTTATACAGCTGATATCCTAACTCATTCCAACATTGTCATCACCACGTATGACACATGTGTCCTATCAGTTACTAATGAACCATCAATGACATCTCAAACTCTTCAATCAAACATCACAATTCTTGAAGACCGGTGTCAAAACTGGAGAATTAAAATTAATTTCAATAAATCCCATCAAATCACCTTTACCCTTCATCGTAAACCTATGAGTTCCTGTCCTACAGTATCCTCTAATAATGGACTCCGCTTGGACAAACGTCTAACTTGGAATCCTCATACTAGTCTGAAACGACAAGAAACCGCTCGACGTTTCCATCTACCTCAGCACCTACTAGACAAACCCTTCCAATTAATTACAAGATACTCATATACAAGACTGTAATAAGGTCTATTTGGACTTAACAACGATGAGCTTTGGGGCTCCACTAAGCCATCGAATTCCTCTCTTATCCAATCCGAAATCCTTCATAAATCGAAATACTTTATCCCTAATAAAATCATCCATAACCGCCAGAATATTCCTGAGATTTCCGATTTGGCCAAATCCAAATAACTATCTATCCATGATAAACTTCTAAATCACCCAAACCAAGTTGTATCGAGCCTTGCTTTCTCTTCGATCCCTGATAACCCTCTGAGGTGTCTGAGAAGAAGATGGGCTCGGAACCTTATAATATAGAACTGCAATTGGAGTGTTACTATGGATATTTTCTCTTCATGGTGTACATGTCATATTACCAATTCAAATTTGCTTGTATATTTTAACTAATACAGTTGTGATTTCAATAAATATATTTTTTTTTAATTGATTAGCTTGCGCCAATGTAAATTTAATTGTTACTCAATAAGATACAACTATTTCTAAGCTTAAACTAATACATAATTGTACTGATAAGATCAAAACCTATTAGTTTGGTGCAGAAGGGACTTGGTAGTTCTCTAACTTACTAACAGTATAGAAGTCTATTACTGAGAAGCTATATCTAGATGTATTTTTTATTTATAAAAAATAATGGAAAGTTTCTTTATACATTAACCAAAGTACCCAAGTAATTATAGAACTATTCTCTTTCATTTACCTTTTCAATAGATTTACAGTTCGTCGAAGGCTATCATAATTAGCTGATTTTAATTTTTAAAATCAAAATAATATCCCATGGCAACCACATTACCTATAAGCCTTTCGGCAACAGTTACGATTTATCTAGAAAACGCTACATTTTAGCCCTTTAAAATCCAGGGTCTGTTATAGTTCTAAAGGTCTTGATTTTCGTGTAGAAATATTTTTAAAAACACGATTTATCCCGACTCTATCCGCTCAATTTTGAAACCATCTGAGCTTTGAAATCTCCTAATTTCTTCGACGTCTTTGACTGTTCTATTAAGGTTTAACGTTCTGTAATTGGGATTTGTCACTTTTCCATAAAATTTTCATTGATTTCATACCTCATTCATCAAACTCCATCGCTCCTAAGAGCCGAAAAAAATATCTAAATTAGCGTATTATATATGTATATATATTGTAGTGTAGACGATTATAACCGATCTAAATGATTTATTCTTAAGCTATAACTCGAATTATAATTGTAAACAATATCCAAGTTTTCTTAACTTCTGCGTAGTTAACAAAGAGGTTTTGCTACAATATTACTACATTACGTTGACATTTTTAAACTAGTTTTTCGAATACTGTATATTGGGAAAAGCAGTATTTATTTTATTTTTTTTCCGGAGATGGGCTCTTACCTTGGAACTTTCCGGAGAACCTTATTTAGTCACTGAGTCGTCCAACTTGTGCTCTGAAATATATCAAACCATTTATTGTCTTGGAATCTTTCATTCCCAAAATTGTACACCTCTTTCAAGTAGTATTAGTAATTAATTATAACCAATTTGTATTTAATTAGACAAGGTGAAGATTGTTTCTATAACAGGAATGACGGGAATATTCATTGTTTGATATCATAAACCAGAAAAAAATCCAAATGTATTCTTCTAATATTATTTTGTATATATAAGTAGATAAGAATTTAATTCGGATCTTAGTAACGTACGATGTCTTAAACTTAAATACGGTAAAATACAGAACAGACTTACCTTGCTAAAACAATCTCAATAATTATATTCCTTGATGTCATGGTCGTTACTTGTATTATAATGACCCACATAGATTAAAAATTTATTTGCAGGGTAATATTGCAATATTCTTCGTCTTTTTATCAATAAGTTGTAAAATCTCTCATTAGACTTACCATCATAGAAAACGTTTTGTGCTCGAAATTGCTGATATTGATGTGTCTTTGCCTATCACGAAAAAATTAAATGAGCTCTTTTTCCTAATATCTAGATATATCATGTCTATTTAAGTCAGAGTTTTTTTTTAGTTCCAAATTCAACATTAGAAGGTTCTACCAATGGGTAGTTTCTCTTCATGTTGTACATGTCATGTTACCAATGTCACATTTACTTGTTGTATTGTAAATACAACAAGTAAATGTGACATTGGCCATGGTCACATGGTACATTTACATGTACAGTTGTAAATTTCATTAAAATAAATAAAAAAAAACATTAGTAGGTTGGCCGCATCGTGCTAGAGTATTATTCTGTAATGCACACTTTAGGGATTATGGAGAAGCAATGGAATTCTTCTTATTCTTCCTTTGCACATCAAGGTGGGATTGATGAATAATTTTATTACTTCTAAACCAGGAAGGAGAAGCTGTCAAAGTAAATGAGTGAAAAACTCCTCAGATGAAATAATGCTCTAAGGAGCTCTAGCTGTAAGATGCTAAATCTGACGGAATATTGGAGGTAAAAGAAACTGTAGAATTAGGGTAGAGTTTAAAGGTACGGTTCACGGATTTCTTGACAACAAGAGAGCCAATAACTTACTTCAGTTAGTCAAAAACTTCTAGAGCCGAGTCGAAATTGTGTGACTTATTTCAAGAAAACTTTCAGTCATACGACGACATAATGTCCATCATCAGTATTCAATTTGCACTAATATGCAAACTAAAAGATGGGCATTTTAAAATGATATCCATTGGAGTGGGGGAATTCAAATATGCTAACATTACATTATTTTGAAAATGGATTGTTTCAAGCCAACATGAAACTGCTCACCCGCCAGATGCCAAAAACGTTGACTGCCTAAGGAGGCGTTACACCTCAAGAAAAATTCACGAAAAAAAAGAAGAAAAAAAAAAAGAAAAGTTCACGTTTTTTTCATCCGATGGCGCACATTTGCAAATAAAAAGGAAACAACTATTCTAACGAAGATAATTATTATAAGCTAATTTGTAGTCCATTCTGTCAGCTTAAATTCCAGCCCCGAAAGAGCTTATTTTGTTCATTTAAGAAACTATGTTAAATAAAATAAAATAATTTATTATTTTAAAGGAGTAGGATACATGGATGTAAGAATGGCTATGAATAATAAGGGCTACAAATAATTGATAAAATAAGTGAGCTAGAATGACCTAAGTCATTTATTGTGTTCCATCTTTTTCGTAGACGCCTTTTCCGTCGATTAAGTGCATTTTCTAAAGAACCCTTGCAAATATGTTAAAAATTAATGGGTGATTTCGAAAGAAGAATATATTTTGTAGCTAAATGCTTTATCCTAAGGCGTTTTTCGTTATTGTTGGAAGTTTAACTACAAAAGGCGCTTTATTTTGAGGCGCTAATTTGAACGACTTGAATGAATTTCGTTTAATGGTATTTTTTATTGCCAAGGCCAATTAGTTTTTTGATGTTTGATGTCTGGCTATCCAGCTTTAATAAAAGACCAATTATGATGAAATTAAGCCAACTGCTCAATCTCAATGGGAGATAAACCAACTCAAATCAATGGAATGCTTGGACGACGTCTAAGGACAGTGCGACCACATTTTTTTCTGAGACCATTGGCTTTTTTAATATAAAGTTATAAGGAACACAGCGATATGAATTTTATTGGGGTGTGAGTGGGAGGTGCACGTAGAGGGGTTTGGAAAACGGCCTACCCTCGTCCACTAAAACTCCCCCCCCCCTCCCCACCATCGCCCCTCCTTTAAAATCTGAAAATGAATACATGTTTTAATGATTCATATCAGACAGGTTATTTAAGATAAAAGACGATTGCATATCATAAAAAATGGCAAATAGTTTTTCAAAGTTTGAAAATCAATAAAAAATCTGTATCTCAAAAACTATTTAATTTTCCGAGCCTGTTATGGTCCTACATTGTAGAATATTTAATCTAATTTAAAAATGTATAGAATGTTTTTTGTCAAAAACGTGCTCCTTCGTGGTTATAATGGAAAATAAAACGAAAACAATGCTAAAAATTAACAGTTTTTGGAATTTTGCATCTCAGTCACATCCCATACAAGAAAATAAAAAGAAACAATTCAATGCAATTTACGATGTACAAGGTTACTGGGCTATGAGCTCGGGCGCGCTTGTATTCCTTTGGTCCCTCCATTCCAACTATTTTCCGTTACGATCTCTTATTTCTCCTTTAGTTAATTATCAAATTCATTCATATAATTAGTTAACTTTTTTTTTATACCAGAGTTAATTGTTAAATGGTTAATTATTTCAAATAAAATATAAATGCTGGATATGGACATTGAATACAGTGCATGACTAAAAGATTTCTTCAAGTCAACTACAAAATTTTGACTCGGCTCTTGGAGTAGATGAACTGCTCGAAAAATGCCATGTTCCGGATTGCTATATGTTTTCGAAGAATACATTTTCTCTACACTCACTTAGATCTTTTTTATCGAAAAGATTAAAGAGTTGTAAGTGATGAAGATTAGCTAGAGAGCCATTGGAATGAATGAATGCTGCTAGATTATTGCTTGTCTGCCTTTAGAGTACAGAAGTTGACGTACAAGAGACAGAAAGAAGAAAACTCCCTCATGAAGCCAGTATTTGATCGAGCTGCAGAAATTATTGTAAAATTTCACATTTATTCACAAATACATATTAATGATGATTCCGTGAAAGAAATAACGATGAAAGACTTTTATTTTTTCACGTCAGTTGGAAAATTGTGAACGTTTCATGTATAATATCCATATTGAAAACATAATGTAATGAAAAATACTTCCATTGTCATATTCATTTTTCTCTATGATATTCATTTTTTGACTCAAACAGAGTTAAGAAATATGCAGAAATATTTATTTTGTTGGTCAGTGTAATATGATCAAGAAAAAATACTTTTCTTTAAGAAATATATTATCTCTGGAGTACACTACTGTAATATAATTTCTTTCGGACCCTTTGTATGCCAGCCAAAAATGTAAATCTGTCATCTTCCATATTCAATATAATTGATTATCTATGTGTCAGTATCAAACACAAAAAAAGGTATTTTATTACATACTTATTTAAGTCCAATACCAGATCAGTAGTTAAAGTATATACAAGAGATGTATTAAATACTGTACAAATTTTGATCAATTTCTTTCCAATTCACAATAGCTAGTACACTCTAAAAGACTTGTATGCCACTAGGACAAATGCAATTGAGGGAATAGGATGCTGTTTATTTCATAACTATTACAAACACACTATATAACATACAATTTACAGGTTAATATAAATTTTTGGATAGTACATTCTTTTTATAATAATATTTCTATAAATGCTTAAACCATTCTCTATGCAATATCATTCTCATAATTTTTATTATTATCTAGCGTACAAAACTAATATATACATATATTTATATTGTTATACTGACGTGCTTAAGTTCTTGTAGGGCTTGGGCTATAGTAGATCACAGCCATGTCAAGTGTCAAGAAAAACCTCATAGGCCGCCAGTCTCAGAAGAAAACTCCCATGCATGACATGCACCCGTTAAATTTATCAATACCCTTAAAGGATTTTTTTAAACATTTTGCAGCATTTTATTTTACAAAGATCCAAAATAATGGACATAAAATACATGTACAGATGGTGTAACAATTTTCAGTTAGTGTTCAGATCAAGCTTACTCACATAATTACATTTTATAGACAAACATTTAGTGCAATATATATATATATATATATATATATATATATATATATATATATATATATATATATATTATATATATATATATATATATATATATATATTATTATTATTATTATTATTATTATTATTATATTTTAGCACCATTTACCATGAACCATAAATTTCTTGCAACATGAGTTATTTTAATTTTTTCTTGTTCAAACATGTTCCCTCTAGTAATGAAATATAAAAAGTCAATGATCTTAATACTGTTAAAAATAATACTTAATATTGTTTTGTTTTTTATTATTATTATAACAAATTGTAACATATTCAACATTAAAGTTTACTAAGAATAACGATTGATAATCTCCAATAATATTATCATAATTTATTTTAAATTAAGTAAACATATTAAAAAAATTCAATATCTAAATATTTATTTTCTCAATCATGTATTCTCTATTCCCGTATAATAAAACATAAAAATTTATTTTTTAAATGGCGTAACATCCTGTTTATTCAATTACCACTGCTAAACTCTATTTATTGGATGAATAGATGAAAAGACTTAACATACAATGAAATCAATTATTTATTCTTACAAACTTTTTATAAAAATTGAATGTCTAGTTCAATTAAAACTGCTTCATAAATAATTATAACAAATGAAATCAATATGTACATTTATGATATGTTTTATCAAAATGACCAAGCTATAACATGCGAGTATGTCATTCACTGGTGGTTGAAGGTTGATTTCAATGAACTCCTTAGCTTCTTCTACGGCAATATAAATGTTTGTTTTTTTACAACCTGCTAAAAACTTACCTTGACTTTAACTTTTTATAAAATATGAGGCGTGGTTTGCCATTCACAGATTTCTTCAGGCAATTATATGTACCTTGTGATACAGTTGATAAACAGTAGGTCTTCAAAACAAGTAATCTGATAATGGATGTTTTGTAAGGTTCGTAGCTAATATTTTCGTAAAAAAAAAAAAAAATCGTGTTTACGAATTATTGGTTATTCGCCGTATCTATAGATATCATCTAAAATTCATTTTTAAAAATGTAATAAAACATTTATAAAAATTAAATCCTATTTTATAAGTACACTTTTTTTTTATAAATACAACTTTCTTAATCATTGTTGCATTTTCATTTTGTTTAAAATATAATATGATTAATACACAGTATATCCTGAGTTAATATTATAAGTAATTATGTCTTGTCGGATTCATAGTGTGTAAACATAAAAAAAATATATTTCGAACTCATGGGAAAAAATCATAATAAAGCCCCCTTTTACAAGTAATATTTTTAAAAAATAATTATAATCAATTCTGCTTGTTCATTTTGTTAAAAAATAATTCTTTTATAATAAAATGTAATTAATTTACAATATATTCCAAAATGCTACTGGAAGTAACTATATTTTGCTGAAGTCATAATCTGTAATCATAAAAAAAAATATTTATTAATAATTAATCTTCTAAACTCCACTCCAGATTTATCACTGGTCTTTCAAAGTACTGAATAAGTTTTATCAAAATAAAGTATATAATTCATTATTATTTTGTATTTTAAACCTTCAAGAAATTTTCTAAACATCTTCAATATGTTTTATTTTTAAACCGTTTTTTTTATCTTCTTTTTATAATTCGTTTGTGATTTTTATTGGTATCATTTAGATATAAATATCAAAAAAATGGTGGAAAAAGAGTTGCGTTTATCGAAAGAAAACTTTTGTAAATTGGTATATTTTAGTCGCTTGAGCTTGCTACGTGTCGATACTGGTTGGCAAACACTAATCCTCTCTATCTCTAATCTCTACTTTAATAGATCTACTATTGTAAGAGTGTGGTGTGTACCTACGGGGAAATGAAGGTGTTGCCTACAGTGCTAGGGGGATACTGAGCCGAGCCGCAGATCCTATTTAAAATATTGCGCATGCTCCAACGTAACTCCCCAATAGCCAGTAGCATTTCTCTCAACTCTTTAACACTATTCACGCCTTCTGGAACATCGGGGTCGTCCGGTGTGAACGGGGTCGTTGGGATGATACGAAAGAATAACTCGTAAGTTAAAACAATAACACAAAAAGACCTTGACCATCTTCATTATCATTATTTTCCCTTTCCTATAGAAGAAATAAAATTGTTAAGGGCAAGTACAGCGATCGTTTGTGAAAATTTGCAATATCAATTCAACAAAACTAATAAAATAAACTTGACAAATGCTGTTACTTAAAATCGTATATTTTATACTTTTTTACGATTTTCTAGAAAACAACAAAAACGATTTTGACTAAACATATTATATTATTGATTAATTAAATATCAGTTCAGGTCTTATCCTTATTTGCCAATCTATTTCTTCAAGTCCGCAGCCAGCATTTTCGAAAAAAATAAAATTGTTTTTATGAATTATAGATTACTTGCCGAATCAAAAAGTATCACCTAAAACTTACAATTGAGAAAAGTACAATAAAACTGTAAGGCTGCTCAACTGTGTTAAGTTGCTAACTGACACAGCTTACTGATTAGTCTTATCGATAATATTTAGTAAAAAAAACAAAAGAAAATATATATATATATATATATATATATATATATGTGTGTATATATTTACAGAAGTTCTTCAATCGGCCTTTGAGTATTATATTTTAACATATTCATTTGAATCGGAACTAGGTCACTTAATAATTATTCAATAAACTACAAAATGTTCATTGATCCTGCTGTTCATTCGACGTTTCGATCCCATTTTTATTTATTTTTTTATAGTTAAAAATGGTATTGGATATTTTTTTTTAACTTATTTTATTTAGAAATATAATAATCTGTCACGTGAATAAGAATTATAGTGAGATATGAACACATTCACACCATATATACAGAAAACATAAAATTAAGAAAAGTAAAATAATAACTATATAATAATAAATACAAACTATATACAATAAAAAAAAAATAACCTAAATATAAGTAAATTAAAAACATCATTAAACTCAGTCATACCTATATAAAATATATACAATCAGCCTGGGAACCCCTAGCCAGGCTTGTCTCTCCAGCTATAAGGGGAAAATCAGGGGAAAGGGGACTCCAAGAGATCCCTGCGCTACTCTCTCTGAGAGAGTCTCTCAACCGCGTCACTGGTGCTAAAGCCAGTGGAGATTGATCGACAGCTCTTCAGCTACATACACTCATGTCTTGAGTGGCGAATCTGGCCACTGCCAGAACTTCAAGATAAATACTACAAAAGATCTCTGGGCCACTGCCGCTTCAACCTTCGAAGAGGATTGTAGGGATGACTGGAACTAGATAGAGATTGTGAAAACGGATTTGGATGATTTGTAAGTTTCTTATGAAAATTGGAAAAAATTTCAGGGATAAGTTTACAAAAGGAATATTAAGGTCATAATGTAGGGTTTTGTTGGTTACATAGAACAGACCATCGACGATTGTTCGGAGGACTTTCGACTGAAAGGATTGGATGCGTCCCCAAAGTTCAAGTCCGTAGATCCAAATAGGTTTCAGGATTGTCTTGTAGATCAGTAATTTGTTTTCAATAGAAAGTTGAGATTTTCTAGTCAGTAGTCTGTATCTCTTCGGCTATTTCTCTCCAGTTATCTGCACGCAGCTCTATTGCATCTTTGTTGATTCGATCTATTTGGTTTTTGGCCTTCCATGTGCTTAATATTAAGGCATTCATATTCAATCAGGATATTGAGTGACTACTTTCTGTAAGCAACTCTTTATTGTTATTTCTTATCCATCTGTTAGTAATCTGATCCCAGATCACTTCGGTGATCATGGGGAGGATTGTTATCTCAATTCTTTCAATACTCTTTTCTTAGGAGCTGGTTAATGTCTCACAGCCATATATAGCATTTCCAAGTCAATTTCAACCTTTTCCAAATAAAATTCAACCTTTTCCAAGTCAAATTAAACCTTTTTCATTTCAAATTCAACCTTTTCCAAGTCAAATTCAACCTTTTCCATTTCAAAGTCAACTTTCGAATTTTTGTCAATTTTCGATTTTTTTCGAAATGAAGGCCACTTACTATATTATCGAAGGCATAGCTTTCGAAAAATACAAAAAAAAATTTGATAACGCGGTTGCATATCCTTTTATTTTAACATTTTAGATTTTTTCAGTGTGATATTCCTATGTCATATTCAATTATTTTCAAGTCAAATTCAACCTTTTCCAAGTCAAATTCAACCTTTTCCAGATCAAATTAAACTTTTTCCAAGTCAAATTCAACCATTTCCACTTCATATTAAACCTTTTCCAATTCAAATTCAACCGTTTTCATTTCAAATTAATGTTTTAATTTTTTGTAAATTTTATATATTTTTTTAAAAATAATGGCCATCCTCTCCACCCCTCCAATATGAAAGTCTATTATTATGCTCTCTTAAGTACAATTTTCACTTACGGATATCGATTTATTGTACCTATTCGGATTTATTAGGGACTAGTATTATGCTGTCCTGTACCTAGTTTTTAAAATAACCTCCATTTTAAGATTAGGCCACCGCGTTTCGACTTATTTAAGTTTTTGATTTTTTCCATATGAGGATGTATTCTTATGTTTCCGGAGCCGTATATTTTGAAAATGGTCTCCATTGTAAGATTAGTCCACCGCGTTTTGACTTATTTAAGTTTTTATAATTTATCCAGGTCTACTTTTATGTTTCTGTAACCGTAGATTTTGAAAACGCCCTCCATTTTATGATTAGGCCACCGCGTTTCAATTTCTTTTAGTTTTTTGAATTTTTTTCATAAAAGGGTGTATTCTTATGTTTCCGGAGCCGTAGATTTTGAAAATGACCTCCATTTTAAGATTAGGCCACCGCGTTTCGATTTCTTTTAGTTTTTCGGCTTTTTTTCATATGAGGTTGTATTCTTATATTTCCGGAGCCGTATATTTTGAAACTGGCCTCCATTGTAAGATTAGGCCACCGCGTTTTGACTTATTTAAGTTTTTTTAATTTATCCAGGTCTACTTTTATGTTTCTGTAAGCGTAGATTTTGAAAACGCCCTCCATTTTATGATTAGGCCACCGCGTTTCTATTTCTTTAAGTGTTTTGAATTTTTTTCATAAAAGGGTGTATTCTTATGTTTCCGGAGCCGTAGATTTTGAAAATGACCTCCATTTTAAGATTAGGCCACCGCGTTTCGATTTCTTTTAGTTTTTCGGCTTTTTTTCATATGAGGTTGTATTCTTATATTTCCGGAGCCGTATATTTTGAAACTGGCCTCCATTGTAAGATTAGGCCACCGCGTTTTGACTTATTTAAGTTTTTTTAATTTATCCAGGTCTACTTTTATGTTTCTGTAACCGTATATTTTGAAAACGCCCTCCATTGTAAGATTTGGCCACCGCTTTTCGATTTCTTTTAGTTTTTCGGCTTTTTTTCATAAATGGTTTTATTCTTATGTTTCCGGAGCCGTAGATTTTAAAAATGACCTCCATTCTAAGATTAGGCCACCGCGTTTCGATTTCTTTTAGTTTTTCGGATTTTTTTCATATGAGGTTGTATTCTTATGTTTCCGGAGTCATGGATTTTGAAAACGACCTCCATTTTAAGATTAGGCCACCGCGTTTCGATTACATTGAGTGTTTCGAATTTTTATCATAAAAGAGTACATTCTTATGTTTCCGGAGTAGTAGATTTTGAAAATGACCTTCATTTTAAGATTATGCCACGTTTCGACTTATTCAAGTTTTTCGAATTTATCCAATTTAAAGGTCTACTTTTATGATGCCGGAGCCTGAGTTTTTAAAACGCAGTGGCGTATTCTTAAAATGGAGGTCATTTTCAAAATCTACGGCTCCGGAAACATAAGAATACAACCTCATATGAAATAAATCCTAAAAACTAAAAGAAATCGAAATGCGGTGGCCTAATCTTAAAATGGAGGTCATTTTCAAAATCTGCGGCTCCGGAAACATAAGAATACACCCTTTTATGAAAAAAATTCGAAACACTTAATGAAATAGAAACGTGGTGGCCTGATCTTAAAATGGAGGTCATTTTCAAAATCTACGGCTCCGGAAACATAAGAATACACCCTTTTATGAAAAAAATTCGAAACACTTAAAGAAATAGAAATGCGGTGGCCTAATCTTAAAATGGAGGTTGTTTTCAAAATCTACGGCTCCGGAAACATAAGAATACAACCTCATATGAAAAAAGGTTTAATTTGAAACGGAAAAGGTTCAATTTGACTTGGAAAAGGTTGAAATTGACTTGGAAATGCTATATTAGGACTGGCATTATCATAGCATTGTACACCCTTATTTGAGATTTTTGGAATTTCAATACCTTTGATTAATAGAATAGAGCTCTGTTTTCGCTAGTTATACGCTGGTCTATTTCTGCCCGTTGGCCATTCATTGAGGTTATTGTGGAGCCGATGTATTTGAATTTTTCTACTCTCGGGAATAACCTGTTAACCCCTCTGAGGTAAAATTCCTCATAAACAAATTAAAACGCCGAAAATCCCCTGGATATGATCTGCTCACTTCACAAATCCTCAGACAACTTCCCAAAAAAGCAATCATATTCCTTACCTATCTATACAACTGCATCCTTCGCACAACCAACTTTCCTTTGGTGTGGAAACATTCCATAATCGTGCTGTTTCCAAAACCAGGCAAACCCGTTAATAACACATCATCCTACGGACCGATAAGCTTACTCCCTATCCTCTCAAAAATCTTTGAGAAAATCCTCCTCAAACGCATCCTACCCATACTCGAATCCTACAACATCCCTTCTCATCAATTTGGATTCCGCTCAAGACATTCCACTGTTCAACAAGGCCTTCGCGTTGTTGATCATATATCCTCTGCGCTTGAAAACAAGCAATATTGCACCGGTGCCTTTCTGGACGTAGCGCAAGCTTTCGACCGGGTGTGGCACGATGGCTTGCTTTTCAAGCTCAAAACCCATTTACCCCAATCCTTATACCTAGTCCTCAAATCCTATCTCTCAAATCGTTCCTTCCAGGTCCGTTGCTGCACCGAATTCTCCACTTACTATCCAGTTGAGGCTGGTGTTCCACAAGGCAGTGTTTTGGGTCCAGTTCTCTACATCCTTTTCACTGCCGATATCCCTTCAAATCCCGATACCTTCCTAGCTACATTTGCTGATGATACTGCCATTCTATCTTCCCACTCAGATCCTCAAATAGCATCTCTAAACCTACAATCTCACCTCTCCTTGATTGAACAGTGGTGCAACAACTGGCGCATCAAAATCAATGAAGCAAAATGCAAACATATTACTTTCACCCTGCGACGCAGATCCTGTCCCACAATCCTTTTCAATTCAATACCACTTCCCTACTCAGATACAGTCCGTTACCTTGGCTTCCTTCTAGACAAAAGACTAACTTGGAACCCACATACAAGACTTAAAAGACAAGAACTTAACGAACGATATGGCCAGCTATATAGACTACTAAGCAGGACATCTCATCTTTCGATTGAAAATAAACTTTTAATCTACAAGACAATACTGAAACCTATCTGGACCTACGGACTTGAACTGTGGGGAACTGCTAAACATTCGAATATCAAACGCATCCAATCCTTCCAGTCCAAAGTACTTAGAACAATAGTCAATGCCCCATATTATGTCACAAATAAGACCCTACACCATGACCTTAACATCCCATTTGTCCTCGACATCATCCCATCCAGATTCTCAAACTTTCATCAGAACCTTATCCATCATCCAAATCCTCTAGCTCAATCCCTATCCAGCTCCCACCATCCCTACAATCCCCCTCGAAGGTTAAAACGGCAGTGGCCGCGAGATCTATTGTAAATATGCTTCTGGAGTCCTGGCAATGGCCAGCTTCTCCACTCAAGTCCTGAGCATCTGTGGCTCTAGTGCCCTCCTTCAGCCTCCACTGGCTTTTAATACTAGTGATGCGGCTGGAAAAGTGGCACTGGGATCTCTGGAGTCCTGCTTTGCTTTCCACATGTGGGGAGAAAAGCCTGGCTCGGAGATTCCTGGGCGAATGTATATATTGTATATAGGTATGAATGTGTTTAGAAGTTGTTATTTTATTTTGTTTGTTTATTTATGTTTTTTTTAATTTTATTTATTTATTTATTTTTTTCCTATTGATTACTTTTTTTTCTCTTCTTTTTTTTTATAAGTATTATTTATTTACTTCTTATATTTATAGTTACTTCTGTATTACTTGTATATACTGTATGAATGAGAACTTCTAGCCTTAATACTTATATCCCTCCAACAGTGGCTGATTGTATTATTATTCAAAAAAAAAAAAAAAAAAAAAAAAAACTCTCGGGAATAATTTTTCTTCTATGCAGATCCTGTTATTGGGGTGGAATTTTCGGCTTATTATCATATATTTTGTTTTGTCATCATTTACTTGCTGGCTGATCGGCTCTGCCTCTCTTATCGGAGTCTTAGTAAGTTTCTCAATGCCCCCTTGATTATTTCCAAGGACAGCTATATCATCTGTCCATCCAAGGATTTTATAATTCATTCCGAAGTGGAATCCTCCATTTCCCTGTGATGTTGTTCTAATTACCTTCTCCAGGGCTGAGTTGAACAACATCGGCGATAGTCCATCTCCTTGCTGTAAGCCCTTTCGAACTTTGAAAGCTTGAGATATTTCTTTTTGTTTTATGACTCCTAACAGCTCCTGTCCACAGAATCATAGGCTGCTTTGAAATCGGCTAATAGGGCGTGGACATCCTGAACTACTTCGTTTTTGAGTACTTTTTTTTACGATAAAGAACTGGTCTAGCGTGCTTCTTCCTTTTCTAAATCCAGCTTGGTGGTCGCCTATTATATTTTAGTATTACGGATATATCCGATTTAGTAGGATATTGGTCATTGTCTTGTAAGCAACCGGGAAGAGCGCTATGCCTCTGGAATTACTACACTCATACATGGAAGCTTTTTTTTAGGATAGGACAGATTAGGCCCGTACTGCAAGCCTGAGGTATCCTTCCCTCTTCCTATATTTTCTGGATTAGTTGTAGTTGCTTGGCTACTAGTAGTCGTATATATGTGGTAAAGTAATCGTCTCCTCCATTTTTAGGCAGTACTCATAGTAGGTTGTCTATTCCAGGGGCCTTTCTTGTTTTGAGCCTTTCAATAGCTATTTCTACATCCAGTAAATCTGGTTTTTCAACCTCTTCGGTATCAAGGTCCTCAGTGTGGTCCATGTCTTCTTCGTTCGTGGGGTCCTCTTGATTGAGAAGATCTTAGAAATTTTCTTTCCAGGTGCTTAATATATTTTATTTTCATGCCGTTATAATGCCATATTTTCCTCACATTTGAATATTTCTCGCTTTATATTCTACCCATTCTTTCCTAAGATCTTGCGTAGAATTCGCATATTTCTCTAGCCTGCCAGTTGTCCTCAATGGTTTGCAATCTTTCTTTGAGAAATTGCCTTTATGCAGGTCTTATAATTTTATTTGCACTTTTCTTGGTAGCTGTGTACTTGTCCTGAGCAACCTGATCAGTTGTAGCTAGATAGAGGACTTTCATTTTTCTTCTTTCCTCTACTGCCTTTTCGCATGCTTCTGTGAACTACATCTTATTAGCTTTTCGTTTCTCCTGAATGCCTATCACTTCCTTAGCTCTCTCTATTAGTCTTTTCTCTACTTCCATCCAATGTTGATCCACCGTAAGACTCTCCGAATCTAAGGGTTCGAATTTATTTTTCACCTCAAGTTGGAATTTGGTTTTTACTTTAAGATTTTTCAAATTACGGACTTCGTACCTGCTTATTTCCACTCGATCTCCTGTTTTGTGAATTCGTTCATTCCCTGACATAGCTTAATTGAAAACAGAGAGTGATCCGAATCACAGTCTGCTCCACGATAGCTTCTTACATCTTGTTTTGAGCTCTGATGTCTCTTGTCTACCAGTACATGGGCAATTTGGTTATTTCGCTCCATTGGGGCTAATCCAGGTGTACTTGTGGATATCCTTGTGTAGGAACACTGTATTGCTGATGACTAGATCTTTATCTGCTGCAAGACTGATACATCCAACTCCATCGGTGGGCTGGGTGGCCGAATGGGCTAATGCGTGTGCACTGCACCACCGTTGCCTGGCAACCTGATATATGACTAAATGATATAAAAAATAGTCACGAGTTGTCGTCCCGGTGCTGGCGGAGTCTTTTAAATCACCGCTCACACCCCACGGCCCGAGAAAACCCAGTCTTAACAGCATGGAAGGGGAGGACCCCCCCAAAAAAACATTGCACTCCATTGTCATTAATCTTTTCATGAAGTCTTTGGCCTCCGATAATGGATCTGAATTGGGATTCTCGTCCAATCTTGAAGTCATCCATGACTAATTTTATGGAATGTCTAATTTGGTCCACAATATTTTGCAACTGATCTTAGAAATCATCCTTCACCTCTGTATCTTCGGTTCGTACATACATTATAATCATATGATAAAAAAAAAATTGTTAACATCCATCTTTATTATGAAGCAAAGGACTGTGAAAATTGTAACGATTTTCATCTCCTAAAAAATATATTTTATTTTGAACAAATTTTTAAAATCATGACGATATGTCACTCATACATAAAAATAATATGATGGATAAAATAATAATAATAACACTGAGATGGACGTTCAGAAAGTTTATTGATTATATACAATGGATAAAATTAACTAAAATAAACTGTCTTTGAAGATGGGCTAGGAGCCGGAAACTTTGACAAAAAGTAAATATATAAGTTATTCATAAACGGATGAGGAACTTTATTTTGAGAAAAAAAAAACATGATTTTCTTATATTGAATTACAAATAATTTAAAATTTGTATTTGTCACATCTTAAGAACGATTTCTCTTGTAAGCAGATCCTGTTTTTGGGGTGGAATTTCCGGCTTACTGTTGAATATTATGTTTTATCTTATTTATTTGTAGACTGACATGCTCTTCTTCTTTTATCAGAGTCTCGGGAGTTCCTCTTGACTACTTCCAAGGGCATATTCTAAATGTTTTGAGACTCAGTCAAAAATATACAATTTATTTCGTTTAGAGATATGTTTGTTCTCATTGCCATGCCCTACAGTGAGGCAATTATTAGGTAATTATTTTTCCGAAAATAATTTCCAAACACTAAAATGGCAAACAAAACTATTGAGCTGCCGACCCTAGAGATCTTTGCGCAACGATGCAACTTTCTCCTAAGAGTCTTCATAATTTGAATTTAGGATTATGATTACAAATTAAACTTATTTTTTTTTTAAATAAACAATATATATTATAATATAATAAAGATACATACACAAGAAAAAACACTACACTCAAAACTATATTTATTTATATTTAAAAGTTTTCGAACTATTCAATGAATTGTTCGAAACATGTAAATTCGAAAATTAATTACATGTCCAGTTAACGTCTCTTAAGAAATGGATAAATTGATATTGTTTTAAGATTTCGAATCTAAATACAACCCCTTGTGCGACTCTTGTTAATAGATATTCCGAACAACGCATAATATAATTTTGTATTGATATAATTATAACTTTTTTTTAACAAACAAATTTTTAGTAGCTTCCATGTAACGGCGGCCCGATGCCCCATAGCACCGTCACTGTTTATGACAATATTATTAAATTGAGTAATGAATCAGCTGATGTGTAACGATGTGATTCCACCTCGTCTACCAGTGTTTACCTATTGTTTAGAGGAATCTCTGTGATTATATACTTAATACAGGTCAAGGATACACCATAACAGTTCATTGAAGGAAATTAGTCGACTGTTCAACATATCATGGGTGATAAATATTCAGGACGCAGTCTTTATAATTTTTTTATTTTTGCCGACGTGTGGAGTGCTTGAATCCCTTCAGTGCTCGAAACACGCCCAGATGATGACGTACATGTTTGGGTTGAAACGTCGGCAAAAATAAAAACTTTATAATGCCTGCCTCCTGAACATTTATCACCCAAAACAGTTCATATTAATTTTGTGTACAATCACAATTTTTCTATTTATTTATTTTCCTTTATTCATTTTTATTTTTCTTACTTCTATGATAAGCGGTTTCATCACATAGTGATGTTCCCTTACAAATCTCCTTTAAGAAATCCTTAAATGACTCCCACCAAATCTTAATCTATTCCCCTTTAGAATGCGAACGGTGTTAGAAATCACGTTGACGAACTAACTTACATATCACTCCTCGGCGCTGTAGTCCACTTGGGACCTTGGCCTTCTCAATAATACGTCGCCATTCGTCTCGGTCAAATGCGACAGCCCTCCACCGCCTGACACCAAGCTGTCTCAAATCCGCCTCAACATCCTCCAGCCAACGGAGTGGTGGCCTTCCTCTCCTTCTTGTTCCTCCAGGTCGCACATATAATATTTTCCTCGGTACTCGGTCCGCTACCATCCTTTCCACAGGTCCTAACCATCTTCTTCGTCCTGCCTTAACGACATTAACCTAAGTAGTCGCTGCATGTCATAAAAACATCGGCATCCCGCAGCAATCCTGGCTCCTATCTCAGCTCCTACGTCATTGTCTGCCGTCATAAGGGATCCCAGGTACTTGAACTCTCTGCATACTGGGTTGGCCTATGTTTAGTGTCCGATCTTGATGAGGGCGATGTCTTGAACTCTTCATGTACATTGTCTTTTGCTCGTTTATTTGTAGACCTCAAGCTACTGCAGCGGTCTCAAATTCCTTCAACGCATATGACAGCGCTGGGAGCGTCCTTGCCACAAACTCTACGTCATCTGCCATATGTTGTGTGAAGCGGTCAAAGATGGTACCTCCCGGGTTGGTTCGTATGGTCCTTGTCGTCTTCTCCAAGGTCATGTTAAAAAGGGGAGTAGCTTTGGTGTCTCCTTCCATTATTCCCGAAACCACAGAAAACTCCTCAGACAGCAACCCTTGTAGTTTCACTCTACATCTGGTATCTGCCATAGTCATTATTACGAGTGAGCTTCTTAGACACACCAAGAGATCCCTCATCAAAACCTGCCTATCCACTGAATCGTATGTCTGCTGAAAATCAATGTAGAAGTGATGCAGGTCGACGTTGTATTCCAGTGATTTCTCTAGCTAACACGGGTTACCAAGAGAAAACTTTTTGCTGCCAAAAACCCGATTTATCTGATGATTTTTTTTTATGTATTACTCCTAAAGAGTGCATCAAAGCGAGAAAACGTATTCTTTAAGAAATTAGATTCAAATTGTCCGTCGAACGAGCACCTAAACTTGATAATTTCATTAAGTGATATGGTCGATAACCACGGCCAATGAACGCTAATTTTTACAGACATTGTCAAAATTTGAGAAAGATTACTATGATTTTCCTGCAGCTTGTAGTTCTCAAAGAAAAAAAAACTTTACATAATTTCCGATTCCGATCATGTTGAAGACCAAATAATTAGTACCTTCCTTCATGAAAACGTTCCCAACAGCTGCTATTTAAAAAAAAAAAAAAAACACTTTCTAATAAGAAATATCAAAATTATTATCGTGACCAGTTCTATGAATCGCATAGTAGCTGAAGGTTGAAATGCTATTGGAAACGAATAAAAACTGGGTCTGGAAGAAAACCCGTATTTCCTTGTGTTCGAATAAAAGGTTGTTCAAAAGAATAAATTCATTCATTTTTTTTTTAAATTAATTTTCCGTCGTTATTTCACCTGCGAGACTCAGTTCGGAGTCAATTGGAACAAACTGCGACAGAAGCACAAGACTTCCCATCTCACGGCGATCCAAAAACTACATCACTCTTTTCTCTAAATAGCTGCTTTTTTGACATTTTTCGGAATTTTTGGTCGACCATCAAGGGGGAGGGTCGCCCCTTGCAGAATTCGCTAGTGCTGGTCACCATAATATTTTTTTTTATATATTACATTACAAATTTGTCTATGAGGATGATTTTTTCCTATATTTCTGTTATCATTAAACAGCTGATTAAAATATTAGCTTTGGAAAGGAAGGTTCTTCGGAGAATAATGGTGAACCGAGAATCATACGCAACCAAGAACTAGCTAATTTCATGCAGTTTGATGAGAATGCAGTTTTAATAGGTTTTGTGACCGTTCTAAATGTTCTAGTTTTTATTTTAGTTCGTTCAACTCAATTTTAAAGCATTCCACCGATTCTTTCAAGGTTCTCATCTCCTCGTTTCCCTTTTTAACTTGATCGTTTGTGTCCCTCAGAAGGATCATTACATCATTTAAAGTAGTTTCTGCAGCCATTTCCCCTTAAAACAATTAAAATAAATTGAGAAAACCACAATATAACAAATTAATACGGCTAGTGCAACAAAAAGATTAAGACTTTCAAAAGTAATTTGAATTAAGTGATCAACGATTTGTTTATTTATCACACAGTTGTAGACTGTTAATTTTTTTTTTTTTTTTTTATTGAATAATAATACAATCAGCCACTGTTGGAGGGCTATAAGTATTAAGGCTAGAAGTTCTCATTCATACAGTATATACAAGTAATACAGAAGTAACTATAAATATAAGAAGTAAATAAATAATACTTATAAAAAAAAGTAATCAATAGGAAAAAAATAAATAAATAAATAAAATTAAAAAAAACATAAATAAACAAACAAAATAAAATAACAACTTCTAAACACATTCATACCTATATACAATATATACATTCGCCCAGGAATCTCCGAGCCAGGCTTTTCTCCCCACATGTGGAAAGCAAAGCAGGACTCCAGAGATCCCAGTGCCACTTTTCCAGCCGCATCACTAGTATTAAAAGCCAGTGGAGGCTGAAGGAGGGCACTAGAGCCACAGATGCTCAGGACTTGAGTGGAGAAGCTGGCCATTGCCAGGACTCCAGAAGCATATTTACAATAGATCTCGCGGCCACTGCCGTTTTAACCTTCGAGGGGGATTGTAGGAATGGTGGGAGCTGGATAGGGATTGAGCTAGAGGATTTGGATGATGGATAAGGTTCTGATGAAAGTTTGAGAATCTGGATGGGATGATGTCGAGGACAAATGGAATGTTAAGGTCATGGTGTAGGGTCTTATTTGTGACATAATATGGGGCATTGACTATTGTTCTAAGTACTTTAGACTGAAAGGATTGGATGCGTTTGATGTTCGAAAATTTAGTTGTCCCCCACAGTTCAAGTCCGTAGGTCCAGATTTGAGTATGGTCTTGTATATTAATAGTTTGTTTTCTATTGAGAGATTGGATTTTCTGTTAAGTAGTCTGTATAGCTGGCCAAATCGTAGGTTAAGTTCTTGTCTTTTAAGTCTGGTATATGGGTTCCAAGTTAGTCTTTTGTCTAAAAGGAATCCAAGATACCGAACTGTGTCTGAGACGGGAAGAGGTACAGAGTTGAAAAGGATATGTGGACAGGATCTGCGTTGGAGGGTAAAGGTGACATGCTTGCATTTGGATTCATTTATCTTAATGCGCCAATTGTTGCACCATTGCTCAATTAGGGAGATGTGTTTTTGTAGGTTTAAGGATGCTGTTTCAGGATCTGAGTGGGATGACAGGATGGCAGTATCGTCAGCGAAGGTTGCTAGAAGGGTATCGGGGTTGGTTGGAATGTCAGCGGTGAAGAGGATGAAGACAACTGGGCCCAAGACACTGCCTTGTGGAACACCAGCTTCAATTGGATAATAGTTGGAGAATTCAGTGCCGCAGCGGACTTGAAAGGAACGATTTGAGAGGTAGGATTTGAGGACTAGGTACAAGGAATGGGGGTAAGTGAGTTTTGAGCTTGAAAAGCAAGCCATCATGCCACACCCGGTCGAAAGCTTGCGCTACGTCCAGAAAGGCACCGGTGCAATATTGCTTGTTTTCAAGCGCAGAGGATATATGATCAACAACGCGAAGGCCTTGTTGAACAGTGGAATGTCTTGAGCGGAATCCAAACTGATGGGATGGGATATTGTGGGCTTCGAGTATGGGTAGGATGCGTTTGAGAATGATTGTTTCAAAGATTTTGGAGAGGATTGGGAGCAAGCTTATTGGTCTATAGGATGAGGTATTATTGACAGGTTTACCTGGTTTTGGGTAGAGGATGATTATGGAGTGTTTCCATGTCAGAGGAAAGTGAGTTGTGCGGAGAATACAGTTGTATAGGTATGTGAGAAATATAATTGCTTTTTTGGGAAGTTGTCTAAGGATCTGGGAAGTAAGAAGATCGTGTCCAGGGGATTTTCGAGGTTTTAGGTTGCTTATAAGGAATTTGACCTCAGATGGGTTGACAGCTATAGGAGGCAAGGAGAGAGGAATAGGAGAAGAGAGGAATTTTTTAACTTCAACAGTGAGGATGGAATGGAGTTCTGGGTGGGGAGTAAATGTTTTGGATAGGTGTTTGGCAAATTCTTCAGCTTTAGTCTCATCTGACGAAGCCCAGGTTCCATAATCGCATCGGAGGGGATGGGAAACAGAATGGAATTTAAGGATTTTTCTGATCAACTTCCAGAAGGAATTGTCATCGGTAGATAGGGAAGAGAGGTAGGAATTATATGATTGGGATCTAAAGGAACCTAGTTGTTTTCTTACCTGTTTGGTATAATAATTGTACAGTTTCCAATCATCAGGATGTCTGGTTCTTTGCCAGATGGTCCTAGATTGGCGTTTAGATTTAATGAGGTCGGTAAGGATTTGAGGCAGAGGAATCTTTTTAAGGTATTTTTTGGAGGCGATTGGTGAGGATGCAGTCCTGACTGCTTGTTGGATCAAGGTGGTAAAGGAACTCACTGCATTATCTAGGTCTTGAGGGGTTTTTAGGGATACTCTGAGGTCTATTGCATCTGTTATTGTTTGGCGGAAAAGGTTCCAGTTGACTGGGCCTCTGATGAATGAGGGAGGAGATAACCTGGGGATAGGAGATGCGGAAGGGGTTAGATTTAGCGGACTGTAATCTGAGGAAAGGTCATCGAGCCGTAGAACTGAATAATTTAGCGGCCCGAGACCTTTGTGAATGAAGAAGTCGACGATATCAGGATTACGGTTAGGATCGGTTGGCCAGTAAGTAGGAGTATCAGGGGGAAGTATGTTGGAATTGTGGGAATTAAGTGCAGACAGTAACGATCGCCCGCGGGAATTCGTGGTTCTGGCTCCCCATTGCTGATGTTGGCGTTAAGGTCTGCACCTATAAGGAAGTGGTGTCCTAGGGAACTAAGAAAGGAAATGAAGTTAGGTCCAGGTATTGCTATTTTAGGTGGAGAGTATGCTGTATACAACTGTAAGAGGAAGAAGTGAAATTTGGATTGTTATTGCTGAGGTTTGTAGGAAATTGTGAACTGGTAAAGGATATAAGTGATGGGAGAGGGACTGATGGACAATGACAGCAGTGCCAGCATGTGCTCTTCCATCAGGGTGGTCAGTTCGATATATCTTGTAGCCAGGTATGTTGAACTGTCTTTTGTTTGTTAGTCGGGTCTCAGTTATTAGGCCTATGTCTATGTTATTGTCCTGTAGAAAAAAGATTAGTTCGTTGATGTGATTTCAAACACCATTCGCATTCCAAAGGAGAATGGAGAGGGTTTTTATTGAGGACATTTAAGGAATTCTCGGCGAAGGGATAAGATTGGCTATGACATTTGTAAGTAAGGTAATGAGCGGTGTGATGAGGGATTTGATTTCGGAGAGGAATGATGTAAGGAGGCTGGTAAGGTCATTGAAATTGTTAGGGGGAGGAATGTAGGATATTTGGTGAGGACTGAACTTTTGGGTGTTATTATGTTCGGGTGGTGAACCATGAGGTAGTGGTTGAGTTTGCGGCAGGGCCTGAGGTTGAGTATGCTGTTCTAATTCTCCTAACATTTGAGCATAGGAGACTTCTTTGTTTGCAAATCTTGAGGGTTGCCTTGATGTTCTGGGAGTCCTGGAAGTCTCTTCATGTCTAGGCGCTGTCTGTAATCTTGATTTTAAGATTTTATATGTCTGGCATCCTTTGTAATTTGCTGGGTGATCTTTATGGCATAATGCGCACACAGCAGGAGTTTGACTGGACTTATTGCAATCTTCCGACTTATGTTGCTGCCCGCACTTCACGCATCGCGGTAAGCGGTGGCAATAGCTTTTAGTATGGCCATATGATTGCCAATTATGGTAGACTGATAATAGATAAGTAACTTTAACTTGAACTTGGCAATATGGGCGATGTGGTGGGGAGCTGCCAGATCCAGCCGGCAATCTAGATAAGCGATGCCTGTCCTGATATTTGCCAGATATTGCTACTGTAATTGTAAAACTATCTGCACCACTATTATCACCAAATTTTACTAGCTACTTCACTACCACTTTACCTTTAACTGTGCAAACAATCTTCGACGTAGGTGTAGAATTTCTAAACGTGAAACTAAGTAGCACAGAGACGATGTTACTAAGTCCCGAACTTCCAGACCGAACTCCATATCTACATTTAAAACCCTCTAATTCCAATTCCTGTTCCCACAACAGTCAGATACCCGCTAAAATTTTGGTATGTAATTATATATTATTCATAATGATTTACATGATTATGTATTTACATTTAATTCATCATTTAAATACTATAAATCATATTTAAAGACAATTTTTACTATCAGATATGGCTTTCCTTTTCTTTTTCTACAGAAACACAGAGTTTATTTTAAAGAAGAATTTAATGTATTTTTTATTTATTTATTTTTCTAAAAGTGTATATTTATGTTTTTTCACTGAACATAATTTTAAGTTCCTTGTCATAGTTTCAAGTTTTTGGTATATAGATGTTTTTGTTTTGTATATAGTATGTTTAATTAATGTTTTCTTTACTTATTTCTCTTTCTTTTTATTTTTTGTTTTTGTGTTTATTTAGGCCAGATTTAATATTTTAATTTTGTACTTTTCTGTTATTCTAAAGGGACTTTGTCTCAGAATAAAATTATTTTCTATTCTGTTCTTCTATTCTTAACGAAAGTAGAGCGTAGTTTGAGGGCTACTCTGAGCTAAAAGTGGAACAGCTCCTGGACCTGGGGGCTTGTATACCGGGCTTTTAAAGGCCGGTGGAGGAAATATGCTTAAGCTCTTTACCAATGTGGTGAACATGGGCCTGAAAAGATGTGATCTGCCTGGTAATTTCCGAACAGGATACATCTGCTTCATCTATAAAAAAGAAGATAGGATAAGCTTGGCTCGTCCGGGATTTTCGGGAGAGAAGTCCAAGTGAAAGAAGAAAGTGAATCTTGAGTGACATGTTACAAGCGAGATATCTGTACTTCTCAAGGAGGGTTTTGACTAAAACAGGATAATTGTCCTCTCTTTTGTTAACCAAGAAACCATTAACTAAACCTGTAAATGCTTCCCACGCTGCTCTTTCTTTGCCTTGAAGAATATTAAAAAAATTCACAAGCTTCACTTAAGCCAAAACATTTTCCTCCCAAGTACTTGAATGCCTCTCCTAGTTGGTCCGTTCCTTGATAACATTTTTCATGAGCCCGAATTTTATATGTAGTAGGGACAAATAGATTTTTTCCATGTAACGAGATACTTTGTCCCGGCTGTCCCACTCACATAAGAAACAACAGTACTTAATATACCCCTGTTGCATGACTAGAAGAATTGCCACCACTTTCAGGACCCCACAGATTAGCCATTGGTAGAACTAGTATTTAATGGATTTCAGAAGGGTTTTCATGTTTTGGGAAGTTTTTTACATGTGGACAGCATGGCCAATAGGGATAGAAGGAAGTAAGTTGTCATTGTGCAACAGAACATCCTTGAGGGATATCTTTGATGAATCTATGAACAGCCTCTATTCAGAATAGTTGTGATTGAGATTTAATGCTGTTATCAGACCTGGGACATCACAACAGACAACAAGGTTCTCATACTTTTTGAAAAAGGAGATCAAGTGTTTCTGACGAAATCTGTACATTGTAATCTTTACAATAGGTTTTAAGAAGTTCCCATTGCTTCAATCTTGAACCCAAAAGTATTGCTTTCTCTTTGGGCAGATCCGGGTTCCAAATCAAGTAACTGAGTTTAGTTAGAGTAAACAAGTGGGGTATTCGTTCTTCTTGTTCGAAAGAAAAATAAGAATCATCTGATAGAGTT
This sequence comes from Nezara viridula, assembly GCA_928085145.1. Taxonomy (NCBI): domain Eukaryota; kingdom Metazoa; phylum Arthropoda; class Insecta; order Hemiptera; family Pentatomidae; genus Nezara; species Nezara viridula. The sequence goes on along the minus strand of OV725078.1, from coordinate 181,343,588 downwards.
CCTCCTATGGGATTGCCTTTCCTCTTAGTTATCCTCGTCCTCATTCAAGTCATAGTGTTCAGGAAGCCTTGGAACAGGCAATTCCTCCCCGTGTGGTATTGGTCGTATAGCAGAAGGAATGTCAGGGTACTTCACTTAAGATTTATTTTTTCGAGACATTCCATGATGAAGAGGAGGGGTCATGCAAAAGTATCAGTTGTCAGTGTGATTAGTAGGCTCCCTTCACACCATGGGAACGGAAAAACGCATTGAACAACCATTCTCTTAAGGTTCCACTACATGTGATGGAGCAGATGTGCGGGGTCCACGGCTTATCTTGGCATTGACACCTACCTTCACCCCAAAATACTTGTGGTATGCTGTCTTGATCATCTGGGTGATAGGACGTTTTTGACTTGCAAAGGTTACTTCTCCACAAGTGTAACAAAAGTTGTCAGGAGCATTCACACACTTCCTGGGCATTGTATCTTCACCAGAACTACTGAGTTATCACGACAAAATCGTTGAAAGATTGCCTGAAGCAAGAAAAATCACATCAAGAGTAACTTGAAATGTAAATACTTCTAGTCGTTTTTATAGACATCAATCCTACCAACTCAGGAGCAGGAAATTTCTCCATATTACGCAAAAAGTAACTATATCTTTGAAATTAGAGCTAACTGATGATTTTTCTGTGAAAATTAGAATTTCTTACACCAAAGGTCTCTGGAACAACACCATTTCAAACGTGAAAAGCGGCTTATTTTCACAGCTATTGTCAAGTCCATATTAACCTATGGATGTGAGGCATGGTCGATGAATGCTAGCTTGTATACCAAAGCTCGGACTGTAGAAATGGATTTTTGAAGAATATGTTTCCAGTTAACGAGACAGGATAGAGCCCGAAATGAAGTGGTGAGACAGAGAATAGGTGTAAAGGAGACCGCTTCAGAGAGAATCGGGAAACGTATCGGAAAACGGCGGTTAGGGTGGTATGGGCCCTGCAGGAGAATGCCGGAAGAGCATTGGCCGAACAGAGTCCTTAACTGGCAGCAACCCGGGTGTTGGCGAGGACGACCCAGAACCACATGGATGGAAGGATTCCGAGAAGAGATGGCCGGCGAGGTCTAATGGAGGGAGACTGGAAGGATAGAGATGTGTGGAGCTAAGCTCTGGCCTGAAGAGGTATCCCTCCTTGGAACACCGGGAATAAGTAAGTAAAGCAGCAAAAGGCTTCGTACAGAATGTTATTGTAACATAATTTATTTATTATTTTCATCAAAATATTTTAATTGATATTTTGAATATAACCCTTTGTTTTTTAATACCTTTTTAAGTCCCTTGGGAATTGATTGCACAAACTTTAAAGTTAATTGGTATGGGTATTTTCTTCCATTCCTCTATTAATTTTGGTTTAAGATCTTTTACCGACCTCATATTAACATTTATAACGTATGAATTAAGATGAGCCCATAAATGCTCTCTAGGATTTAAATCTAGGTACTGAGGAGGAATTTCAAGCATCTTAGGACAATTAAACAACAACCACTCCCGTGTACACCCTTAGTTTAAGATTTGTCGGAATTTCAATACCTTTGAGAGGGAGAAGAAAGTTCAATTTGCGCTAATTGTACGCTGGTCTATTTCTGCTACGCTACTATTTTAATTGTAAGTTGGTCATTCATTGATTTTATTGTGGAGCCGAGGTATTTGATTTTTTTTACTCTCGGGAATGATTTTCCTTCTACGCAGATCCTATTATTGGGGTGGAATTTTTGTCTTATTATCATATATTTTGTTTTGTCTTCATTTACTTGTAGGCCGATCTGTTCTGCCTTTCTCATCGGGGTCTTAGTAAGTTTCTCAATGCCCCTTGATTACTTCCAAGGACAGCTATATCATCTGCGTTTTCAAGGATTGTATAATTAACTCCTACGTGGACCCCTCCATTTTCCTGTGATGTTGCTTTTATTACATTCTCCAGGGCTAAGTTGAACAACATCGTAGATAGTCCATCACCCTGCCGCAAGCTCGTTTGAATTTTGAAGGCTTCAGATACTCCTTCTTGTATTAGGACTCTACATTTAGGGTCATTTGTACACGCCTTTGGCAATCTCACCAGCTTACCGGAAATTCCTAACGAAGGCCTTGTTGGACAGTGGATTGTCTTGAGCGGAATCCAAACTGATGGGAAGGGATATTGTGGGATTCGAGTATGGGTAGGATGCGTTTGAGAATGATTTTCTCAAAGATTTTGGAAAAGATCGGAAGTAAGCTTATCGGTCTATTGGATGATGTATAATTAGCAGGTTTACCTGGTTTAGGAAAGAGGATAATTATGGAGTGTTTCCACACCAGAGGAAAGTGGGTTGTGCGGAGGATACAGTTGAATAGGTATGTAAGGAATATAATTGCTTTTTTAGGAAGTTGTCTGAGGATCTGGGAAGTAAGGAGATCGTGTCCTGGAGATTTGCGAGGTTTTAGGTTCTTTAAAAGGAATTTGACCTCAGAGGGGTTGACGGCTGTAGGAGGTAAGGAGAGAGGAATCAGTGAAGAGAGGAATTCTTTAACTTCAGCAGTATAGGAGGGATGGAGTTCAGGATGAGGAGTGAATGCGTACGATAGATGTTTAGCAAACTCTTCTGCTCTATTCTCATCTGACGAAGCCCAGGAACCATTATCATTTCGGAGGGGGTGGGAAATGGATTGGAATTTAAGGATTTTTTTAGTTATATTCCAGAGGGAGTTATCACTTGCAGATAGTGAGGAAAGATAGGATTGGGATCTAAACGTAGCCAGTTTTTGTTTTACCTGCTTGGAATAATAGTTATATGATTTCCGATCATCAGGATGCCTGGTTCTTTGCCAGATGGTCCTAGAGCAACGTTTGCTATGGATAAGGTCCAGTAGGTCTTGAGGTAAAGGATTTATGTTGTGGTATTTTTTAGAAGGATCAGGTGAAGATGCAGTCCAAACTGCTTGTTGGATCAAGGTAGTCATGGAATATACTGCTTCATCTAGGTCTGCAGATGTTTTTAAGGAAACTCTGAGGTCAATATTATCATCCAGTATTTGACGGAAAAGGTTCCAATTAACTGGCCCCCTGATAAATGAAGGTGGAGGTGGTTTGGAAATTGGTGATGTGGAGACCGTTAGGATTAGGGGACTATGGTCTGAGGAAAGATCATCAAGTCTTGAGATGTAATAATTAAGGGACCCTAGACCTTTGTGGATGAAAAAATCTAGGAGATTGGGATTGCGGTTAGGATCTGTTGGCCAGTATGTGGGAGAATTGGGTGAGAGGATGTTGCTGTGATGGGAATTAAGTGCAGATAGCAGTGTTCGTCCTCGGGAATTTGTGGTTCTGGCTAGTCTAAGTCTGCACCTAGAAGGAAGTGGTGTCCTAAGGAGTTAATGAAGGAAGTTAATTGGGATTCTGAGATTGGTATTTTAGGCGGGGAGTATGCTGTGACTACTGCTATTGGGTAAAGGGAAGTTTGGATTATCACGCCAGTGGATTGTAGGAAATTTAAGGGATTGATGGGTAATTATGGCAGTGCCAGCATGTGCTGTTCCATCAGGATGGTCAGTTCGATAGATATGATAGTTGGGGATGTTAAGTGGTCGTTTGTTGGTAAGTCGAGTTTCAGTTATTAATGCTATATCAATGTTTTTGTCCTGTAATAAGATTGTTAGTTCGTTGATGTGATTTCGAATACCATTCGCATTCCAAAGGAGAACGGAGAGGGATTTGATTGGGGACATTTAAGGATTTCTCGGCAGTGGGATGAGGTTGGATACAACATTGGTAAGTAAGGAAATAAGAGGAGTGATGAGTGACCTGAATTCAGAGAGGAAAGAAGTCAATAGGCTTGTGAGGTCAGTGGCATTGGGAGGAGGAGGAATGAATGTCTGGTTATTAGGCCTAGGTTTAGAGATGGGATAAGGGTCTTGTGGTTGAGATATGTATACTCGAGGTTGAGGTTCTTGTGGTAGGGCCTGAGTTTGTGTGGGTGCAGTGTCTCCTTTGAACATCTGAGCATAGGACACTCTTGTATTTACAGTTCTGGAGGGTTGTCTTGATGGCTTGGATGGCCATTCTTCTCTTGGGGCTGCATAAATTCTTGCTTTCAGTTCCTTATATGTTTGGCAACCCTTGTAGTTCGCTGGGTGCCCTTGATGGCATAAAGCGCATACTGCTGGTGTTCTTCTGGACTTCTGGCAGTCCTCTGTTTTATGTTGATCACCGCACCTGACACATCTAGGAATGTGGTGGCAATAGTGTTTCGTATGACCATAAGCCTGGCAGTTATGGCATTGTACAATGTCGCGCTTAGTGTAGAGCTTTTCTACAACAACGCTAGTGTAATAAAGGCGTGTGACCTTGTAGATGTCTTAGACCTGGGGCGTTCGGTTAAGGTCAACGAAGAATAGTGGGAGCGGTATTTTATTTTTTGTACCAGGCTGTTCTCTATCTTCCTTGAATATATTCACTATTTGGCGAACACGGAACCCCATCTCAGTTAGTTCTTCTTTAATGGCATCCAGCGGTGTTGATGGGTGTAATCTCCTGATCACCACCCTGAGCGCTCTCTCTTGGCGCAGTTGATATGTGTGATAATCCGCTTTAGTGTCAGACAAATACTTGACAATTTTTCTGAACGTATCTAGGGTGTCATTAGTGCGGCTTTGGCATAAGTATTTACCTGAGCCCACTATATTATTTAATTGTAGACACATTAATTGGATATTTTTTATATTTCTAACGAATATTGGTGGAGATTTAGGTTCACTAGGGATGGGTACTGCTTCCATTTGTTCATTCTGTGTGTTTGACAGCACTTGGAATGGATTAGCTGTAAAAAAAGGCGATTCTTCTAACGTACCTTGTATTGGTATAACTTGTGTTGACATATTTTGTGATGATGTGCCAGGTTGATTTTCGACTTTGTCAACTGAGCTCTCTGGTGTAGCTGGCGGGGTATTTTTTTTTAGAGCGTCTAGCCCTTTTCTTGATAGGTGAACTCTTTGAGGTATCGAGACTCCTGGATCTTAAAGTTGGATTGCTACCTTTGCTCGACATTACCATGTGAAAATATCGCATCTCATATTAATTTAATTAGAGGTAAATGTAATAATTTGCAAAAAAAATGTCCTTTATTAATTACATATATATTACGCGAGTTCGTAGAAGTCTGGGTAACGTAGATCGGCTTCCGCCGAAGGGCAGTAGCCCACTGGTCGGATTAACGAATGTATATGGCCGGCTTGTTATCTATCACGAACCTCAGGTCTATTTACACTGTTCACAATGCCGTTATAAATAAGTGATTACTCACCTTATTTATGTCGTTTCAACTTAATTGTTAACTTAACAGTTTACACTACTTTTTCACATATGACATGAATTATTTCACTGTTAATAAAGTCACTTTATAAGAAACGAAATAAAGAGTGTATGTGTAAGGTTAACGCATGCGCAGAACTGCATTTTATTTAAAACCCCAACACTTTCCTTCATAAAACTGTAGTTGTATACACATTTTTTAAAAATATTTTTGATTTTTAACAAGAATAAAATAGAATATAAGAAAATATAAAGCTGGTTTATTATTTCCGTTAATTATTTCCTTCATAAAACTATGATTGTATATATACGTGCATAAATATGGTTTGAGGTACGAGAATTTATCAAAGACCGCGCCGCAGCTCTGCCCTGTACTGTAGAATAATACCACTGAACACGGTTTCTATAAAATATATCTGAAAGGTATGACACTGTTCTCTGAAAAAAATTACTTCATTGTCTCTTCCAATATTTCAATTATTTTTGGTCAAAACACTATATTAACCGCACAATGTTCAAATTTTAACTGAAAGAAATTCATATCAACTGAAACGATCATACTGACACAGAAAGGGTTAAGAATTTAATATCTCCGTTCACGTTTAATTTTTTTTCTCTCACTCTCTTTAATTTGTTTTGGTGGAATTTTATTTATCCCTCGTTTTCGTAAAGTCTTTAAATCGTTCCGTTCACGTTAAATTATTTTTTCTCTCTCTTTAAATATTTTATTTTGGTGGTAATATTCGTAATTCGTTGTTTTTATCCTTCAACATGCCTCCCAAAAATTTCAAAGGAGGAACAGGAAGCAAAGTTGGCTGATCTAGAAGATCAATTAGATGACTTGGCCAATGATATTAGGACGACCACCGCACTAGGGCTGAGTCTACCCACCGATCCATCTCGCAAATCGTTGTTTTTTGGCTGGAGTTTCCCCTATTGATGCCACATACGAACGGTTCCAAACTATTTATAAGGACTTTAATTCTCTCGCGAGGAGGTTGAATCTCTCGAGAGATAAATATATAGCGATGAAAGAAGAGGTAAACGACTCTTACTACGAGGCATTGTCTCTTGAAAGTAAAATTAATAGTGACGCACCTAAATCAGATCTTGAAAATTCCGCTACGATTAAGGTCATGAGAAATGTTTTTTCGAACCCACAGTTGCCAGAGATTAGCATCCCATCGTTTTCCGGAGATATAGCGAGCTGGCAAGATTTTAAGGAGACATTTAAATCCTTGGTGCACAATAGGGGGGATTTAGATAATATCGAAAAATTCCACTATCTAAAAACAGCGTTGAAGGGTTCGGTATTACAAGCTGCAAAAGGTACGACAGTAAGAGGATACAAGCCAAGTTTTACCTTACGAGAATTTTTAATTACAATCCGCTTAGTGGGGGTAACCTCGTTAATTTGGAAACTTTCTCGTCGGTCGTATTGGAAAGCGCGTCGGCACTTCTCAAGTTGGGTATAGACGATCTTTCTGGTTTCATTTTAAGCACTTTGGCACTTAGGCCGTTGGATGCCTAAACCAGGGAGGTCTTAGAGAGGGAATGCGGCTCCAGAACTGAGTTTCCGTCTTGGGATGAATTTGCGGACTTCGTTCAGAGGCACGCCGTGAAATTGCAGTCCGAGTCCCTTCTCGTTAATACGTCGTCCGAAGCAGTGCACCCCGTGTCCGAGTGTGGGGAACCATCGAGGCAGTGTTCGATGGCCACCGGTTCATTAGGTAGCTCGAAGATATGCCCCATTTGCAAAGCACCTCACCGAGTGTACGATTGCTCCCGTTTCAAGAGTCTCTCCCATCAACAACGTCGCGATCGTACTAAAGCTCTTAAACGCTCCATAAACTGTCTAGCTTCCGGACATTTCGTAAACAAGTGTACCTCTAGCATATCTTGCCGGCTTTGTGGTAAAAGGCATCATTCCCTTCTACATTTTTTCCAGCGAAAATCTCGGCAAACGGAATCTTGTAATTCGAAAACTGCACCATGTGGCTCTGGCGTAAGTTCCAAACGTGCGTTTACCCCAAAAAGTAACTCGATTCCGTTATCTTCCGCTCCTCGTTCTCCGGTCTCACCATCGAAACCCTCTCACACCAGCTCCTGTAGGAAAGTTACATCGCCTATCGATCGAAACTCGCTAACCACACCTCGTGAAACCACCGTTCTCCGTCATGCAACAGCTCCGCATATTCACCCCGAGTGTTCCGTTTCACCTACCACTCCACCCGGAAGACGCTTGACACCGCGCCGCGATGATTCAAGGGACAGTTCGTCCCAAATGCATCGACTTACATTCGACACATCCTCATCGGGAAACGATTCGTTCGACGATCATCCCCTCACCGGTCATAGTCTACAGTTTGACGTTAAGTCGTTAAAATCGTTTGTTGATCCCCTTGGTTTGGTCAGAGTGGGCGGCAGGTCATGTAACCAATTCCCGAAAGATCACCTCCTCACCGGTCATATATCACAATATGAACCAAATTCGATCCGATCATTCACACCGTTTTGCGTTCCCGTTGGTTTTGTCAGGGTGGGCGGCAGGTTTTATAATGCTCCTGTAATTTTACCGGTAAACCCTCGTGTGGTAAATCCGTTCGTGAACCACTCTCAACTTATCTTTCCAGACGCGGTTCCATGACTATTGCACTCATCGTTCCGAATTCTCTCTGCACCACATAACTTCCGTTTAGGTATCAGTCTGTAACTTGCTATCAGCTGGCAACAGAAGTGTTTCGATTCGAATATGTTGTCTCCACCTCACCTCTCCATTCTATATATACTCCGATCCTGCGGATTGTTTCTTACCCCGTGACACTTTCTGTTCTCTCTCCTCTCTTGTTCCTTTCTCTCCTATCTTCTCTAGCTTGTATATGAGATCTCTAAAAATTTCATTAAATTTTGGTAGGCGGTATGTTAACGCCACATAGACGCATACCTTTAATTTTTTCATTATTATTTTTCTCACAATTTACCCCTTTTTTTTAATGTTAACAATAAAATGTTTATTTTTTTTTTTTTTTGTAAAAGTTTGAGGAACAATTGTCCCTAAAATGTATTTAAGTTTATATTATTTATATATTTTGGCTTCGTTTACGATGAGTTATCGCGTTTGTGTATACACACCAGCCCGGCAGTAATACCCAGTCTTAGGGATTAAGACAAGAATACTGCGATAAACCTGCTGGGCGGCAGTCTGGAAGTCACCTTTATTGACATTAGACGTGTAGTGGACGTCTACCCCCACCAGTCCAGACTCACTTCACCTCAACTCAACAGTCTAGCGCCATTTTCGAACATCAGCTGTTTGGCGCCGCTACAGTCGTCGATCGATCGATAGGCTATCGATTCGATCTCCCCACCATTGACTTGACATCGTACAAGGTAATCTCTTTGAAAGAAGATTCTCTTTTTTCCCTCTTTCCCAACGTTTTTAATTTTACTCGAATTTTCCCCACCTTTGAGGAAACTCACCAGGGAAAGATTTGTACTTCGATTTTGAAGTACCCCTGGCCCCAACATGAATTATCAGTTGATATTAACCAAGAACTTATAAGATAACATAAATGATGTAGTGCGATATAGTATCGTTAGAATACAATGTATTATATATAAATATATATATATCTTTTTTTTTCTGTTAGCACTACAGACCACGAAGATCTTTGGCGGTGAGATGTGGTCACCCAACCTCACGTTGCTACGAACCATGATCTCCCTGGTGTAGCGGCAGGCCATCCATAGCTCCATAGACGATCCCTTTTGGGCCAATCTGGCAGTGTCCTTCCCACCGACTCACTCGGGTTCAAGGAAAGTGACAAATAGGTCTAAATCTATGGATTACGCACGAGAACCTATATTTCTTTCCCCGACAAAATATGGTTTTTCCTTGAAAATAGTTTTAAAAAATTCACATTTTTTATCCCTCAATATTTATAGTATTATGTGGTTTTGGAGTTCAAACTTTACATGAAAATAAAATGGGAAAATCAGTACAAAATTTATTTTTAAAATGCATACCCGACATTTTAACATTTAGGTAAAATTATATGTGTATACGTTATTATTTTAATATTTTCTTTAATTTATTTATTTTTGGGCTTTTATTTGATTATTTAATTAAGTATCTGTGATGATACCAGACAATTCTTACTTAAAATGAAACTTTTACGGACTAAGTGTTCCAGAATAATTATTGAATTTTCATTTCTATTGAAAAGCTCAATTAATAGTCTCTGTTTATACATCACAGCTATATCTTTTTCCACAATGTTTCTCTTATAGTTAGGTATATCCATAGCATTCTGAAGGGTTATAAATTCATAAAGACTCAAATACTTTGTTAATTGGCATTTCTAATTTTTTTTTAATCCTTTTTCTTTTCAATTTTGAAGCAACTCTATATTAATATGCTTCACACAATTATTATTTATAACACATGCTTATCCATGATAACATAAATCTATCTCATCTAATGGCATTGATTAAAAAAAAAATAATAAAAAAGTTCTTTCATTTATTCATCAAATTATTTCATTTTAAAAATTATAAAAAAATAAATTAACTCTGGAATAAGCATATATATTATTTTTATTTAATTTAAAGGTGAACTATTTAATATTTCATCCAAATAAAACAATCATACACTCATATAATTCAATTATATCTCCAGTCATTGGTATAATTGAGAATATTAAATATACCATCAGATTTTATATTTTGGTAATTATTTAGATGAGGACCGCACATATTACGCGTGGTTCACAATCATTTCGGTCACACTTGTTCATGAAACACCGAAAACAGTCTTTTGGACAATCCCAGATGCATTTGGCACTCCATGAACAAGTATGACCAAAGTGATTGTGAACAATGTATAACCCTTGCGGTCCTCATCTAAGTAATTATCATATTTTAAAATAATTAATCCATTTCCTTAGTCATGGGATCAAAACTAAAACTTTATATTCGATCCAAGATATAAATATCATACCAGTGACTTTAATGCAGAGTTTTAAACTTTTTTGATAAACTTAACTGTTACCATCTTAGATATAAATTAACACAGTCTATAGTCACTATTCTGACAGTAAGCAAATCACACCAATTAATTTGCTAAAAAAAACAACAAATTAAAAAAAATATTGGGAAGAAAACTATACAATATTACAGCATTATTTAAGTAAATTAATTAATTATTGAGGAGAAAAACAAATGTTGTTTGACCTTTTATTAAGCTCAAAAAGTTTTATTTACTTTTATTTTTTTTAGTTTAACATGGTACTGTATGAATGAAATTTACAGCTGCACTGTTCATTATATCATTCACCTTTTTTCATTATATTTTCTTGAAAAGCAGCATAGTAAATTATTGAAATATATACACATATATTTATGTACAACCAACTCAATATATATGCTTAGATTATATAGTACATAATATATTATTTACAATATTATGTTCAAAAGTAATACTTTTTTATAATATTTTTTTTAATATTATTTGGATATTAAATAAAGTATTAATATCTTTATTTGCAATACAATTTTAAATATATTAGTTTATTAATATTTTTTGGATGTGCAGTAAGGTGGTATTAATTAGTTGTTCTCTCTTTCTCTCACTTCAACATATCCACACGTGTGTGTAAACACACACACTACAAAAAATAAAATAAAAATACACACACATTGCATTTCTTAATTTCTTTCTCAAACGTTTTTTCATTAACTATCATATCATTTTTTCGAAGTATTCCATGTATGTACTTCCTCAACTCATCCACATCCAAAAAATATCCTAACAAAAATAATTTTGTATGATTTTTCTTAATAAAAGATAATTTTTTTTTTAAACTTTATTATATTAAATGAGTGAGCAGGAAATTGAGGAAGACTTTAATCATTAATTTAACACTGATTTTGCATTACTAATTTAAAAAATTGAAATATTTCACTTTTTACTTCTGTGATCCAATAAATTGCAAAAAAAAAAAAAAAAATAGATGAGGGAGTATACCCAGTTAATGCATTTTTTAACATTGATTGTGTTACTTTATTATTATAATTATGTTTACTTCAAATAACAATTCAAATTGGTTGAGATAAGTTCAATTCCTGTCATAAAACTTTTATTCTACTAGTTATATATTTATCAAGATAAATTAATTGCCCTTATTAACTGTAATTGGCTTGAAACATTATACAAAAAATAAGTAGTATGATTTTGAATGTTAGTTAGGATAACCATCAACACTTACATAAATGTATTAAGCCTGTTTATTTACTTTCTTTTAAAATCTTTAAAAAATATATTTAAATTTAACATCTATTTCATTGCAACGTTGCATTAAAGTAATAATGAAGTATTATATGGTGAAGATAAAATTCATATTTTTATTACTTAAAAAAACTAATGTCAGATTAAAACTGAAATTTTGTATAGATTTAAGAAAAATAAACAAAAAGATAATAAACAAATGGTAATCTGTAATCTTAAATTGAAGAAATGACAAAATGGTTGCAGTCTTCTCTTGGAAAATAGTGTTTTAATGATATAAACTATGGATCAATATAAATACTATTGGTACAATTGAATTATAATAATTTTTAATTTACAAATAATTTTTTACTATATTTTAAGAAGTTACAGACAAATATTTAACGATTTCAAAATTGATTCAATTCCATTATTCTTACTGATACAAAAAAACATTATAATTTATGTAACCATTTTTATGTTATAACATATAAGATAAACAATTAAAGCTGCTGTATTTTAACATGAACAATATATTTTTTATATATGTTTTCTAATATTAATCTCAACCATTTATTTATTTTTTTTTAAAGAAAAAATTAAACATTTTTTGCTAGGATTTAAAAAATCAATGTTATAATGCTGGACCTGTGAATAGCAATATAAGTTTCTTTGATACTTCATATATAAGTGGTCAACATCAAATTTAAAATATAGAATAATTAGATATTAAACCTGTAACTCCCTCATCTAATTGAAATATCTAGTGATAACAGTGTATCCATATTATGAACCTCATTCTCACTTAGTACAAAGATAAATAGAGCCATAAGAAATTTAAACGAGTTAGTCAATTGCATAATAATATTAAAATACAATAGAATATAGTTTACTGTGTAAGACAATTAGTTGTGTATATCATCTTAGTATTATTGTTTTTATTTTCTAGTATTATTGTAGCAAGATTGTCTCAAAAAATAATTATGAAATAAAAGACACTCCAAACCAATAAATATGCACTGAAGTTCCTCCCTCATTTAAGCTAAAAAAATTAATTATGTTTCAGAACTTCGTATGAATAATTTTATTCAGGAAAAAGGTCTTATTAAGTATATAGAATGTGCCACTTATTGTTATTTATATTATTTTAAAACTATCAGTCAAGTACAATATACATTTACATACGTATGTGTTTGTTTTTTTTTTTGTTTTTTTCATTTTGTAATCATAAGCTTTGCTTGAGAATCAATCTACTAAAAAGCTTATATAGGACACCTCTTTGTAATACTTTTGATTGAAAGAACTAAATTACATATAGATTTGATGTTATGAAAAATGGATTAACTGAATTAACTTTGTTACTCAATTGCTTATGTCAATATTTCAATAGTATATGGAATTAGTATATAAAAAATGTAGTTTTCTTCTATGCAAATCACCCAAATAGTGGAAGCCATGAATATTAATGAAATAATATTGTTTAGGTAGTTATCAATTATTTCCATAAAATAATAATTATAAAATGGAAGAAAAATAAACTAAAATACAAGTTATTTTGCTATAGTAAGTTATAATTGTATTAGAATTTTTTTTTATTATTTTCAATGTAATCAAAAGTATACTATCAATGGTTTACTGTACTGTGAAAAAAATAAATATGTTTGTAAGTAGTGAATGTGTGTGGGTAATTGTGATAAATTGTGTTTATATTCGTCTGTGTACAGGGTGATTCTTCTTAAAATTCCCATAAATAAATTATCACTAGTGCACATTAAAATTAATCACTTCCCCATAACATTTTCAAAATAAAATTGATTTATTTTAAAGTTAAGAGTTATGTAAAATGAATCAACTTCTGTGTGGGTGTGTATGTTTACGTCTTTGAGTGTGTGTCTTTGTGTATTTTGTCATAAATAAAATTCATTATTCAAAATGACCAATGTATATAAAAAGTCATCCAATGATATAAAATTGACATATTTATCTTCAAATTTAGTTACATTTTCTAAAGAGTGGAAAATTAGATTAGTTTTATTTCATCACTTTCATTCTACATATGCATTTTAAATTAAAAGTTAAAACCCAAATACCCAATACAGTTTTTTTTTTTCAAATGTCTTCCAAATATTGTAAAAATAAACAGTGTATTCTTACTTAAATCAAAACCAATAACTTCCAATAGTACATGCATGGAGCATGAAATATTTACATGATTACATTCTGCAAGTTGTATTTATATAATCACATATGACATATTTTGACACAAAATTCAATATAAAAAAAAACGCTTTTTTCTTTTTATTCCATACAAGTGCTTTTTCACATTTTTAGCATTTTCATCTCTATGGAAAGCTAAACTTCAGGTCCATTACCATTTTCAATTGTACAAAACAAAGTTAATTTATTGAGGAAAAAAAAATAATAAAAAATACAGTTTAGTTTTATTTCCATAATATTTATTTGTGGTTAGTCATTTTCCTGAAGAAAAGCTGATCAAAGAGAATAAAGATCTCAACTTTCAAACATACTCAACATTTAATTCTTATAAGAAAAAGCTGTATAATGGTCAAATGTTAAAAAAAAATTAAATTATAAAAAAATTATAAAAATTCTTCATTTTCCTAATCCAAACTTCATAAATATTAGTTCTTTTCCTTTTGAAAGAATGTGGTCCACAGAATTATCACCTGCAGTCATTTCAGATAACTTTTGCATCAAGTTAGGTGCTAACGATTCTGTTGCAGGAGCTGCATTAGGTTGTTGTTTAGTTTCTATAGAAGGTGGAAGCTGAACTACTGGGTTAGGAGGTGCTTGATATTTCCGTGCAGTTGATACATGTGAAGGAGCGTGAGCCGTTTCTTTTTCCACCCTACCATCCTAATAGTAAGAAAAAAAGGATGTTAGTTCATGTATACACAAGTATTAATAAATTTATAAAGGTGTTTAAAAAATTAATAAATATCATAATATATTTTTAAATTACATGTATACATACAGTAACAATAATAAGCATTACATATTTATTTTTTAATTTATAACTTATTTTATTCAATCCAATGAAATCATTAATTTTTAATAATTTAATCACTTATATTAGGATTTTATCAAAACCATATGGAAAAAATTAATAAAAGCATTTATAATATCTTAAGTGCCTATTAAAATGAACAATCATACTGAATAAAATATGAACTAAATTTGTAAACACATCAACAGTTTTTATATGTTTTACATGGAAATTAAATGCATTTAATTTAATGATTAGTTAATCAATTATATGCACATAAGTTCATAAAATAAATGACAGGAATGGTGATAATGGATAACATTACAATATTGTGCATTTACATGTATTGGAAGCTAAATATACTAAAATATTATTAATTTCAGGATGACCGAACGACCCAAGTTGGTTTGTAAATTTTATGATCGAATGTTTATTTATGAGGGAGATCTATTCGATCACATGAAAGCCCATGGAATGCAAAATTTCATAATTGGACGAGTAATGGTGGAAGGGGGACACAGAGGACACATATGTGAAGTTTGTGATGTGGTATTTGTCACAATCAGGGGGCTAAACAGGCACTTGAACGTTCATAGAACTAAGGTTCCATCAGGTAACATATCGTATTTAATACATATAGAACATTAAACTGTATAGGACGGTTATGTTTTGAGTCAGTTATGTTCATGACATCTTTGTGTTTCAGATAAGTAAAAAAAGTTTGAATGATTGAGTATTTTATCAAGAAGTGGGATACTCGTTATCAATTTAACAGGTTAATATTTTGAAGTGCTAACAATACTTTTTTAATAAATTTAATTACAATTGTTCAAAGCTCCTTTAATCAAGTTTTTTTGTTGTTTTTTTAGGGCATACAATTTCAAGGTCATCAATTAATTTGTAAATTAATTTGTTTATCTCTGAATTTTTATGACATTTTAAATTTTATTTAACAAATTGTTTGATTTCAGAAAATCTAACACTAATTTTATTGTGTCTTTTTTTCAAACATTTTTTAGAATGTTTGATATTGGGGGGGTGTAAGTCCTGAACTGGCTTTTCATATGTAAAAAGAACAACTAAAATCAAGTTATTGGCTATATGACAACTACCTCATATATTTAAAATATTATCAAAACCCTTTGGATTATTTTTATCAAAAATTAAGAAGAAATGTAAAAATATTAATTATTTAACACAAAATCACCAATGGAAAAAATGAAAAATTTTGTTGCTTTCAAATTAAATAAATCTAAAATAATTTTAGTTAAAAAAACAATAAAATGGTAGATAAATTAGAGACTATCTAATCTGCATGCTGCTATTCCTAATATTTAATTAAGTTATTCATGATCTGTTTTCAGCTGCAATTCTATTGGTTCAAATCGTTTTTAAAGTATTTCGTTCCACATATGAATGTATGTATTCAGTATACTTATTCATTAATTTCAGTCCAATATGAATTACAAATGAAACTAACAAATATTATTTTAAAAATAATATTATGATAAAAAATGTGTATGCCATTATATTCTAAGAATAAAATCTTGTATTCTGAGATTGTTACCCTCTAAAAGTACCATCGACCAAGATAAGTAAGGGAAATATAAATTTAGCTCTCAAAACATGCCTACTCTATTTTTTTTTTTTTTTTTTTTTTTTTTTTGTTACTGGTGCATTGTGTGAACTGCATACAAGTTTTGTTTTTAAATAATATTAGTCAAACGTTTTCTTGGAGAAAAAAAATTAAGAATGTTTTGCTATATAAAGTAATTTTATGTTGTCAACACTTCTTGTACTATAGCTACCTCATTAAACTGATTATCTTATCATCGATTGTGGTGCTAATACAAGTCCTTCTGTGAATAAATTTGTATGACACTTTTAATTTTAATTTTTACAGTAAACATTTTTAATGATTTTATGAACTGAAAGAAAAATGTTATCAAATTTTCTAACATTAGTAAATTTTCCTTTCACTTGTGTGAAAAATACCACATAGGTTTATGACCAGTAGGTAGTGGCATGCTCAGTAGGTTATGTGTTAGTTGTATGTTTTAAATGACGTCATTAATTTTTAATTATTATTTTAGTTTTTTTATGTCTATATTCTAGTTTTTCTAAATTTATAGTACAGATTTTAAAATGATTAGTATTCTTCCCTAAACGAAATTCAAACAAAACAGTTTTTTGAAGTTAATTGCTTAAAAGTATTTAAAACATTGTTTAGTGAGATTTTTACATTATCCAATTGTCATTTGAAAACGGTCATGCCTCGAAAAAAAAAAAAAAAAAAAGAGAAGAAGATGGCTTAAATTTAATAAAAATGAATTCAGACATCTTCCAAATTTAAAGACAAAAATATTATTAATTCTTTTTTATTAATTTTTATGTTATTTATATTATATTATAGCATCAGAACAAACATAAAGTGCAGTTTCTTTAAGTATTTTAGTATTTAATTTTCTTAACTTCTTGTCAATATTAAGAGAAGAAAATGTATAAACAAAAGAAAAAGTAACTTTTTTGGTAGTTTAAAAGTTTATCATTCCAGCTACACTCACTCCACAATTAAATGTGTGAATTTGTATGAAAAAAAATCATGGCAATTTTCACCCAAACGGAAAGAGACCATTGTTTTCTACCTCTCACATGAACAGTAATTCAAAAACACAAATGTTGGCTATTCTCATCCTGGTTAACAGTATATAGAAATAGAAAAATCATCTTTATTCTGGGACAAAGTCCCTTAATAATAACAATATTGTTCATAGTCAACAAAATATTGTTGTAAATAATCAACAAATTGGGCCAGGAGACCTATTACAATAAAGAGTAACTAAAGCATAAATAATAGGACAAGTCTATACATAGTTCTGGAGATCTGTTAACAAAAACAGATTAGAATTAGGGTTATAATACTGCAATATAGCTGTTAAAAATAATAAAATTAAAATAACTAAATGATATTAGACAGAAAACTTCAATTAATTTTATAGACAAACCAATGTGGTGATATAAGAAAAAAAAACTAACTGAAGTAAAAAATTATTTACATCTGTTCCTTAAAATATTTAAATAAAGATTCATAATGGTATTGTAAAAAGATAGAAAACTACTGTATTGTGCATATAAAGACATTGATTGACAGTAAAACAAACATAGATATATACACATATATATGCACATATCCATACACCCACTCACACACATATGCATATATATATATATATATATATATATATATATATATATATATATATATATATATATATATATATATATATGCACATATATACATATATATATATAGAGAGAGCATGTCCACGATTAATAAAAAATGAATTACATCTTAACGTCTTAAAGAGATAGAATCACATAAATGAGAAGATTAAAAATAAAAACAAACTGAACATACTCAAAATTCTTTGTGAGAAGTTATGGGAAATCTTTTCCATATTCATAACAGAAAGTATAAAAAATTACAAAGAAAATAGAAACTTTGTTACATAATAAATAAATAGGCAGCGTCTGATTGAATTGTGAAGAGGAATTGGAATATGAGCGTTTTAAATGTGAATAAGGATGGTGCATAGCGAATTTTAAGCGGGATGGAATTCCAAAATACAGTAGAACAGACAATAAAGTTGTATTTAAATGAGGAGGATCTGTGTAAAGGGGTATAAAGGTCAGAAGGCCAAAACTTGTAGAGAGGGAGTGAATGGAAGACTTGAATTGGAGGATATTGCATGCACAGAATGGGCGATGGTTATTGATTATTTGATAAAGGAATGTGCCTAGGAAAATTGTCTTCGGAAGGAGGAGAAGAGCCATACTAACTCAGAATAGCAGTGAGAAACACAGGAACATCTAGGGGTCCCATTAACAAATCTTACGAACCCATTCATAATTATTTTCAGTCTGT
The DNA here is from genome assembly GCA_928085145.1 of Nezara viridula. Lineage (NCBI taxonomy): Eukaryota > Metazoa > Arthropoda > Insecta > Hemiptera > Pentatomidae > Nezara > Nezara viridula. Next base: position 181,325,065 of record OV725078.1, on the reverse strand, counting down.
CTCCGAGTTCCGCAGAGAGGCCACCGTACACCATGCAACCGTAGTCAATGTGAGGGAAGATACTAGGAGTCTACATGTGGGTATGGGTGGGAGATGGCGGAAGCGATGGAATAGTATCAAGGTACCAATTGATGGTCGGGAGATGTGGGAAATATGTTGATTCCAGGAAAGGGATTGGTCAATGAAAATGCCTAATTTTTTAATTGAAGTGCTGAAGGTGATAGGATGGTCATTTATGTACGGAAAAGGAGTGTTGATTTGGATCTTAGCAGGGGTTTGAAACCAATGATAATGGCTTGAGTTTTGGCAGTGGTTAGCCTTAATCAATTTAAGTTTGCCAAGGTACAGATGGGATTTAAGTCTTCTTGAATTTTGGCAAACGCATCCTGAAGCTCAGAGGGAGAGAAGGAAAGGTAAATTTGGAAATCATTGGCATAGAGGTGATGGGAACAGTGAAGGATTGAATTATGAAGGTCATTGATTGCTGGGACCCTGGGCCACTCCTGAGGACAGAGTAAGATAGGAAGACAAAGGTTGATTAGGAATAGCAACTGCTTGGGTATGTTGAGAAAGAAAAGATTGGAACCAAAGGACAGAAATGTTAGAAAAGGACAATGATTTTAATTTGGAAAAAATAATGGAATGGTTGATGGTATCAAAGGCTTTGGAAAAGTCAAGGAGTACTAGGACAGTTAGTTTTTTTGTCATCTATAGTGGAATGAATATCACTAATGATTTTGATTGAGGTGGATTATGTGGAGTAACCTGGTCGAAAACCAGATTGGTAAGAATCAATTTGATTGTGCTGTTCGAGGAAATTAGAAACTTGGGATTGCACTAATCTTTCCAGGGGTTTTGTAGGAAAGGGGTTTAGAGAGGATTGAGATTGGACAGAAAGCTTTGGGGAAGTACGGTTAGAATTTTTATTTAAAGGACTGACGATGCATTTCTGCCAAGGGGTAGTAAATACTGAGTTCTGAAGGGATAAATTATAAATGAAAAGGAGAACGGGAAGAATTTCAGGGAGGCATAATTTGATCAATTTGGCGGGAATGCCATCTGAACCAACGGAATTAGAATGGGCTTTCATCACAGCGGATATGAGGTCTATGGGAGAAATATCTGAAAAATAGAAGTCGTCTTCATTAAAAGATATTCCAGGAGGAAACAGAAAGAAGTTAGTGATGGGATGGAGGCAGATATAAAATATGAATTTAAATCATCAGGTGATACTGGAAAGACTGCCGATGAAGGTGATCTAGAAGGTTCACAAAGAGAGAGTTTACGGAGGAGTAGCCATATGGATTTGGGATCAGGAGCTGAGGAGATGGCTCCATGGAAATAAGTGGATTTGGCTCGTCGGATTCTGGTTTGTGGCAGGTTGTGAAGCACCTAAACCTTAATAGTCGTTAGCAAGCCTAGTATGTCTAACGCGTCTATCAGCGTCACGTCTCCTTTGAAGATCCTTAATTAGCTGAAACATCCAGGGAGCAGGACAGCGACGAAAGGTGGAGGGTTTGAGGGGGGTGCGAGTATCCAATATATTTAGGAGGTTGGAGGTAAAGATGTCAACCATGGAGTCAGTTGAAGAAAAGGAATGTATTCTATTTCAATTTAGGGTTTCCAGGTTGGGGAAGATTTTTTCTTGAGTAAGGCCATCAAGGTTCAGGAAAGTTATGGTTCTAGGTAGAATCGGAGGAAGAGTTTGTACATTATATGATATTTGGATTAGGTCATGAGAGGATAAAAAGGGGAGGGAAAAGAAGGTTTTGATAGGAGTCTATAAGATACATGTCCAACCAAGTGTCGGACCCAGAGATGTGATGATTGGAAGCAAAAGGAACGATGAAAAGATGAAGGGAGAAGAACAGGTTTTCGAGGCATGATTTATCGTTGGGGTCAGAAAGGAAATTAGTGTTTAAGTCACCGGGAATAATAATTTTGGAATAAAGAGGAACAAAGTTGAAGAGGGATGATTCGAAAGATAAATCAAAGGGAACATGAGGAGGACAATATACTATGGTATATAGGATAGTAGAGACATTACAGGAAATCTCAACGATAAGGAACTCTACTTGTGGGCACTAGCGGATCCAGGCGAGGGACGTGTCTTCCACCCTGGAAGTTGGAAAAAATTCCAAAAAGCAGATATTAAAGAAAAGAGAAATATAGGAAAAATTCATCCGTATGACGAATTTCCTAATGTAATATTAAAAATAATTATTATCATGGCCATTTTTAATAAGGTTTGTCATATCATGTCACTTCAAGATTTTTTTAAAACAAAGAATAGAATGTAAGAGCAAAAGTTGGCTAGTAGGGTGAAGAGGTGTAGTTTTTGGGCCGCCGTGAGCTACGAAGGCTTGTGCTCCTGTCGCAGTTTGTTCCCGACTCCGAACTGAATCTCGCAGGTGAAATACATGACGGAGGAAAACTAATTAAAAAAAAAAAAAAAAGAACTTTATTTAGTCTTTCTAAAAACCTATTATTCGAGAACAAGAAAATACCGTTTTTCTCCCAGACCCAGTTTTTATTCAGTTCCAATAGATCTGGACGCATTGCAACCTACAGCAACTATAGTCTCCTTGCAGAATCCATGTAATTATTAAAAATAGTCACGATAATAATTTGTATATTTTTCACGAGAAAGTGTTGTTCTTTTTTTAAAATAGCTGCTGTTAGGAACTTTTTCATGAAGGAGGGTACTAATTATTTGGTCTCCAATATTATCGGAATCGGAATTTATTCTGAGTTTTTTTTCTAAGAGAACTCATTGCCAAGCTGCAGGGCCATTTATAGTAATCTGTCTCAGATTTTGACAAAGTTGGTAAAAATTAGCGTTCATTGACCGTGGTTATCGACCATGTCACTTAATCAAATTATTAAGTTTAGGTACTCGTTCGACGCACAATTTAACGTTCTTTAATTTCTTAAAAAATACGTTTTTCGCTTCGGTGCACTGTTTAGTAGTAATAGATGAAAAAAAAAATCAGATAAATCTGGCTTTTTTTGCTGTAAAAAGTTTTCTCTTGGTGACCCGTGTTAGCAATTTTTTTTTTACATGTCTAAACCCATGAGGTGTCCGTAAGTTGAGAGAAATATTTAAAGTAGTGATAGCAGAACTACAAAAAAGTTTTTATAAACAATGGTTCGATTTTCAGCAGGAAAGTAGAAAATTAAAGTTTTGTGATTTTTTAAGTAAGTCTGGTTTTTTGTTGAATAGGAAGTAATAACTAAAAAACTATTTATTTAAGTAATTAACGATTGCTTCACTATAAACTAGATAAAATTTACATTTAATAAAAATAGAGTTTGCTCTTGTTAAAACTATTTAAAAAGGACTCTTGAGCGTCTTAACTGAGCTAAAGAGTGGGGGGATGGGTAGTGATGGGCGAATGAGTAGGGGTGGGGAAAGCAACTGTTACAGAGGTTTACAGAATCCTTCCCCCTGAATAAATTCCTGGATCCGCAACTGCCTGTGGGTGATCGGATAGGAGAGAACAGTCAAGTATTAGGGTCTTAAGGCTTTCATGGACATATACATCTACACCACCGCCAGTCCGGCTGTCCCGGTCATGGCGGGTTAAGGTATAGTTAGACAGGGAGACAGCGGAGGAAGGGTTGCAGGACTTGAGCCAGGATTCAGATATCGCTACAATGTGGTAGAAGTTTTGAGTAAAATACTGTCGAAATCCATCGTAAAGGGCTACAAGGGATGGGGAGTTAACATGACAGACAGTTAAGACACTAGACATGGACAGGATTTAGGATAAAACAATCATTATAGGATAGAATATATGAAAGGAAGACGCTGGAATTTATGCCATAAAATAAATAGAATATGGTATAAATTAAAGCAAAAGAAAGAAAGAAGAAATCCCGAGTAAAAATAAATAAATGAAAATCGATAAATAAAAAGGAGTCCAGACAATAGCGTAATAAATCCAGATTTTTCAGATAGACATGCCAACTTTTTTCTTTAACAGAAGAACAGACGAGAGGTCCTGGGCCTGGTCGATAAAAATCGCCTGATGGCTGTCTTCTTTTCGACACCGTAATCTGCCGGTAGCGAACAATGCATATTTTAATTTTCCCGCGGGTTTTTCTGTCGGACAAGCCAGTATATGTCATCCCTCACTGAGATATCATTGGCGACAGTCATTTTCCTGCCACCCCATATCCCGCGTCGAGAAATTTCTCTTCACCTTTCTTCTCTGTACCATGCAGTCTCTCACCGATTTTCCGACAAAGCGCGCGATCACAGGCGGCGTCCGCGGTTCGTCTGGTCCTGCATCACTGCACGGTGTCTAGATTCTCAACAATCAGCTTGATTCCCAGACCGGCCCCTATTAGTCCGGGTGCCCATATAGAGAGGACTTTTAGATATATAAAGTTACCAACCCTTTCAATTTACAATATTTACAGTCTTAAGACATGGAATAATAGTCAGTTCTCCTATACCCATGGATTTGAAATCGAAAAATTGAATTTACGATTCAAAAAGTTTACTTTTTTCGGTTTTCCACTTATATCAGTGAAACTATAGCTATATCTGTAATAATGCAACATGTGAAATTAAAGCTGACAAAATTTGCAATAGAAATGGTTATATTAGTTTTTTCGCTATATCCTATACTTTCCGTGATATCCGTTAACGTAATTCACTAATTTCGATTACTATCTTATCTTCAATCATTCAAAGGTTAGTGCAATTATAACTTAATGATTATACTCCGAAACTATACAGAACACTTACTTTTCGCAATTTTCGATATTACACAGTTCTTAATCTGTATATAAGACAACATACAAGGATAATAGGATAACAAAGGACTTTGTACAAAAATAATAAAGCATTTTTTCATTATGAGGATGTCAAATAATCAGAATTTTCAGTCTTTCTATGGTCTATTAAGACTGCAAATTCTGTTTCATTGTCATCCTCATAATTTTAAAATAACCGTCAACTATTTCTCCTTCTCTAAATTATATCATTTTTCATCTTTTAAAACTTTGTAAACTGCCATTTCATGCATTTAATGTAAATAATATATTCATTCTTGCAGTTACTGATGCATTTTTATTAATATAAAATCTGAGTTAATAAAAAATATTTCTAATTTTCTTATAGCCTTATTGACAGGTTTTGTCCTTGTCTTACCTATTATCTTATTTTGAAATAAGTGGTTTTGACATAAATATATTGTTATAATAAGTTTATGTTATATTTTTCAATCTAAATTATTCGTACTTCATACAAGCAAAACATTAAATTAGAAATCTTTATATAAAACGAAATACAGTTATAAAAATGGTGATTATTTTTTTTTTTTCTGTTGCCACTACAGATCTTGTAGATCTTTTACCGCCTTAACAAGCCTGCTCCATCTCTACCTCTATACAAAAGTCTCTTCATCTCTGTTTATATCTATCTATCTATCTATCTATCTATCTATCTATATATATATATATATATATATATATATATATATATATATATATATATATATATATATATATATATTTATCGAGCTGGAATGGCCAGGCGGGCTTAGATGATAGAATAGATAATCCAAAGTTCAGCAACGTTGAGCGTAATTAGTACTTGGATGGGTGACCGCGTGATAAGTTACTTATAAAGTTACTTCCTTAAGCTATTGAATTATCTGAGGTTACATTTTTGACTCAAAATAAAACTGATTTGAAAACATAGAATTATTTCCGATCAAAATAGAATAAAATATTTAAATTAATTTTTAATACGATGTTTATATAGCATTATTTACTCCATTCTTTATATATTATAATTAATAAATTATTGTAAACTATATTAAATTATGAAATATACCAAGTTACTAATTACCTGACTATAAGCCTTCTAATAAACTACTTTGATACTATAATGAAAATGTCAATCAATATGTGTTCAAAATGTAAATAAAATATTTCCATGCTACCATGCCAATTATTTGGCATGTTGATCATGCCTTTAATAGTTGTTTTTTTAACATGCTGTCATGCTTCTTAATTCATTTGTTAACTGTGAATATCAAGTGTTAAGATTATTTAAGTGGTTAAGATTAAATACTCAATTATAATTTTCAATTTATAACTATAGTTGTTACTGTTGTAAAAGTATAATAAAGGCAGCCAAAAAAAATTTTTTTTTATATAGTATTTCTCTCCATCTTTTAATTTTGATTCATTTAAGCAGGTCAACTTAGTTAATGTGGTCTTAATAATCTTCACATTTATCATTTAAAATGGAAATAAGTGATTTAAATAAAGAGAGTAAAAGGCAATAAGGAAAAATATAAGCAGATAAAAATTTATTAAAGTCGAATAAACTCTTTAGGAGAGTTTATTTATACTGATGTTGAAAGAGGTCATACAATTTAAAAATGAAAATCAAATTCTTACGAATAATGGAATCTACCATTGCACGTATTTCACAAAATTGTTTTTTTGCAGAAGAAAAAATCAGTTGTTACTGGCATACTGAATTTAATATTTAATATAGTTCAGAGCTAGGATTAATTAATCATTTATTTACAAATGAAGCACTAATGACAATAATTACTTCTGTTTATCACAAACTTGTAAACATGGTGCTTTGATAATAATTATTAATGCATAAAAATGCATTAATATATAAAAATGAACAACAAGATGTATGAAAAGTCAGTTTTGACATGTAAAGTTAATACTGAAACAAACTCTTAGTAATACAAGGTATAGATTGGTTAATATATTGAATAAGTATTATGTCATTATCTGTATTATTAATGTAAAACTAGAGTTGGAGCTCTAAAATTAAAAACGTGCATTTAGTGAGTAATTAGAACACATAAGATTATTAATCATAAACCCTTTTTATATGATAATGTAGTATCATATTGAAGGAAAATATTAACTAACCACTGAAATCATAAATACATTTTCCTTATGTTCATAAGTGTGAAAAGGAAATAAATAATTACTTGAATTTCTCATATGGTATTAATTATTAGTACCTAAGAATTTATATCAATGCACTAGCGGATCCAGGATTTAATTTTGGGGAGAGGGGCTTGAGCCTGAAAGCTTTATATATATATATATATATATATATATATATATATATATATATATATATATATATATATATATACATAAAACGATAATTAATTTGAAAAAAAAAGAAAGAAATTAATTACCTATATGAAATGGTGTTTAAGTGGTTCTTGAAGTCCTACTAAATGTAATTACAAGAACAAGAATACTTATAGATAGTTTTTAATATTTTTTTTCTGTAAAATATGGTTATATTTTACCATTTTGGGGGGGGGGACTTCAGCCTGAAAGCCCTCTCCCTCTCCTCCCCCCCCCCTAGATCCGCCTGTATATCAATGTAAAAATGGGAATAATGAATTATTATTCATTTTTTAATTATAAATATAATAAATAATATATGTTTTTGATTATTTAACATTAATTATTAACAAAATATTAATGAAAACATGAAATAATATGAATATTACAAAAATATGATATAATTTGTAAATATTAATGTACATCAAAGTATTACAGTAAAGAAACATTTATTTAAAATATCTTCAGCAGTTTTTATTTGTATATTCAATAAAAATGGGAAATGATGGGGATGTAGCTGATCCTAGATCCTCTTTTAAAAAGTTGGTGAAGAGGGGGGAGGGGAGAGAGTGGTGTGCAGTCTATGAATAAGACCTCTATAATAAATGTAATATTTTTTTTTACTATGTAACTATATTCCTGCCTATGTTGGTGGTCTTCATCAGGGCTAAGTAAAATACAATGTAACAAACAATAAATTATGACACTGTAGAAGTATAATTAGTAAATATGGCATGACAGATACATATAAATAATACATTGGTATGAAAATTGTTACGATTTGTTAAATAAGCAAAATCTCATTATAAAAAATAACAAGAAATAAATGAAGAATGCGGTATGAAAACATAGGAGAATAAATATAGATATTTAAGTAAATTAGTGAAGTGTAGATATAGAAGTTATATAAACCAAAATTATAGTTAGTGAAGCAGATACATAAAAGCGGTGATTATAATGATAAATTAACATAAAAAATCTGGATAGAAACACTTGAAAATATTAGAGGATTCTGACAAAGTGTTTAGAAGGGATTAGAAAAATAATTAGATTAATAATAACAAATGTATCAGTGGCAGAGAGTTCAGTGACAATTTACTTGGGGACTGAGGTTGTAAGATGACAAGGTGAGGTTGTGACAACAAGAATGTTAGGGTGTAGTAATCATAACAGTCTCAAGTCTAGTAGCATCAGTTCGAATCAGGCCTAGGAAGGTTGAAATTTTCTAGACTAACACGTGTATAAATTACATGTTGCCCAGCAACCAGACAAACTGAAGATTACAAGTTCAAATCCTGAACCAGAGGACTTTCAACTCTGAAATAATTCCCCTGCCCTCTCTTCTAGCTCAGAAATCGGGTTGAAATTTATTTCATGGCGTGCCCAAAGAATGGATTTTGACCCTCTCCCTCTAGTAAGAATAGGTCGGTCACCAATAAGATAATCCCCCTCTGCCTATGCCAGGTATGGCCTGGTAGGAGTAAAATTTATAAAATAATAAATCTGGTGAAAAAATAAAATAAAAATGGCAGTTTTTTCTTTTATTTATGATAGATCATTCCTCTCAAATACTACTCTTATGTCATGTACCGCGGCCCTTGTTCAATCCCCAATTGTAATTCCTCCTACATTGGCAAACTGAAAACTTTCAGAATCATGTTCCTTTACATAAATATTTTCATTCTCTAAATTCCAAATAGTCATTATCCTTTATCCATGCATTCAATTTTGACAGTACTTTCGTCTTCAGTAAAGTCATCAGTCATCAATGACTTCTTTCTGAATTGTATAAATTCATATAGAGAATTTTCGCACAAATCAAAAACTTTTAAACAAAACTTATGCCCAAATTTTCAATTTATTAAAACAACAATAACTAATTACTGTCCATTCCTTTGTCCCACAATCTTCTCTCACCTCTTTTATGATTATTATCATCTCATTAACTTTGGTTTTCTGTCATTATATTTTTATTATTTATTGATTTCAAATTCCTATTAATTTTATATATATATATATATATATATGTGTGTGTGTGTGTGTGTGTGTGTGTGTGTGTGTGTGTGTGTGTGTGTGTGTTTGTGTGCTCTGCTGTTCAAAAAATTAGACTCACTTGTATTTAACTGAGAATCTTCTAGGTTAATAAAATAGTTCGAACTTAACAGATAACATATCAAACATAAACTTAAAACAAACATCCTACTAATCCTTTTTCAACTTAAAACTGTTTACTATTCCTTCAGTATCTCTTTACTTTGTGCTGGATCAGGTTAACTAATAATAGTATGCCTATTTAAAGAAAAGTATATTTAATAACAATTACATTAATTTGTACTATATTTACCATTAATCACAAAAATTGACTTTGAAGATTTAATTAATTAATTTTAAAACGAAGAAGAAAAGCAAAAAAGATGACCTGGACACTACAATCGCATGGTTCGTCAGGCAATCAGTAAGGAACAACCTGATGCAGAAGTGAAAAATTAAAAGGGACTACTCGATGCAGGAAATCGGTTGACAGGAAAATGATTGCCACCGTATCTATCTCCGCAAGCAGATGATTCCTACGAATAGGCACCTATACTATCAATATTTGGCACGCTCACTGAACATTCATCGGAAATATTATCATTGCTACTCATTGATTAATTTATTTCCTGGCTTCATTATTTTATTTTTTAATCACATTTAAGGTATCTAATCTATTTCAGCGTATTTCCATCAAACACAGATTGTACTCTCCTAAATCCTACTCATGTCTAGTGTCCTAACCACCTGTCACGCCAACCCTCACTCTCTTTCAGCTCATTACGGTGAATTACTATAATATTTTACCCAAAACTTTTACCACTTCTTTGTGATTTCTGAAACCTAGCTCAAGCTTCACATCCCATCCTCTTCTGTTTCTCTTCCCAAATACACACTAATCCACGACCGGGACAGCCGGAGGTATAGCTATGTACTTTCATGAAAGCTGGAAGACCTGAATTCTCCATTGCTCCACTCCATCCGATCAGCCACAAGTCGAGTTCCTAATTGTCGAGATCTCATGTGACACCTCTCCTCTCCTCTACACCGTTGTTCCATCTTTCGAATCATTACTCATCAACTTTGTCCCCTTTTATTCCAAAATTATCATTTCTGGTGTCTTAAACACTAATTTCCTTTCCGACTCCAGCAATAAATCATATCTCGAAAACCTTTTTTTTTTCTCTCTCTTAACTTTTTCATCGTTTCTTTTTCTCCTACTCATCACACCGCCAGGTCCGACACTTGGTTGGACCTGTACATTATTGACTCCGCTCAGAACCTCCTTTCCTCTTCCCAATTACTAGTCTCCTTTTTAACATCGCATGATCTAATTCAAATATCATACCATACCCAAACTCCTCCAATCTTACCTAGAAACATAACTTTCCGCAACCTTGATCACCTTACTCGAGAAAAAATCTTACCCAACCTGGAAACCCTAGATTGGAATAGATTATATTCCTGTTCCACAATTGATGCCATGGTGGATATCTTCACCTCCACTCTTCTTAATATTCTTGAAGCCCATGCACCTCTCAAAATCTCTACCTTTCATTGCCGTCCCACTCCCTGGATGTTTCAGCAAATTAAGAATCATCAGAAGAGACCTGATGCTGCCCATAGACGCTTTAGACATACTAGGCTGGCTGACGACTATCAAGCGTACAGGGTGCTCAGCAACCTGACACAAACCACAATCTGACAAGCCAAATCAATCTATTTCCAATAAGCGCTTTCAACAGCTCCCAATTCCAAAACCTACTCCTTCATAAACTCTCCCTCTGTAAATCTTCCAGATCCCCTCCCTCAGCAGGCTTTCCAGTTTCACCATATGATTTGAACTCATACTTTATATCTACTTCCTCTTCCACTGCTCCTTCTATGTCTTCCTTCTTTTCTCCTGGTACATCTTTCAACAACAATAACTTTTACTTTTCATACATCTCGTCTACAGACCTCATATCCGCTGTGATCAAATCACATTAAAATTCTATTGGTTCAGATGGCATTACTGCCAAATTAATCAAATTACGTCTGCCTGAAATCCTTCCTGTTCTCCTTTTCATAGATAATTTCTCCCTCCAAAACTCAGTATTTCCTACCTCATGGAAGAAAACAACAGTTTGTCATTTAAAAAAAATTCTAAACCTTGTTCCCCAAAATATTTCCGTCCAATTTCAATCCTTTCCAACTTTCCAAAACCTGTGGGAAGAATAGTGAAACCTCAAGTTTTCAATTTCCTTGAACTTTCCAATCAACTCGACCCTTTCCAATCTGTTTTTCTAACAGGTTACTCCACACAATCCGCCATAATTAAAATCATTAGTGCTATTCAGTCCACTATAGATGATAAAAAATTAACTATCCTTGTACTCCTTGACTTTTACAAAGCCTTTGATACCATTAACCAATCCATCCTCTTTTCCAAATTAAAATCATTATCCTTTTCCAAAAGCGCTATGTTTAGGTTTAAGTATTTCCTCTCTCGACATTCACAAGCTGTTGCTATCCCTAAGCAACCTTTTTCTTCCTATATTACACTGTTCTCAGGAGTGGCTCAGAGCTCTAGCATATCTCTTCTTCTTTTTAGTTCTTATATCAACGACCTCCATAAATCAATGGTTAATTGTGTATTATGTAACAAGGATTATTTATGGTTTTTTTCTTTTCATACACCATTAATTTATTACTTTTTTTTATTATTTGTGAACTGGAAAAGATGCTAATCACTTTTGACATAGCACTGTGATGAAGAAAAAATGTTTTTGTTGTTTTTATCCTTTTTTTTTTCTATTTAAAAGATTTTATGTATCTGAGATGTTTTTCATTTTTTACATTCCTCATTATGTATATCTTTTCCTCTCTTAATCTCCGTTTCTGTATATAGTTTACAATACCATTCTGATTATTCATTTTAAGTTCTTAAGTAACATATATAAATAATTTATTTTATTTTACTTAGTTTTTTTTTTTTGTTGTCGCTACAATGGTTTTCTCATAAAATTAATTTAATGCCCCTTTCCAATTGTATTTATCTACTTATTTATGCAATATTGTGATCCCATTGCTCATCTGCTGTCATTAATATATCTTTAAGCTATATATATATATATATATATATATATATAATATATATATATATATATATATATATATATTGTATATTTTATCTGTTTGTTTTAACATAAAAAGTCAATACTTTTTCTTTACTTACTTTTGATATTTTATCTTTTCTGATGAATTTGCTTTTTCTTTCTATATACCTATGTAATTTTTTTTTTTCAGTACAACTATAAGTATTCTTGAGAAGATTTTATTTTATTTTTTAGTTGTTTACAAACTATTATTTAAATTATTGATATGTTGTTAGAATCTTTATTAAGTTAGTTTTTGGCAAGATATGTATTTTTTTCGTTTGGAATTGTTCATTATTGTTATTCTGAGGGGACTTCATCCCCAAATAAAGTTTATTTTCTATTCTATTCTAAACTTATCATCTCAACCCTCATAACTTTTCTGTATATATATCCGATTTTTTTCTGAACAATTGGATCATACAACATTCTATATTGTCACAATTTATTGATTGTCATCCTGTGTTTTATTTAGCCCTGATGAACGGCCAATGACCTATAACTTAGGCCGAAATGTTGACACACATCTCATATGATAAAAAATAACTTGAACTTAGAAGTGTGTTTATTTTTTTTTTAAATCTACTAATGAATATTTGAAATAATACATTTCCAATTTACATCACAATAAATAACATGTTTATAATTATTAGAAATACAAAATTAATTATGAGTTACAATTTCCCTTAGAATGTTAAATATTCTAATTAAGTTAAAAAAGTTAAATAAATATAATTTTAAGTAATAGTGCTAAACTAAGTTCTATTTACCCAAAATGTAATCTGAAACTGTCATATTTTTAAAGTTTATTTTGGTATCAGTGTGGAATTATCTTCAAAAATTGATTGTTCCATCAAAAAAACTTTTTTTTTCTGGTTAGATCAAGCATTCCTAACTGCTTTGAGTGTACAGATGATTTTATTCAATAGCTATTGTTTTATTTTCAATTTTATTATTTTGCATTCCTTATCCAAGCTGATATATAGATAGATACATCTGCATAATGAATTTCATCTTTTTATGTAAATAGTTGTCCTATGTATACATACGCATGCATGTTCACAATTGATGTTGATTGCCTTATTGCAATAGTTGATGGTACTAAATGAGACATGACTAAATCTATATTTAAATCACAAAGATAAATAAGTCAAACTAATATTTATATTTCACATTTTGTTTTATTAATCATCAAGCAAAAGAAGAATTTTTTTTATTAATAAATCGAGTGCTAGCTTACTGAAAGCATTAGTCTAGTAGAAATATTCTATGCCCATGACAAGCCTTTCTTGAGAATACCATGTGCCAAAAGACAAAACTAGTAGGATCAAATAAAGTATTAATTTAACAATAATGGTTGTTGATTGCTGGTGTTAAATAGATTAGATGATATATAAAGAAATTCAGTTAATTAAATAATAATTCAAAACACAGTCATTGTTTTATAATACCATCTTGTTGCCATTTATGTCGACTGCAAAATACCTAAAACAACTTAAAGTTATATGTTTTGGTACAAATAATAGAATAGTTGGCATATTATTTTACAACCCCTTTCTTGGAAAATCCACATGCTTTAACTTATTTATTTATATATATATATATATATATATATATATATATATATATATATTTTTAGTAGGAAACAAATGAGTGGAAGAGTTGCATTGGTCTGTTTACTAGGGATGCAAGCCAAAAAAGTATTTATTAATTTGTTCTTCCTTTTTTTATTATTTAATTTTATTAACACATTTCTGAATTATTATATATGAAGTATGAGTATTTTCTTTCCCATGTATCAATGCTGTTTTATATAACCTCCCTCTCCTATTTTCTTCAGTATGATTTTGGATATTTTGATGAGATATCAATAGGAACTTAAATGTTTTCCTCTTTCTTTCTTTTTGCATGTTTGTGATCTTGTTTTTTCTGTCCTGATGATGCTTGAATTGGCAAAACGTTGGCAAGTTAACAGTTCACTTGTATGTTGGAGACTCGTGGCTTTATAGTTTGGATTTTTATACAAATTATTAACTATATTAAGAAAAGTTTTTTTTACACCTAGCTAGCCATTTAGCAGAGCTAAGTATGTTCATGATTGATATGAAACCTAATTATTCCTCACTTCTGTATCATAGACTGGCTCTCTCGCCAAAGTGATTGAGTGCTCAAAGAAGAAATATCAACCTTTCTGGAAGAAAACTATAATAAAGAACCTATTTGAGCAAGAACAGTAATTTCATTAGTAAAGTTGGCAATATAGTTCAAATTGCCTGGAAATTGAGCAGTTTAAATAAATCAATGCAGAAATGACCAATGCATCTCTTTGTTAAAAAGACAAAGTAAGTTTTTGTTAAAAATCAGAAAATATTGAGTTGGATATATTATCACTTTAAAATATTTTGTATTAAAGCAAGTAAAAATTTATATGCAAATAAGTAGGATGGTTCAGAGCTGCATTTTCAAATTATTTTTTTAAAGAACTTGATTTTTTAAGTCTTGTGGAAAAAGAGTTTATTTATTGACAATGTACTAGACCAACTTGAGCTGACAACTATCATAAACAAAAATTGATAGATTTATCATGCAATAGTACACTGTTACAATGTTAAACGTTAAAAAAAAAAAAAGACAAAACTGGTTCCATATTAAATTATATTTAATTTTGATTATTAGAATTAATAAATTGTTCATCAAACTTTACAATTATAAAATTTCATGACATAATTAATTTAAATTAGTGCCTGGAGAAGGTAATAACTTCTAGCACTATTGGATTTTTTATTTTGTTGGCTAAATGCACCGATACCCTACTGGATCTATTTTGTCCTATTATTCAGTCAGTTTTATTCTTAAAACGTTAGTTTAGTCACTTATGCGTATCTTAATAGGCTTGTTGGATTGACAGTCTCATAGCTACTGCAGTAATCCATCCGTTCTTCCCCAAATAGCTCCAGTCTAAGCCTAGCAAATCTATCACATCGACAAACGATGCGAAAGGCTGTTTCATTCTCCTTCTGACAGAATCTGCATAGCGGGTTCGTCATCATTCGGAGATTGAACATGTGATAATTTAACTTACAGTGGCCAGTGTAGATCGCTGTAAGCTTTTT
Organism: Nezara viridula; assembly: GCA_928085145.1. Classification (NCBI taxonomy): domain Eukaryota; kingdom Metazoa; phylum Arthropoda; class Insecta; order Hemiptera; family Pentatomidae; genus Nezara; species Nezara viridula. The sequence goes on along the minus strand of OV725078.1, from coordinate 181,309,653 downwards.
AAGAGCTGTTCTGTCCAGACTCAGTAGCAGCTTACTTCTTTTATCACATGGACATTTAAGGAACAGCTTCGAATGTCCCTGTTTCTTATCAGTCCAGTATTGTTGAAATTTTTCACCATATGTCATCCTAATCCTACATTTGGCGTTACCAAGACTGATTCCACAGACAGGTTCAGGAGTTATGGGAATAGTATCTGAGCCTAACATGGTTAGTCTGTCTGCCTCTTCGTTGCCTAGAATGCCTGAGTGATCAGGAACTCACTCTATTACAACTCTATTAAGCTCAGTCAGATTATATATGCAGCAGCAGAGCTATACTGCATTCTTTAACAACTTTTGAGTATACATAATAATTATTTAGAGTACCTATTGCTGCCAGACTGTCAGTATAGATTATAATCTTTTTCCCATTCACTTTGCTTTGCCGTAGGTTATGAACACAATGGCAAATAGCTAGAATCTCGGATTTAAATACCGAAGCGTATTTGCCAAGAGATATTGAGTCTTTTTCTTTGTTATCTTTTGGATAGATGCCTGCTCCTGAGCCGTAGGCTGTTAGAGAGCCATCTGTATAACAATTTATACCATTTTTTGATTTGTGTTGTCTACTGATGTCTATCTCGACCTCATATTTGCAGTCCAGATACTCACAGATTAGCCTATCAGAGTGCATGGCTAGCACTTAGTCACATCCAATCCTACTTAGCAGTTAGGTAAAGGAATAGTCCTTTAGCTTACTCAGCCTGTATAATGTATTTGTTGCCCGAGCCTCCACTTCCAACTGCAATGGTGGCATGTTCAACATTATCTCCATAACAGCAGTCGGTGTGGAGCCCATTGCTCCTGTTATCATCAGACAGGCTAGTCTTTGAATTTATCCTAATAAGGTCATTAGGTTATTAGCATTATTGTAATTAAAGTTGTTAAAAGAACAGATAGATAGATAGATAGATAGAAAGTAAACTTTATTCTGGGACAAGGTCCCTTATGAATAACAGATATGAACAAAAAAATTAAAACTACATCTGGCCAAAAATTACATTAATCAATATTAAAGAATATATACAGTATCTTCAGTGAAATTAAATTAAAACAAGTAAAAATAAAATAAAATTTTGAGAAAAAACGAAATAAAAAAAACAACATTATTTAAATGAAAATAAAAATAAAATAAGCATGGGTTGATTTTTAAAATTAAGAATCAATAAATTTTATCAACCATTCACCTCAGTCAAAATCTCTTTCACAATATTTATTTTATTGTATAACGTCATTTTGGGATGTGAGAAGGAATTGGTAAAGATGATATTTAAATGAGGACAAGGAAGAGGCATGACGGATTTCAGATGGCAAGGAATTCCAGAAGGCTGTGGATCAGGAAATAAAGGAATATTCAAACGTCTTAGTTCTATGGGAAGGGATATAAAGGTCGGAAACACGGGATCTTGTTTTCTGGGAGTGGACCACGGGTTTAAACTGTAGGAGACTGTAGATGTAAGAAGGGTGTCTGGTGTTGATTGTTTGGAATAGGAAAGATCCGAGGAAATATTGTCTGCGGAAAGAAGGGAAGAGCCACTTTAACTCGTCGTAAAGGTGGGACACATGAGATCGCTTTGATGTACCGAAGACAAATCTTAAGCACGTATTCATGAGTCGCTTCAATCTATCCTCGAGTACCATCGGGATGCCTCCGTACACCACACAGCCGTAGTCAAAGTGGGGGAAAATGAGAGAGGATACAAGGAGCTTGCGGATGGGTTGTGGGAGTAGGTGGCGGGAGCTATAAAATAGCTTAAGGGTACCTATTGACTTACAGGAGATGAGGGCAATATGGGATTTCCAGGAGAGGTTTTCGTCTATGGTGATTCCTAGGTTTTTAACGGATGAACTGAATGTGACAGGATGATCGTTGATGACTAAAGGAGGAAGGAAGGAGATGGATTTAAGAATAGGACTGGAATCTATAATAATGGCCTGAGTTTTCATCGCATTTAGATTTAAATTATTCAGACTTGCCCAGGCACCGATCCTATCTAGGTCAGCCTGAATATTGGCGAACGCGACTAGTAGCTCAGAAGGATGAAAGGAAAAATATATTTGGGTGTCATCAGCGTATAAATGATGTGAACAGTGGTAGATGGATTTGGAAAGATCATTTATGTATCATTTATGTATACGTAAGGAAAGATAACATAAATATATTAAACACCAAGTACAAGTAGGTAACACTAAGCCATTGGTAATAATAACTTACTAAAAAACTGTATATTATTGAGTATTTAACATAAAATTACGAATAGTGCATACAACTTAATTTTTCCAAAACTAAAAATTCATGTAATAACACAAGCAATATGCAAAGGGTTATACTCAGGTTGTAATAAAAAACCAATTATAAAAAGAAAAACATTCATGATAAAATATGCCATGTTTCATTTCATTTAGAAAGCAATTCATCTTCATTAATTGTTGAAATAATCAAAATTAAATTTTGAATAATTTAATAAAAATGAATGAATTTCTAATATTCTAACATAAAGGACCAATAGCTTACAGTGTATCATTACCTGATATCCTCGTCGAAAAATGGGAATAATAAAATTTCAGGACCTCCTAGAACTCTACTTCATATATTTTAGTTTCTATAATTTCTCCTTGTACACATTTGTCTGCTTTGCTTTGGTCTTACCGGAAATCACAACAGAAATAATGAGTGGCACATTAGGAAGGTCCCTTGCGGTCCTCTTAGTGTCCCCAGGAACAACCATCTGTCAGTAACAGTACCATACCTTGCCTTTTTGTCTCTAACTACTGTGATTTATCCCAAAATTTCTGTTTAATTGTTTGTTGGAATGTTTTTAAATTATGTTTTATATATTTTTAACTTATCTTCATGAAAGGATAGGATATTTAATGGATGTCAGCTATTGGAGCCTTATAATGGGGACTATTACCTGTAGTTGACAGGCCTCTACTCTCATAAATTCAAAGCGATACTTGAATATAATGGGTTTTGAAAATGGAACCAAAAAATTGGTAATGATTTGGATTAACTTTAAAGCAAAAATAGGTTTTCCTATTGCCAAAAACAGGTTCTTGACAGTTACCAGCATTTATTGATAAATTTAAGTTGGTAAACATAAGAAGTTAGGTTTATAATAAGTTAAAAATTATTTTTGTTAATCTTAAAATGAAGAATATGAAATTTTAACTTAATTACATCCTATTTCTCATCCCTGTCAGCTATAGGAACATTCCAAATCAAACAGTGTCAGCTACTGGTACAAAAAATTATTCTCTTAATTTTCAATTTTTTAAAATTTAGATGAATGTTTCATGGATTTGAAATATGTCTTGGTAAGGTGAGAAATAGTTCTATAAGATAAATTCATGAAAAATATAATATCAATATTTAAGTCTTAAAACGTAAAAGTTCATAGAAATTTTCTTAAGCACGTCAGCTACTGGTACATTTACCCTATACAATTATGACAATATTTTATACTATTATCATATCACCAAGGTATAATAAAAATAAAATAATTAAATGTATATTTACACATATATGTATGTGGTGTGTGTATTTATGAAATTTCATTAAATACACACCTAATATAAGTTGATGGCATCTTCTCTTGATAAAACTATATCATAAAATAGGAATATTGTGCCTATCATGGTCAAACATAAAGTAATATTCCTTAGTTATATTATAAATTCTTCAAAGCTAAATGGGAAAAAGTTTAAGGAAGTAATTTCACATTCTTGATAAAACATTAGAATTATTATAACTAAAAGATATGAACTGGAAGTTTCACCAAGTATTCCTCACCTTCTCTCTAAGTGAAATGATTCCAATAAATATTTAAAATACATTATGAAATATACTATATATATTTGTGTGTGTGTGTGTGTGTGTGTGTGTGTGTGTATTTGTGTGAAAACAACAAGCAAGCACACATGGCACATGGATGTACACAAGTGAATTCAAGTAAATATACTTTTTTAAATAGAATATTATAATTCATTAATTTAATTAATTAATGATTAATAATTAATGTACTAATAAATAACTATTAATTTAATTATAATGTATTATATTAGAATAGTATTGTGCTCTCATTTTTGTTCCTAAATATAATACTGTCCCTAGAACAGTACTGCCCTCATTTTTAGATCTAAATAAAATACTATTCCTATAACACAGTATTATTTTCATTTTTCTTTGATTTCCTATATAGAAATTTGTGAATGTGAAAATCCCGGTAGAAATAAAAAATGACCATGTGGGGTTTCATAATTTCTCATAAAACTTTTATGTCAAATAACGACATGTCAAAAACAATTGCAATGAAATTTTAGAAAAACTATTAAAAGAGAAACTTAAGAAATTATAATAGATAAACATCCCATGTCAAGTAAAGAGAAATATTTAATTGGGTGAAAGTAGACCCCAAGAGCTAAAAAAACGTTTAAGCAAACCATGGTTTGCATGAACTTTTTCATGGTTCGATTTTTGGCCGAAAAGCAGGAAGTTAAATTTTTAAAAAGTAAGTGTTTTTTGTTAAATAGAAGGTGATAATTAAAAAAATATTTAAGTAATTATATTTAGGTAATAACCAATTGGTTTAAAGTAAAATAGATAAAATTGTATTCAAATACATGCCTAGTTTCTGTTTGTTAAAGTCTAAGTCCTGTTTTTAATAAGATTATGAAATAATTTTACAATTTTTTTTCATCACCCACCGATTAGACTACACACACCCCATTGTTGTAAAACCTTCTTTGTATAATTAGCTTTAAGTCCATACAAATTAAGTTAGGTTTGTTACCAAATAAGTTGAGATTCATCTTTAGTAGAGTAAAAAAGTTATGTGATTTGATATTCTATTACTCCAAAGTACCTAAAAATAAATTATTACAAAGCTTTAACTTCTTGTGTTACTGTGACCTGTAATGTACTATAATAAATTAACGAAAAAAACTTTTTTATTATAAAAAAATATGGAAAAAATACTGCTTTTTCAAAAATTAATCTTCTAATGTGAAGATGGACCAGAGTTTTTTACACAGCTCTTTTTTGTGAGAATTGGTCCTTATTTTGTTAGGGACTAATAAAATGGTCCCAATTCTAATATTCATGATTTTATAAAAATCCTTAGTTGTAGGGTTTTATTTGTCCACAAATGTTATCCCCATCCCCACATATATTATTACAGTAAGGCTCGAAATCGGTTTTGTACCAAATATAAGCTCCTGTCATGCTCAAATACCATGAATGGGGTACCGTTGGATTCAGAATTTCACGGGGGGTTAGCGAATCGTATTCTCCACTTTTGTTTTTCTTTCTAAAATAAATAAAGTCGATACAAACATTTTGCTAGGCTTCAATACTGGAACGGTGGTAGGTCTGTAGATCGATACGGGACAAATTGGATCTTGAAGATTTTGATGCGTACAGCAAGACCCGGATAGTTCCTCCGGAACTATCGGATCCTGCGTTTTTAAGCCCAAAAACGTACTATTTTCGAGATAACGCAAGGCATAGGGTTCGCATCCACACAGCCTTACATTAATTGTGGTACTGTCATTGAATACATGTCTCATTTCGTCGACTTGAGGTCTCTATGATCGAGAGAGGAGGAGTTTATTTATCGATGTGTTTTTGACGAGCCATATCATCGTTAATTTTTCACTGAATCTCAAGATTGAGCCACCAATTTCGAAGGCTTCCTTCTCCTTCAGGCGGGCAAAATAGTCCAATCACCCCGAAAATTCAGGCAAACAAGTTATGAAAGAAAACAAACTTTATTTGCGAATAACTAAAAAATTACACACTTTTCCTTGGTTATGCCCATGATTATATAAAAGATTACTAAATTCTGTACAAAAAAAAAAAAAATCATCGAAATCGGACTATTTTTAATCAAAGATACAGCTTACTGAAATTTGTGAACATGTTGGTTCAAACAAAAATGAAGATTTAAATTAATTTTTGTTTTCTTTGTTGATTATATTTATCGATAAAGTAACATTTGATTTCTTTATCTTTTGATACCTTGCATTATTTTATTATTAATTTGGCATTTGATAACAATATGCTGTGCGAATTTTTCGCACGGGCCTACTAGTTACTAAATTAAAGTTATTAATTTAAATTGGCTCTCGGTGGAACCTGTCCACTAGGGAGCGCGTCCCCCGGGTGGCGGATAGGGGATCCCTCTTAGGAGGGGTGGTCTGAATATACTGAATAAAGACCCGTGGACCAACAGGTACCCAGTGCTGGGGGGTATAGCCCGGCCACCCTTCCTCCTGAGGGGATATAAATATTCAGGAGGCCAGTTGTCCCGAGGATACGGGACCTCCAGCACTGGGCTAATCACCCGTCTGGAGAATCAACGATTCAAAGCAATTCAACTAGCCTCGGATGTGGACTGTCTTCAAGGAAACGACCTGGCGCACTAAGGGATATACGAATTGGAACGTGGAACATAAAAACTTTAACTGGGAAGGAGGTCGAGCTGGTGGAGGAAATGAGGACCTACAAAGTAGAAATCCTCGGCATAAGTGAAGTGAAGAAAAAGGGCAGTGGAGAAATGAAATTGGCTAATAATTACTCCCTAATTTATGCTGGAGTACCTAGAGGGGTTTTCGCCAAAGAGGGAGTGGGTCTAGTAATGTCGCCTAATATGTATGATCATTTAGAGGACTGGGAGCCGATATCTCCAAGAATGATTGTAGCAGATTTTAAGATGACCATAGGTAAGATTTCCATAATCCAGGTGTATGCACCAACGGAAGATGCTAGTGTTGCAGACAAGGAGGCATTCTACTCGGATTTGCAAAAAATAGTAGATAAAGCTAAAGGAAAAGGAAGGTCAGTAATCCTGAGTGGGGACTTCAATGCCAGAACAGGAAATGATGAAAGATCTGGATATGGAGTTTTGGGGCTGCATGGAGGTGAGAATGTGAGGAATACTAATGGACAACGGCTAATAGACTTTTGCGTGCATAATGACTTCCTCATAGGAAATTCCTTCTATCCACACAAGAGAATCCACAAAATCACTTTCTCATGCATGGAACGAAATAGTATAATTGACTATTTCATATATGATAGGAACATAAGGCAGTATTTCGCTGACATAAAAGTAGTAAGAGGAGCGGAGATAAGCAGCGACCACCTTTTACTTGTGGCTGATACAAAGATCATCCCGGAGTATAAAAGGAAAACAAAAGTATTTGAAACCCTCAACGTAAGAGCCTTGGATGACCCAGAGAAAAGGGCCCTCTTTACAGAAAGCCTGGAAAATAAATTAAGGGAAACGTCATTCGATGGAGATGTGGAAGAGATATGGAAGGCACTGAAAATATGTATTCTGGAAACAGCAAATACAGTTTGTGGGAAGAAGAGAGTGTCTGGCAAGGGAAAGCGGACAGACTGGTGGACCAATGATCTCCAACGACTGGTTTCTCGGAAGAAGCTTGCCTGGAAAGCATACCTTATGGATAGAACTGAAGGAAAGCTACACTTATATCGAATAGCCAGGAATGAATGTAAGGTAGCCATACGCCAGGCGAAGAAGAAGTCGTGGGAGGAGTTTGGTAAAAGGCTGAGCGAGGATCACCGCGAATCTATAAGAACATTTTGGCGAAAAGTTAAGATGTTAAGAGGAAAACAATGCAAGCCTATTAGAAATGTAAAAGGTAGCGATGGAATCCTACTTACAGACAAGGAAAAGATCCTTGGCAGATGGAAGGAATATTTCCAGGAACAATTCTCCGAAAATCCAGAAACAGACCATTATCAAGAACAAGAGCCCAATATTCAAGAAAGCCTGGAGGTTATAGAGGAAGAAGAAATAGAAAATGCAATCCATAAGCTAAAAAGAGGTAAGGCATCAGGAAGGGATGGAATCGCACCAGAATATTTAAAATTCGGTGGTCAAGAACTTCTTAAAGCACTACAATCGCTGTTCCAAGAAGTATATGACAGAAAGAAAATTCCCATGGACTGGGAATATTGTATAATCCTCCCGATTTATAAAAAAGGATGCACGACAGATTGCAAAAATTATAGACCCATTAGTCTGCTATCAGTGGTCTATAAACTTTATACTTCTATACTAGAAAGGAGACTCCGACGGATTGTGGAAGGGCAGTTAGAAGCGGAACAGGCTGGTTTTCGTCCAGGCCGACAGACGCAGGATCACATCTTTGTTCTCAGAAATATTGCTGAAAAAGCTTGGGACAGAGATAAAAATCTGTATCTTGCGTTCCTTGATCTGAAGTCAGCGTTTGATGTGGTTCCAAGAAAAGAAATTTGGAATGCCCTAATAGCCAAGGGTGTACCTGGAGACTTGCTGGCGGCCATACAGTCAGCCTATCAAGGAGCCAAGGCAGTGGTAAGGATGAACGGTATGGAATCGGAACCTTTTCCAATTGCGAGAGGAGTTAGACAGGGAGATAGCTTAAGTCCCCTTCTATTTATAAATGTAATGGATGAAATCCACAAAATCTGTAAACGCCGAACTGCGTGGACAACAATTGGGAAGTGGAATCTGAGAACTGTCCTCATACAAAGCCTTCTATACGCGGATGACATAGTCCTAATAGCCGACACAAAGACCAAACTACAACAAGCTTTGGTAGAGTGGGAGGAAGAGTTGCTCAGGAAAGGGATGCAAATTAACACCTCCAAGAGTAAAGTGCTGGTTATGACGAGGGAAGAGCGAGAAGATGTTCAGCTGATCTGCAATGGCGAGACACTTGAGGTGGTGACTGAATATACCTACCTGGGGACCGTAATTAGTAGTTCTGGTAAGATAGACGCCGAAATATCAAGTAGAATATGTAAGGCGAATCAGGTATATTACCAGACTACTAATAGCATTATCGGCCATCGCGAAGTAGACAAGAAGACCAAAATGCACGTATATAAGTCTGTTTACCTACCTACACTCACCTACGGCGGAGAAAGCTGGACAATGCTAGACAGGCACTCTAGTCGCATAACGGCAGCAGAAATGAGGTTCCTTCGCAGATCTGTTGGCAGAACTAGAAGGGATCGCATTAGGAATGAAAGCATTAGAGAGCAGCTAGGAGTTGCCGAACTTAAAACTACTTTAGAAAGACGGCAACTCCAGTGGTTTGGACACGTCTGCCGCATGAATGAGAATTTGAATCCTATAAGGATATTAGAGGCTCGACCCACAGGAAGGAGACCACGCGGACGCCCCAGACTCACGTTCCAGGATTACATTCAAAGGATTGGATGTAAAAGAGGCAAAACCCTTAATGAGATGAAGCGACTAAGCAGGGACCGGGAAGAGTGGCTGCACTGGTTGAGGCTCCTCGACGCTAATTAATGGCATAAGAGGAAGACAAAGAAGAGAAGAAGAATTTAAATTGGTATTCATGTCGTCTTTGTCTTATGGTATTAGAATTTTAATTTGCCTGATTATAGCTCTTTCTAAAATAAAATATTCTTGTAAATAATACTTTAGAAAAAAATATTCTTCTACAGAAGTAGAGTTTTCTTGGTTAAATTTCCAAATACTTTGATATTGCATCCGAATGTAGCTTTCATAACCAACAAGACATCAATAGCAATATAAGATAATAGCTCTATATTGTAAATTAAGAATTCTAAAAATTAAAAATAAATAAATAAAAATAAAACATCCCAATTGTTGAATTATTTTCAAGAAAATGTAAATATTAGAACTAGGAACATTTTTTTTTCGTACCTTATCAAATAAGAATCGATTGCCATAAAAGAGTTTTTGTAAACAACAGTACTGCATTTTCACTTTGGATGATAAGTATTTAAAAAAGTAGCATTTTATTTTTAAATAAAAAGTTTATTTTCATAATAAATTTATCATAATACATCTCAGGTCATAGAAAAACAAGAAATCATAGCTTTTAAATAATTTATAGAAGTTATTTTTGCTAAAAACACAGATACTCAGGGATGACAGAATATGAGTCACAAAATTGTTTCAACATATCCACAGGTAAATCTCTACTTATTTGTCAACACACTTCAATTTAATTAATTGGAATTAAAACGTATTTAACATGGAAATTTTCACAAAAGTGGGGTTCTACTGTCCCGTTAGAGAGTTATGAAAAAAATTGCGAATAATCTATAATTTTATAAAAATCAGTACTTATCCTAGTTTAGCTGCCTAAAATTCTCCTTTAAATGGTTTTAACAAATTCAAACCCTACTTGAATTTGAAGGATATTTTATTCAGTTTATTATAAAATAGTTTTTGATTACTTAAAATAAACATTTTTTATTTATCACTTTCTATTCAACAAAAAAGGTGACACTTAAAAAAATACAAACCTTTAATTTTCTGTGAAAAATTAGATGATTTACTTATCACATGGTTTATATAAATTTTATGTAGCTCTTGAGGTCTACCATCTAAAGTTTTAAATAGAATTTAAAATTTGGCTTTACTTATGAGGATCCTGTATATATAGCCAGTAATTCCAATAGAAAAAAAATTAACAACAAATTTTTTTGCTTAATTTTGTTGCAAAGTTCCGATTTTTATTAGGTTAATGTAAAAAGTTGTAAATTGTTTACTTACTTTAAAACCTTCAATCTAATAAATAAAATCAAGTACAAGTAAATATTTCATGACCATCAATATTAAAAAAATAGTTTATAACTGTTAATTTGTAATGCTGTCAACAAGAAATATAAAAACATAGGGCAATATTTGATGTCTATACAACATCAGTTCTGAAGATTGGGAAAGTATTCTCTGAAATGTTTGCATGAAGAAATTGTAAAAAAATAAAAAGTTTGCAAGGAAGAAGACAGTTGCTAACTTACCCTATAAAAAGCATATATTTACATACATTAATAAATATATTCAACAAGTGAAGAAAACATTAATGAAATCATGGCACCTGATTCTGATAATATCAAAATATTTTGGAAAAATTAAGAAATAATACGTCACCAGGATTTATCAAACAAGTGGGAGTCGCCTTTCAGATGAAATATGTAAATTAGTAGCAAATATTTGGGAAATAGAAAAACTACCAGAAGAATAAAAAGAGTCCCTCATTGTCGCAATTTATAAGAGAAAAGGAGATTAAGTGACTATAAATTATAGAGGTTTCAGTTTACTTAGTTCTGCCTGTAAGGTCTTCTCTATTGCTCTATATCATTGTATCGTGCCATACGTGGAGAGACAGCTTGGAGATTACCAGAGTGGATTTAGGGCTAATCAATCTACGATCCATCACATTTTTGCCCTCAAACAGACCATGGAAAAAATAAAAGAGTATAACAACGCAATGTGGACGCTCTTCATTGATTTTAGAGCAGCGTACGACACAGTGGTTAGAGAGGAGCTTCTTTCCTTTCAGGGGAAGACCAAAATCAAGATGGATTGATAATGTAAAAGAAGATTCAAGAAAAAACGGAATATCCATCAAGTGTGCAGCAAAAAGGGATGACTGAGCAAAGGAAATTGAACAGGACAAGGACTGCCACATGCATCTGTTGCGCCAATAATGAATGAACAACTTTTGCTCATTGAAAAAATAGTGATGAAGATTAAATGTATACAAATAAATCATTGTTATTTGTTTTTTTTTCCTATGCCATAGTCATTGGTCATTCGACAAATAGACATGTTGCTTGTAGTTGTTATTGTTATTTGTAGAAAACATTTTATCAAAAATACCCTTGGATATAAAATAAGATCCTTTTGTTATAAAAAAATTAGTTTATGTATCTATAATTATTGCTTTTTTAAATTATTGAATAGATAGATATTTGTTTTTTAATCATCATAAGTGATTTCACCCATAAATTTTGGATCAATTTTATTTCTTTCCAGAGAGCACAGCTCTTTAGAATGTTAGATCTAAATAGTAATTACACATATCAATAAATATGGATTTCACAAAAGGTAAATACATCTCAAAGGGAATGGAAAAAGTTATTTGAACAGCAGTATATGTAATAACCAAGGACAGCCACATTGAAAAAAAAATTAATGCTCAATACTAATAATTAATCTATCAAAAGCCAGAGCTAAAACACATTTTTGTTTAATATACACATTTTAAGACACAAACTCCATAAAAACTGTATATAACAAACACCTCAGTAGCAACGTAACTTTTTTAATATGAATATAAAACAGTGTGGTCTCATTGGTGTCCGGATAATATTGTTCTAGTGTATAATAGATGGGGAACTGCGGCCTCCAAACCTTTCTGACTGATATTTATTAAACTAGTGCTAGAATTAATTAATATTTAATTATTTAAGTAATTTGGAAATTCGGAAATTAATAGAATTAAATTGAATGTATATATTTGGGAGTGAATATTTAGCGATAAACAAAAATAGCAACGTTAAAATAGAAAGAACTATTGTGGCATCCATTAGCACTACGTAACCTTACTGCGGCCTCTAATGACAAAAATGTTCTAGTCTGTAATATGACAATAAAAATTGTAACAGGTCTTGTGAGAAGAATTCCAAAGAAATGTTTCTGTTTCCATATGTACATATATGTATGTTCAATTCTGAGATTAATACCAGTCAAGTGGTTTGGATATTTCATCAAATAAATGATGGTAAAAAAAAGTAATATAAAATAAGTAAGTCGCATAAAACCTCAAAAAAAGTAATGAAAATTAAACAAAAAATTTATATCAGAAGTATTTTTGAAAATTAGAGATTGCAAGAAGAAAATACCAAGCATGAAGCAGAGGATACATGATAGCAGTTAGTATGATACATGAATAGTGAATTATTAGCAAATAATGTGGTCAGTGTCTTGTTTCAATGCAAGATTTTTTTCTAAGGCTCTCAAAGGTTAAACCTTCATTTCATAAGTCACAACCCTTTTGTTGTTCCACATTTGTTAATAATAAATTTAAACCAAGATCTAGGTATTGATTGTCTTTTTCCTTGCCTCTTGAACTAAAAACACTGAGTTTTTAGAATAAAATTAGGAAACAAGCAAAAAATAAGTCATAAAAAATGTATAAGTAAATAATCCCAAAAGTTATATAATGCAACCGTATTCTGTTTTAACATTTGGTCCTGACTAGACTTATGAAGTATATAGCAATAGAATAAATATTAAAATAAATAAATAATACGATAAATAAATAAATAAAATACATAAATTAACATGAATGAGGAAAAACTCACCAATAGACAGAAGCCAATGTAAAATTATAATTGGAAGATTCGAACCACATGGCCTTTTGTCTCTAAAATGCAAGTAAAGACTTTTAAACCATCAACTTTTCACCAATTCAGGCATCATCAGGACAGAAAAGAAAACCAACCCCAAGATCACATCACTCCATAACATGCAATTGCATACTTACAGCATAGAATATGTGATTGGATGTTATGGATTGATGATCTTATCTTTGTTTTATTTTTTGTTCTGATAATCCCTGAATTAGCAAAACATTGATACATTATTTTTTCTCTACCTGCATTTTAGAGGCACAAGGCTGTATGGTTGAAATTTTCCAATTATAACCTACAAATAAATAAATAAAAATAATAAATTATTAATATCCATTCCCTTTCTTCCAAAAACTCTATTATCATTTCCTCTAGTATTATACATATATAGGGAGACATATTTATTTGTTATTACTATTTTTTTTTCAAATCAAAATCAATTTCCAACTCAACACAATAATTTTTATTTTGGAAATGCAATTTCCGAAATCAATCCTACCTTTTCGACTACTCTACGAACCACAACAACCAGCTTTACCCCCCTCCCACACTCCTAGACAGCCTTGTAATTGCCTTTGAATCTTCCGAAATTGTTGGGCCAAGGTATGTTTGTCTTTTATTATCACTTTTAATTTACCGATCCTATAACATCTATTATTTTTCTCCTCTACCTCGCCTTTTATGCTTTACGGATTTTTATCTAGTCCAGGAAGGATAGCAAGATAATTATTCCAGAGTTAAAAGTCCACCTGATTTGATCTCATAATCTTCGGTTTATCAGGTTGACAGGCAACGTATATTTCATACACACTTAAGTCGGCTCACCCAGCCTATTTTTTTTAGCCTTGATGAAGATCTACAACTTAGGACAAAACATAGACTATTAATGATTATTAAACTGAAATAGTGTGTGATTTTAGACCACACCCCTTCCCTCCTCCCTACCAACTATTCTTTCAATCCATAAATATTTTAATTTATTCATAATTACCTAAATCTGCTTCAATTTTATCTTTTCTATATTTATCTTAAAAATAAATTCAATTAATAAAGAGATTTACAACAATTTATCTTTGGTATAAATACAGTTGAAATTTTTTTATGTTTAATCAAAACTAGTTGCCGATTTTTCATGGTAAAAAATAAAAAGAAGATAATTTCTATTTACGTTTAACATAGATTTTTTTGTTTTATATAAAATAGCAATGGATATTAGATAGTTAAAATTTTCTTTTCCATAATTATGATTTATTAAAGGGAAAACTGTGGAAAACTCATATACAAGGCATTCTATTCCGTTAAAATAAACATTAACACATACATTTGAGAGTATAATCTATCTTGGAACACTAAAATACTAAGTATCATAAATAATTCAAAGTTCTGCCAGCAAGAGGATGTGCAGTTAGTAACTCATAAAAAAATTACAGGATAAATAAAAATTGACTATAGCAAATTTAAAATAACAAAATATTATTAATTATATATATATATATATATATATATATATAACACCATTTTTAATACTCATGAGACTATTACAAATCTGATTTAACAGCAAAAAATTGAAAAATTCCATTTTAGTTTTAGTTTTCATTAATTTTAATTTTACTAGGTAATAAAATGGAACTAAATAATTGTATTTGTATTATTTTAGAATTATAATTTTAAGTATAGGAAGGAAGTCTCTTTATAAAAATCCAAATTTGTTTATTGAAGTTACATGGGAAGTCATGTTAAAAATGATCCTGGAAATCCATCAATTTACAATTTAGATATGATAAAAAATAGCATTAAAATTCTTTATAGTTCACCCTAGATAAGACAAATTGGTACCTTTAATATTTTTTTTTCCATTTCTAATAACATAAGCACTATCAAAAGTTTTATAAGCTGATGCATATTTCAGAATTGTTATTCATAAAAAGCCATCTAAGTATAAAAGTTAGTAATATATACTTGAAAAATTTACTATTCCTATGTTTTAAATGTATAAAAAAGCATGTTTTAAGAAATTAAATCAATATTACACTAATAATAATTCTTCATACAATGGTACTAGATACCGCTTGCTTTACAGTAAAACATGCTCTCTCGCCCATTTTCTTCCCTACTATTAATCTCACGAGATCTCTTTCTCTGTCACATATACACACAAATATTCGCATGAGCCACTCATATTCTTTTGCACTAACAAACACACCCATGCACCCTTGGCTATAAAGTTCACTATATTTACAGAAAATATATTTTATACATAAAATAAATATTTAAAAAGCATTTAAGCACATCCCATTATTGTATTCATACCTCATGAAACTTAAAGATAAAATAAATTAGAAATTTTATATATACATACATTATTTGTTTGTTTAAATCAAAAAACCAACAAATGAATATATTGTTAAAAAAATGTAAGAAGCATTACTCACATATTATGTGTGTTCGCATAGCTCTAGGTAAAATGCATTCAGGATAAAAAGCTTTGTAATGCAGTTATTAGTTATGTATTGCAAACCAGAAGTAAGATGAAGTATATGCCTTTCTACTAGCTCATCTACAGCTTTTACTTTCTGGAATCGCAATGAAATTGAAAGGCAAGCCATTGGTTAGTGTTTTTGAACCATTAGAGTTACCTGTTTAGTTGTAAGTGAAGTGTTAAGTGTAGTGTTCTTACCTGCCGGTGGTCTACTTGTGATGTTACAGGACAGGCATCTAAAGAGAAGAGAAACACAGATAGAGAGACAGAGAAAGAGATAGAAAGGAGATACGACAAAATTAAATAGGAAAGGTTGCAACACAGAAAATAATTAATTCAACAAAGTAAATGAGCCACTTATATACTTATTGGAACTGTTTCTTGGATTTGAAAAAAATATCTTAAGCAAAGCATAGCCTATAGTTTATATTTAATATTAGGAGTTAGTGTAATTCTTGTTTTCTGTAGACATAAATTGTTTGAAGAAATACATCTGTAATTATTGAGTTATTTCAAATTTCAAGTATGTAATTATTATATATTAATTGCTTCTTTGTTTTATATGATGAGAATATATTGTTAGTTAGCAACCAAATGTTTTATCAATGAGCATGTTATATATAAGCATGTTATACTCTTATTATCAAAAATTAAATTTATTTTTATGAATTGTCAACAAAAAAGATAATGAATGGGACATAATTTGGTATTGACATAGTTTTCTTTGAAAAAAATAATAATTATTATATATTTTAACCAACTTTAAAATATAAGATCATTTCATAAAGTTAACAGTTTTTCAAAAGTAATTTTATAGTAAAATAAAATGTTTATATAAGTTATAACAGTAATAACTTATAACATGATTCAGTAAATAAACCATTAAAGCATTGTTTTAAAAGGGAAGTTGTGATGATAAAGTTTTAAATTGTAGATTAACTTCAAATATTATACTATTAATGTTACAATATGGGAGCGGGGTATCTCAGTAAGTGAGCATTGACTTCCAGAGCTCAAGGTCCCAAGTTCGAATCCGGCTAATGGCTAGAAATTTTTCAGCAATGGGTCAACCCTGGGGTCGGGAGACCCTCCTGGGACAAACCCAGCCTCTATAAAGTGGGTACTCTTAATTTAATAATTAATTAAGGGGGAAAACCTGGTTATTGACCATGATATTGGCCTTTCACCTCTTTGCACAATAGTTGGCCTTGTAACAGTACTTACTCACATTGTACTGAACCCAAGACCCTTCATGGGTTGTTAGTGGTACAGTTTTTTTTTTTTTTTTTTTTTTAGTTTTTTTTTATAATATAATAGTCTTAAATTGATCTTATTATTGTTACTAAATTAATCAATTATCCATCACAAACAATATATAAGGCAAATTTTTAAATATCATATTGTAACATAAATAGAAGAAATAATAAATCAGTGAAAGTACTAACTCTGGTTTATATCTTTACATTGATTTTTTTTTTTTAAATAGAAAATTGGTGGGATAAATTTTTCAAAATATTAAGCTTATTAATGCTGATTTCAATAATTTACAATCAAATAAATTTATTCTAAATAGTTTTTTATAATGAGTGAAAATTAATTTAAATATTACCTTATCACCTTGAAATTGTTCCAAAGATATAATGTACAAGAATTTATAATTATTCGAAGTCTAGTTTTTGATAATTTTAGTTACTTCTTTAATGTTCCTAAATATCAGACATTGATTATTTTAGTAACTTAAATGTAACCACATTTATGAAATTCTAATGATTATTTCAATAGCAATCCATCCTATCAAATATGAAACTGTCCATGTAGATATCAAATATGAAACTGTCCATATAGATATCAAATATGGACATCTATCCGTATAGATATCAAATATGGATATATATCCATATAAATCAAATATGGATATCTACCCATCGTATCAACAAAACTGTGATTTACTGATGTCAAAAGAACTTTTCTTTATGATTCATAGAGTTTTACTTCCACATCAATTCAATTTGATGGTTGTGTGTAAATTAACTGTCAATTATCTCAAACAAACTGGTTTAAAGTTTTAAATTCTAACATAATACTAGAAAGTGTTATGGATAAAGAAATAAAAAATTAGATAGAAGGAGAAAGAATTTGAGGAATAGATAAATAAAGAAAAATAAATGTTTTTTTATAAATTTGGATTAACAATTCTATTCCTAAAACACAAGTCACATAATGCTCTTCGTTAAACTTGTTCATAACGAATATAAGGTAAAAAAAAATAGCCAGACATAACCTAAATTATACACTAATTTGAATCTTTAAGAACCATTTCAACATCTCTAATGTTTAAAACAAATAATCACAATAAAAATATAATATTAACACTAATATAGGATCATTTTATGTATTCTGATCATATATTTATTACTCATTGATCATCATACACGACATAGCTTGTTCCCAGGGTCAGATTGCATGCCTCCCACATGAAAAAAATTAATGTCAATAAATTTATCTGAATCTTTCAAAAAATTATTGGAGCAACTGTGAAAAGATAAAAGGTCACAAAGGTTATGGAGCTCTCTGGTCTGAATTAAATCATTGATGACTAATCTCTACTGGAGATGACCAGCAATTAAGGGAATGGGTAAAATACTTGAGAATAGAAGAAGTATTTCAAAATACCACTCAATCTAAAGAAATGAGGGGAGAGATAAAATAAATGGATTGACAGGTCTTTACAATATTATCTCTTAAATGCATATTATATGACGTTTAAAAGCATCCAAATAATATAAACTTAACTTTAAAAAAAAATAAATCTTTCATTAATGATTATTCAGTGATAATTTTATTGAATATTTACATAAAGAAACAGATAAAAATGAATCTTTGAAACTAATGCAACCTATATTTTGCTTATATTCTCTGTGAACGGAATGCAATTTCATTAAGTGCATAACATGAAATCATCAATAAGGTAAAATAAAATAATTATTTCCCAATAACATTTTTTGATCTATGGATTTTTTAATGAGAAAAATTGTATGAGATAAGTATTACTATAATAGAAACATTTCAGAAACCATTTCATGTAATATTTACAATGTTTAATACTTGTGTCTCAGAGCTAAATGTATAAAACCTTTAAAATTCATAAAATAAAATCATTTCAGTAAAAGTATGATCAATAAAATAAAGCGAGCTAATAAAAATTGCACAGATATGATCTCAAGTAAGTACAATTGTACATTGGCTTGGGGATTAAGGTATACCAGAATGGAGCATGTCAACTCTAGTTTAATTAATGGTTAACACAGTTAACAATGTAAATAACCTAACCAGAAATTGTGATATTACTGGAAATAAAAATAAAATGAAATATAAAGAATCAATATTAATTTAATACTTCAGGCATGGAGTAGCTGAAGTGGTTGATAATTGATTATCCAAATTGAGATTTTCTGCACCATCTTTTATTTTTGTTGTTTTATATAAAAATTGTGGTAATAAAAGTCATGATGTTCCATATGTAATTTATTATTACATCTACATAGTACAGGGTGTCCAATTCAAATCAGCTTAAATGCTTCTCACATCCAAACTGATAACTGATGAAAAGTTGAAACTATAGAAGTAGTCCTACAACCTCTTCCTCTGCCACTTTTCATCAATTATCACTTTGGATGTGAGAAGCATTTCAGCTGATTTAAATTGGACAATCTGTATTATATATATTTAATAATAAATTACATATTTATTGCATGAAACAAAGAGATTCGACTAGACAAAGGTTTAAATATACCCGATTTCCCGAAGACTATGCCAACTTCAAGCTCCTTCCAAACAGTGCACAATCCTTAACACACCTTACCAAATCCCATTACTTCCAAAAATCCAATATCCAGCAGTCCAAACTGCAAAGCCAAGTAGGCAATCCTCTGGAAATTGTTCTTAGGTAATCCCGCCTAAACCCAATCTATCTCTATTTCAGCCAACTTACTCATTACTCACTTTGTCTCCCTTTCCTCTCATTCCTCTTTCCAAGCACCAGCTCTATCCCCCATTCATCGCTTCTTTAACCCTAATATTTTTTTTCTTTTTCCATACTACCCCTGATGACCTCCTTAAATCCATTTGTAAATCACACACCAATGATTTAACATCCCAGTTAAATTGATTAAATCCTCACTTCCATCCATCATCCCTATCCTTTACCATATTTATAACTTTTCACTGCAAACTTATACTTTCTCCAGTACCTGGAAAACTGCTCTTGTTCGTTCACTGAATAAAACCTCTAATCCCAAAACCCCTAATGATTTCTGCCCAATTCCCCTATTATCTAACCTTTATAACGATTAGTTCAATCCCAGTTATCCCACTATCTCGATCAAAATAACCTTCTGAACTGCCACCAATCCGGTTTTAGACCCGACTAGTCTACCCATTCCAATCTCAAAAGATCTCCACACAGCTAGAGATAAACAGAAACTCACCATCCTTATTCTTCTTGATTTTTCCAAAGGATTTGACTCAGTTGACCATAATATAGTCCTAACCAAACTTAAAAATATTTCCCTGTCATCTAGTGCCCTCAATTAGTTAGGTTGTTTACATTGTTAACCATTAATTAAATTAGAGTTGACATGTTCCATCCTGGTATACCTTAATTCCCAAGCCAATGTACAATTGTACTTGCTTGAGGTCATATCTATGCAATCTTGATTAGCTCAGTTCTAGCCTTTAACTTTAACAAGATACGCGCAACTAAGGTACAGCAAGAACTCAAGGTTTACTAATGATACTTTTTATTTTAATACTCTAATTTAAAGTCACTCAGAAACTTGGTTATGGGTAAGGAAGAAGCTGTCAGCAGATGGACAGAATATTTCAAGATATTAAATAAGGATCATGCCATTGATGACAGTGGGCCATTGGAAGCTGACCTTGACAGGATCCTAAACCCACAACTGGGGGAACCGGATGAGGATGAAATCCTGCCAGACTGGGAGAAAATCATGGAGATCATGAGCAATCTACAGATGCATAAAGCTCCTGAGATAGATGGGGTTGAAGCAGAGCTGCTGAAATATTGTGGGAACAAAGTATGGGATCAGCTCTACCAACTCATATATGATATCTGGTCAGAAGAAGAGATCCCCGAGGACTGCAAAGTAGTTGTCATCTGTCTCATATACAGGGTGTCCCGCAAGCAGAGGGAAATATTTAAAAAGTTGATATTACACATCAAGATCTCCAAAAAATTCATATAAACAATTGCCCAATTTCAAGCAGAAAAGTAGGAAATTTAAGATTTGTGTTTTTTTTATGCGAGTCACGTTTTTTGTTGAATAGTAAGCGATAACTAAAAGAATATTTAATCTATATAATTAAAAACTGCACCGTAGCAAACTAGACAAAATTAACTTCAAATGAAAGTAGAGTTGTTCATTGTTAAAACTTAAAGAGGACTATTGAATGGACAAACTCAGCTAAGTTACATTTAAAAAAAAGTCATAAATTATTTATTTTTATCTCCCTTCAACTATAATAGTTCCCCCATTTTTAGAAAATCTGGTTTATAAGAGAAAATTTTGTGATCCATCCCAAATTGAATAAATTAAAATAAATAATTGAATGATGTGATTTCATATCCAGTTACCTAAAACTACCCGTGTTTCCAGCAAAAATTAACTGTTGCAAAGATTTTATTTTCCATTGTAACATGGGATGTATTGTAATAAAAATAATTGCCTGAAAACACATTTTATTTAAAAAAATAAAAAATTTAACCATAACAATATTTAATATAAATTACTTATGAACTGTGTTTTTTGCCCAGATCTCTGTCATAGGAATTGATCTGTATTTATCAGTGATAAACTTAATATTTCTTATAAAATAAAATAAAAGAAGCTTCAATTATTTTCATGGAAATGTAAATATTAGGGCTAGAAACATTAAGTTCTACTTTCCTTTGAAGTAAATTTTGTCTATTTTGCCGAGGAACAGTTGTTAATTATATAAATTAAATATTATTTTAGTTTTGCTTCCTATTCAACAAAAAACGTGACTCGCATAAAAAACACAAATATTAAATTTCCTTCTTTTCTGTTGGAAACTGGGCAATTGTTAATATGAACTTTGTTGTAGATCTAGATGTCTACTATCAACATTTTAAATATTTCCCTCTACTTACAAGACACCCTGAATAAGAAAGGCGACAAGCTCGGCTGTTTTAACTGCAGAGGGATTTCCAAGTGAGACCTACAAGATATTGTCTATTATTATGTTAACTGGAAACTTGCTGCTGACATCCAAAGAGAAGTCTGGGAGTAACAATGCGGCTTTAGGCAAGGAATGTTACTTGAACACGCAAAAGAAAAAACAAAGCACATAAACAGCAATATATTCTTTAATAAACAATATTATTTTTATCAGCACAAACCACAATTCAAGTTTTTTATCAATATAACAATTTTTTTCAATTATATCATATGTGATTAATGTGAGATCTCACTGCAGTCTCATAGATTATTCAAACTGTTTCCAATATTCTCCCATCTTTGAGTGTCCCACTCTAACACCATCGCTCAGTATTTTTTCACCACCGTCGTAGGTCCTTCTAAAACATCCATAGTGACACTATGGCCCTTTGCTAATTTCACTAGTTCTTTCTACTGGCATCTCTTATCCAGCCATTTCAAGACGGTATAATTTTTCATAGGTCTAAAAAGGAGGCCCATTATCTTCAGACTGTTGTAGTCTGATCAGTACCTTCCACCATCTCTTTTGAACTAATTTGGTGGTCGCACATCTGTGATATGGGAGATCTGCTGGATTCTGCTCTTTTCATAAAAACCAATCGAGATTCTCTTGTACCAATCCAGATCCAGATCCAATTGTACCAATTTGGATATAAACTTGTCTCCGGCGCCTAAAGTTCTGGTGGTGAAACTATTTTGTGCAGAGGAGGCTTGCATCAATTTTCCCAAAACCAACCAAGTCTAGTTCCAATAGAAACTAGGTCTCCTAAAGATTTAACCGCTCCAGTCAACAGCTTACCAGCCACATCAGCACCAATCAGCAACAGTATTTCTTTAGGATCATCTGTGTCTTCTGCAATCTGAATATCATGTTCTTTGAAAATGCTTCTAGTTTCTTTTGTAATTAACACCTCCACCGCATCACAAATAGTTAGTTGATTAAGAGCTCCAAAGTTACACCTGAAGGAATCATTCAAACTGCACAGATAAATACGAAGAACATTATGCTTTTGTGGCTTCATTTCTGGACCACCTAAAAGTCTATGAACCATAGCTTCTTCTCTCAGTGTTGCCAAATTCAATTTGTCTGCAAGTCCCTCTGAATTGTATGATTTCTGTGAAGCTGTATCAATCAAGCATCTGATTACAGTTTCCCCTGCTCCATGTTCCAATTTTTCGAGAAAAATTCCTTGTAAAACCTGCACTCTTGAATGATTTGATGGATCCATGGAAACTGAAACCTTCACCGCTACCTTCTTATGGCCTTCTGCAGAGGCTGTGTTTTTTTACTTTATTTATTCCACTTTTACATCTACATTTCGGCTAGTAAGCCATCTTTTACATATTTATCACTTAAATTGATAAAAGTTCTAACTACATCATTATGTAATCCACTAATGGTGCTTAAGTCTTCTTTAAATGACTTCCAACTCTCCCCAATCCTTGGCCCATTTAGCCTCTGATTTGAACATGACCAATCAGAGGCTAAATTAACATTAAGCTAAATTAAATAAACGTGGACTGTAGAGCCGAGGAAGAAGAAGAATTTGAAATCACTAAAAAGTTATGAAAGAACACAAAAAAATATTTTAAAATTGAAGGGATTATACTATTTTAGAATATTGTATTCTGAACTTCATTATTATTTTTCTGGAACATGATACATTGGAATCTTGGAAAAATGATACATCACATTTATGTAATTATTTTATCGCCTTTATATAAAAAATATTGCAAGCCCTGTAAGTATAGTATTTTTAATACATACATATATATATATTTTTTTTTTTTTTTTTTTTTTTGTGAGTATTTGAAAGTAGGTGTTATCAGCAAACTTTGAGTTTGGCGAATATCAAAGTTAAAAATCAATAGCGGTTATTGAAACAGTAGAATTATGCTTAGAACTTTTCCTCTGATACTTTTTGTAAATTGTATTGTCTGTTTAAAGATATTGTATATTTATAGCTCTGTTTTTACTTTATATTTATTTAAATATTTTTTAAAATAATAATTTATTTTGAGTACTGAATGTTTGATCGTAATGTAATCTTTTTCAGTACTAGAATGAACCACCCATAACATTTTGTCACTCTTTTAATTTTCTTCAAACAACTTTTACTTCCATTATTTTATTTTTTTTTTTTTACCCATTCCATTTCTTTTAATCTTTCCTTAAGAGTCGTCGGATTATATTCATAATCGCCTGTATTATTATGAAAATCGAAGTATTTTCACAGACCAAACACTCTCCTGGAATCACCATATTGCTTACATCTCCTGACGGTCAATTGGTACCTTAAAACTATTCCATCGCTTCCGCCATCTCCTACCCATTTCCACACATGGAATCCTAGTATCATCCCTAATCTTCCCTCACCTTAATCTTGGCGGAACTCGGGGACAGAATGAAATGAATTATGAATGCCATCGTAAGATTTGTCACTGAGAACCAGAGACGTTCCCGTATTTCTTTCCACTATGCTGAGTTAGGATGGCTCTTCCCCTCCTTCCAAAGACAATATTTCCTAGGCACATTCTTTTACCAAATAATCAATAATCATCGTCCATCCTACTCATACAATCTCCTACAATTCAAGTCATCAATCCACACCTTCTCTACAAGATCTCGTACTTCTGACCTTTACATCCCTTTCCACAGATCTGCATCATTTAAACATTATTTTGTTATCTGTTCCACTGCATTCTGGAATTCCATTTCACTAAAAATCCGCCATGCACCATCCTTATTCACATTTAAAACCCTCTTATTCCAATTCTTCTTCACAATTCAATCAGACGCTGGCTAAGTATTTATTACGTAACAAGGTTTTAATTTTCTTTGTTTTTTCTTCTGTTTTGAGTATGAAACAGAATTTCCATCATCTTTCACTAAGCATTGTGAGTAGGGATAATTTTTTTTGGTTATCTTAACATCTACTTTTCCTATTCATAAGATGGTATTTCTTTGAAATATATTTTATTTTATTCAAAAGTATTTTAGTTTTTACTTATCTTCCACATACACCTCTCTATGTGTGTTTATACATCTTTTTTTTTCTCCTCGTAATCTATCGCTTCATGGGTAGATCACAATACTTGTCTAGTTTTTCACAATATCTTAATGTGTATTCACATAAACTTCTTAAGGAACAGATGTAAATCATTTATTAACTCAAGTTATTATTTTTTAATTTTATCACTACAATGGTTTGCTTATAAAATTTATATAGCTTTCCTTTCTAATTTCATTTAGTTATTTGTATGTTTTAGTTGTTTGCACCAATATTGTCGTATTGTAACCCTAGTACAAATCTGCTTTGTTAATATATTTTCAAAGCAATGTATGTACTTATTTTATTACTTATATTTTAGGTATTCTTTATTGTAATTGGTCTTCTGGCCAGATTTATTGTTTATTGATATGAACAATGTTGTTATTCCTAAGGAACCTAGCCCCAAAATAAAGATGATTTTCTATTCTATTCTATTATCCATACTCCTTACTATATTCAATTTTTCCTATCTACAATTATTGTTACCAGTTTTATTTACGTTTATAGGTTTATTTAAGTATATTTCATTTACTGTTCATATTGTTTAGTGTTCCTAATATTTTTTTGAACTTTCTATTCTCACTGTTTATAATTAGATAAACATCATCTAACTCCCACAATTTTCTATACCCTTTTGTATCTTGTTCATTCTAGCCCCAAAGAAGTCGAAATGTCTTAAAATAAAATAGTTTTCATAATTTTAAGATTTTTTTATGACTGCCACCCCTGACCACCTCCTTCCTCAATAATTTATTCTTTTTTTCTTATTTGCAATGGATTTTCATATTTATGTAAAATTTTAATAAATGGTGTTAATGTCATAGAACCATTGTGTTCATTTGTTATGGTGACAGATCTATCTTAATAATTACTGTTAAAAGTTTATTAAATAATGTATTTAAGAATAAAATGAGTGAGTCACTAAAAAAGATTGAAGCAAGCACAAGCAAACTAAAGAAAAATGTTTAAGATAATAAGGAATGGAAATATATGAAGAATTTATGGTTATTACAACTTTCTTTTAAATGTATTTTTTCTACCGTTAAGCGAAAATATATTATTTTGCTTGGATTTTAGCTATTTCCATCCTATATTTAGTAAAAGCTGTTAAACACCAAAAATAATCAAGTTTGAATTGATTATTTCATCAAAATTATATAAAACAAGATATACCAGGAAGTAACATTATTGTTTGTGGGATTTTCAACTTCTCTCTTCCGTTATACAAAAAAATATTAATTGTAAGGCACCATTTTGTCATGAAAATTACAGGTACTTTTTTTTTCATCAAATCAAACACAAGGTAAGACTGACTTCGCTGACAGTCTCTATTTTCAATATTCTTTATTATTATTATTCAATACTCTTTGTGATAATTATTCATTATTCATTATTATTCACGTTCTTCAAAAGGTGAATTAATGTTCAATTATATCTCATAACTTTTCTTAAATAATATATTTTTATTACTATACTTTTATATTAATATTATAATATCAATTTTATTATCATATTAAAGTCTGATTTTGTAATAAATAAAAATGATTGTATGACAACAAAAAATCCTCATTTCTTTATAAATCTTTGTAATTCCGACAAAAATAATGTGTAAAAATTAGAAAAAAAAAAAAAAAAAAAAAAAGAGAAGACTAAAAATCAAACATAAATCCTTTTTTTTTTTTTTTAATATTACTTTGACTAATGAAATTTAGAACCAGTTTACACAAATTTACTCCAACAATAACAAAAAAATAACTAACTTATCAAATCTGATATAGTTATTTGCAATTATTCTTGGAATTTAAAAAAATTATAACTTAATCAAATCTGCAGCTCGCATAGGTGATGCGAAAGATCTCTATGACATCACAAGGACACTGTCAAAGAAAGGCTTCCGTAGGACCTGCTCAATAAAAAGCCAGAGTGGCATTCCTCTAACCACCTAAGCAGAACAGCTGAGGCATTGGGAAGAACATTTTTCATAAGTGATATACCGAGAAGGCATAGAAGCAGAGGAACCAAATTTTTTGTTTGCCGGATTCTGTATCCCCCTTTCAGTAGCAAAAATCACTGAGGCCTTCAGTAATTAAAAATGGCAAATCCCCAGGAATCTATGGCATTCCCGCTGACAATCCTAAAGGTCGATGGATAAGCCTAGACAAATATAACTGAACCATTTTTCAGGAAAATATGGGAAGAAGAGAAAGCACACTCAGAGTGGAAGAATCAGCTCATTGTACAAATTCCAAAGAAAGGTGACATTTCTAAATGCCCGAAATGGCACTGCTTCCTGTACTGAGTAAGGTTCAAAACAGGGTGATCCTGAAGAGGATCAAACAATCAGTGGAACAATGTTGAAGGAAGGAACAAGTAGGTTTTAGAGAACACCTTAGCTGTACCGATCCTGAACAATATAAAGCTTATACAAAAGATGTACAATTATATTTAAATGCATATAATAGTATGTAGTAGATTATGTAACTTTAAGGAACTTTCTATTTGTTAAAGTTTGTAACTTTAGTCTTATTTATGTTTATTTTAATTATGTATATACTACTATAAAAAATAATTATGTTTTTAATCTAGTACAGTTTTATGTTATTTTGGTATGTTATAGTTAATGTACATAATATATATATATATATATATATATATATATATACATTCGTATGGAATGAAGTAAAAATAAACGTTACTTTCAAAGGGTTACTTTGAAAGGAAAAATAGTATATATATAAAGTTAAGGACCGGAGTAACAGCTGTTAGGTTTAATATCAGCTGTTAGGTGAAAGCAGTTGTTAAATGTATATATATTGAGAAGCAACGAGAAGAATATATCAGTGTTTATACTACAGTCTTGCGTGTTATTTTAGTTCTCTCTCTCACTCTCCCTCTCTCTCTTTTTTATTTCTGTTCTTTAACATAAACATAAGTTAAATATATATATATTTATATAACCTGACACAAACCACAATCCGACGAGCCAAATCTACCTATTTACATGAAGCCCTTTCCTCAGCTCCTGATTCCAAATCCAAATGGCTACTCCTCCGTAAACTCTCTCTTTGTGATCCTACCAGATCTCCTCCCTCTGCAGTGCCCCCAGTTTCATCAAATGACTTAAATTCTTATTTTATATCTGCTTCCTCTTCAACTCCTTCATTTCTCCCTTCCTTCTTTCCTCCTGGAACATCTTTCAATGACGCCGATTTTTATTTTTCAGATATTTCTCCCACAGACCTCATATCCGCCGTGATGAAATCACACTCTAATTCTATTGGTCCAGATGGCATTCCCGTCAAATTAATTAAATTATGCCTCCCTGAAATCCTTCCGGTACTCCTTTTCATCTACAATTTTTCCCTTCAAAATTCAGTATTCCCTTCCTTGTGGAAAAAAGCCACAGTCCGTCCTTTAAATAAAAATTCTAATCCGTCTTCCCCTGAAGATTTCCGGCCAATCTCAATCCTTTCTAACCTTTCCAAACCCCTGGAGAGAATTGTGTAATCCCAAGTTTCCACCTTCCTTGAACAGTCCAATCAACTTGACCTTTACCAATCTGGTTTCCGACCAGGTTATTCCACACAATCCGCCCTAATCAAAATCATTAATGATGTTCAGTCCGCCATTGATGACAAAAAACTAACTGTCCTTATACTCATTGACTTTTCCAAAGCCTTTGATTCCATCAACCATTCCATTCTCTTTTCCAAATTAAAATCATTATCCTTTTCCCATAGTTCTATCCTATGGTTTCAATCATTCCTCTCCCAACGCTCACAAGCTGTCGCTATTCCTAATCAACCCTTGTCTTCCTATCTTACTTTGTCCGCAGGAGTGGCCCAGGGCTCTAGCATATCTCCCCTCCTTTTTAGTTCTTATATCAATGACATCCATAATTCAATCCTTCACTGCTCCCATCACCTTTACGCCGATGACTCCCAAATCTACCTTTCCTTCCATCCCTCAGAGTTGCATGAAGCATTTGCCAAAATTCAAGAAGACTTGAATCGGATCAGTGCCTGGGCAAACTTAAATGGGTTAAGGTTAAACGCTGCAAAAACTCAAGCCATTGTCATTGGTTCCAAACCCCTTCTCAGAGCCAATACCAACATACCTATACTGTACCTAAATGACCATCCCATTACCTTCACCTCCTCAGTAAAAAACCTAGGCATTTTCATAGACCAAACCCTATCCTGGAAACACCATATTGCTCACATTACCCGACAGTCAATTGGTACCTTGAAACTATTCCATCGCTTCCGCCATCTCCTACCCATCTCCACACGTAGACTCCTAGTAACTTCCCTCATCTTCCCCCACCTTGATTACGGCTGCGTGGTGTACGGTGGCCTCTCGGCAGAACTCGGGGAGAGACTGAAAAGAATTATGAATGCCTTCGTAAGATTTGTCACAGGGGCCCTGAGGTATTCCCGTGTTTCGCACCACTATGCTGAATTAGGATGGCTCTTCCCTTCCTTCCGAAGACAATATTTCCTAGGCACATTCCTTTACCAAATAATCAATAGTCATCGTCCGTCCTACGCATACAATCTCCTACAATTCAAATCATCTATCCACACCCTCTCCACAAGATCTCGTCCTTCTGACCTTTACACTCCTTTCCACAGATCTGCATCATTTAAACATTCCTTCGTTGTCCGTTCCACTGCATTCTGGAATTCCATCCCACTAAAAATCCGCCATGCATCATCCTTATCCACCTTTAAAACCCTCTTATTCCAATTCCTCTTCACAATCCAATCAGACGCTGGTTAAATACATACTATGTTATAAGGATTTAATTTTCTTTAGACATTATTTTTTTTCTCTTATTTTTTATTGTTTTATTCTGTGTTGAACGTGAATTTTCATCACCACTCACTAAGTATTGTGAGTAGATAAAATTTGTTTTCCTTAAGTTCTAATTTGTTATTCATGGAATGTATTTCAGTGAAATGTATTTTATTTCTAATTATCTTCAACATACTTCTCGCTATGTGTATATATATACTTTATTTTATTTTCTCTTCTCCTAATCTTTACGCATAATCACTTTTGAAGTTTTTACAATTTCTTTCCCTACATATTAACAGTTATTATTATTTTTTTAAATTTTTGCATTCCATCACTACAATGCTTTACCTATAAAATAGATTTTACTTTCCTTTCTAATTTCATTCAGTGATTATTATGCAATTATTTTAGCTCCAATATTGTAGTACTGAACCCCTATTACCCAACTGTCCTCGTTAATTTATCCTAAGAGCTTAATTAATACTTAATGTATTACATGTATTTTGTCATTATTCATTGTAATAAGTCTTTTGACCAGATTTGTAGTTAATATATATGAACAATACTGTTATTCTAAAGGGACCTAGTCCCAGAATAAAGATGATTTTTCTATTTATATTTCTATATATATATAAAACATTCTAAAAACTCTCAAAACCTTGTTCAAGGGTCTATCATTTTGTAGTGTGGTACTTTGAAATTCATTGTAAAAAATACTATAATTTCATCAGTTACTCATGAATTATAAAAACTTATATTGTCACGAAAATTTTTATTGTCATGAATTTATACAAAAAAAAAAAAATAAATGCTTTAAGAGTAAAATGTTTAAGGTATAGTTTTAGACAGGATTCAAATCATTTTGCCAGAAATATTCAATCTAAGAAAAACTATTTTCACTTTATATTTCATTCAATATCGTCCATGAGACAGGCCTGTTACCATGATGTTATTAACATCTGCCTAAAACTTTATGAGTGGCTTTATTTTGTCATAACCTACAAATATTTTATCTACAAAAATTCTCAGAATTGGGACGTTTGGCGTAACCAACACCCTTAACATGTCGTCAGAATGACGTTATGAAAATTTATGAACATCCAGCTGATTTTCATGTTAATGGTTAATAAAGATGAGTATTATCAAATGGTCATAGTGGCCTACAAAAATATTGGGACGTTATCAAAAAATATATATATTACTTATTATTAGTAACTTAAGTAAGTAGCCCAAACAAAAAAAAAAAAACCGTTAAAATTTCATAAAAAATTGTTCAAAACCCTTTCAGTAATAACTAGTCAAAATTTCTGAAGGTTCCCGGGTCAAATTTTTATAAGTGGGGAACAATTAACTGATTTTGTTTATCTTTTTTTTTTTTTTTTTTTTTGTGGATATCTCAACAACCATGAGGTTTGACGCAAATATCATTCTATACAAAATTGAAGTATGTCAAAATCTAAATAAAAATTACTCAATTTCCTTGATAAAATCAGTGCTTATGGAAATATTACAGGGCCAAAATTAATGGAATTACACTTTCAGTAAAAATTGCTTCAAAAATTATAAAATCGCGATGTCCAAGAGACATAATACCGATTTGAGGTTGAATTTGTTTTATTAATATTTCCAAGCATTTCAAAACATATTATAATCAAATTATCCTCGTTTTAGTAACCAATAATAAATTATCAAGACTCAAGAAAATAAATAGAAGCTATATTAATTGTCAATTAGTCTTATATATCTTGAAATGCACACTATTTGATAATTAGTACCTTTAAGTGTAGAACAAACCACTAATTAATGCTGCTCTAGCCCCAGGCTTGATTGATGTTTTTGGCCGTCTGGGTCCCATTCTGGCCACGTCTAAACTCGAAAAACAAAATTATACGAAAATCATGCGTTGACATCTTAGAAAAGACTGAATTATTTCTAAGCGCCAAATGCTACAGAGGTAAACAAACATTATCGTTTGGAAGAGGAATAATAAATGTTGAAATTCATACAAATGAATAATCCAATAAATGTAAACAGTTTGTTATATTGAGGGGTATTTTAAAGAAAACTCCTGCATTATTTTCCGGACAACAGAATAAAAAAAATATTAATCATTAAATGCTAAATTCTATGTTCTGCAACTTATATTCAATATATTTTCATCCGTAATAGCCGCTTTCAAAAAAAAAAAGACTGACAATGCCTGTAAAGGAATTTTTAAAGCAAAATCACAGATCATATATTTTATTAATGGATATTTTGACTCTTCTGCCAATCCGAATTCAATATTTGGGGTACTCATTTTACGCATAATTTAATTTATTTAATTCATAATGTGATAAAGTTTTTACTGGGATGCATCATTTAAAAGTCAATGGGTCATGAAGGTCATAAAGTGAAAAAATAAAAATAAGAGAATTTTGAAGATTCGTCCCCTTGTCCGCCTTGGCCCCCTTCTTAGAATGGGACAAAATTATGATATTATTATCTGACATCCAATAAACAGATTAACACCATGTTCAGCTTTCCAACACTTACTTCCAGCCGCCGTGTCCAAAAGGTTTGGAGGAAAAATAATTGATGTCTTATTTTTGTAGGTTAGTCCAAATGACCTAATATTTGTATACACCACTATACTATTTTATCTCAAAATAGCTCACTTATAATCTTTGCTACGTGGACTATGGATGTTAATAAATAAAGTATACATCATGAAATTGACATGTTTAAGGCGTAGGTCTGAAGAAACGCCCCAATATTTTTGTATGCCACTATGACCATTTGATTGTGATCATCTTTACTATGTGTAGTTTATTAGGATTGATGAAGTTATTAGTTTATACTTTATAAGACTAGTATTATGAAGAGAGAGAAAAGAAAAAAAAAAATATATATATATATATATATATATATATATATATATATATATATGTAGTAGTAGAATATTGTAATGTATGAATTATGTCCATTGTATGCTGTGTGTGAAGCAACCCTATGTAGTAGGACAATATCACTTTCAATAAAGTTAAAAAAATATTAAAAAACAATAAAGCCATGGTCAACATGAAATCGTTACATCTGCAGAGAGGAGATTGGCTAGAGTGAGAATAGGTCACACCAATATTACCCATTCACACCTCATTAGCAAACAGCCACCACCACAATAATACATTTATCAGTGCACTGCTTTTATGTTTCAACGCATTGAAATTGACAACTGCAATCGGCTGAATCCATTTATTTGTGAAATGGGTAGGGTGGATTTTATTTATGGAAACTCTGTTTCCCGTTTTTATGCAGAGTTGAAGTGGCTTTATCCTTCCTACCGACGTAAGTATTTCCTAGCATCCTTCCTCTTTCAAGTCATCCAATCCCACCGTCCTTCATACATCTCCGAGCTCCTTCAATTCAAATCCTCTGTTCGTTCCCGCAATACTCGTTCCAGGTCTTCTGATTTATACATAAGGGCCCACCGAACCGCTGCTTTCGACAGATCGTTCATTATCCGATCCTCATCCCTATGGAACTCCATCCCTCCCGACATCCGTCAATCCAAAACCCTTCCTACTTTTAAAATCCGCCTGTTCAATCATTTCTTATCCATCCAGTCCCCATAAAATTGTAAATAGTTACTACTGTAACTATGTTTATAAATTATTAGATCGTTCTTAATTATTTTTACTTTGTTTGTTTTCAATTTTTCATTTTTATTATTAACTGATTTAAATTAGAAAGCAACTTATAATTTCTTTTATTATTTTTTTTTTATTTTGACTATTTACTTACTCTATATTTTTGTTTATGTATCTCTGAGGCTCCTTAGCCCACATTTTTGTCTTTCTGTATTATTCTAAAGGGACTCGTCCCAGAATAAATAAAGCATTATTATTATTATTATTTAGTATTATTGCATTTAAAATTTTTTTTTTCATTCTCTTTTACTATAAAACCCCCATAATAAGTTCTTTAGGAAATGATGATTCCTTTTCAACAGTTATATTTGGTGTCAATTTCTTGCTGAACAGGTTTTGGATTTATTAACAAGCCTTCCCAAACTTATAGAGGCTAACTTACAGTCAGCCACATTTTACAGGAGTGTCCTTTTTACGTATCAAGTGTGAATAGTTTAGGACTTACACCTCCAATAGCAAATATTTTGAGGGATGATAAAGACAAAATAAAGTTAGTGTTAAGTTTCTTGAAATCAAAGGATTTGTTTAAAAAAATTTTAAATCTTAAAAATTTAATCCAAATTTAACAAAATTAATTAGCAGGCCTTGATGACCTGGATGTTTTATGCCTTAAAACCCCAACAAACAAACAAACTTTCAATAAAGTATTTCTCTCTCCTAATGTGAAAATCAGCTGGATCTTCAAACATTTTCATAACATAGTTCTGACAACATGTTGGGGGTGGCGGTTACGCCAAACGCCCTAATATTTTTATAGGCCACTATTACCATCTGATTTTACTCATCTTCATTAAAAATTAATGTGAAAATCAGCTGGATACTCATAAATTTTCATAAAGTCGTTCTGACAACATGTTAGGGTTGTAGTTTACGCCAAATCCCCCAATTCTGAGAATTTTTGTAATATAATATTTGTAGGTTACGACAAAATGAAGCTACTCACGAAGTTTTAGGCGGATGTTAATTATTTCATGAAAATGGACCTGTACCACAGACTAATAGTTCTATATGTAAATTTCATCTCCAGGTAAAATAAAGTTACCTCTTCAGTACCATCCCCTCCTCTCTGTAGACAAGTCTTCTCCTGGCAAAACATAACCTTCAATCAACTTTAATTTACTTTTTAGAGTACATAAACAAACGAAAATTGAAGCTTTTTTGTTGTATCCATAATAAATAGACGATTTACCAAAGCTGCATGAAACATTTTTTATTTTTAAAAAAAGTTGAATATTCCAAAATAAAAATAAAATTAATTAAATTTCATTCATCTATTTTCTAATAAATAAAGAAGTAAATTTTTCAGGAATTTAGTAACCATCTGTTGAAAAAAAATCATTAAAAGTTAATAATAAATTGATGTAGCATTTATTTAAAAAATGTACTTTTAATTGCTCATCATCATGATGTTATAATAGAAATTATATTGAGACGACAATACATCTAAAATGATAAGAGAAACTACTAAAAAAGTTTAATTAATAATCAATTGATAAAAAAAAGTATTTCTTATTGTGGATGCTTGTTCAACTCTTTTAAATAAGTTCATCTAATTTCAGCAGTAAAGTTCTATTAACTGACCATTGGATACAACAGTCAGTTGATCAGACAAAATTATTTTGTCTAATATTTTTAATGTATCATTAAAACATGCTGATTTTGATTGAATTTGTTCTTAACCTATTCATTTAATGCAACGTAAAATTTTACTGAAAAAGCAAGATAAATAAGATGAGTGGGTATTTGATTCCATAAATGGAATATTTTTTGTGTGGTATCCATAAATCTTGTACTAAATGATTCATCATCCATGCTACACCAGCTAATGTTTATGCATCTATTAAGTTAAAGAAGAGCAATAAAAAACGAAAATAAATTTTCTTTGAGAGTCTTTAGTACAGGTTTTGTTAACGATTGCAGGAATTTTCAGGAAGGAATGAAAGTATTAATTTTCTTCTTTATTTTTAATTGGGAAAAAAATTGAAGTGAAAAATACCATGAATGAGGATCAGTTCTTGCTCCCATGTTGTGTTTACTTGAACCTAAATTGTGTTTATACTTGTAACAGCAGTTAGTCCCTAGTTACTTCATGATTTTTCTAAAAAGTAACAGCACTGGGTTAAGTTTTTTAGTTTTTGAAAATAATTTTCCTAACATTAAAATTATTAATTTTTTAAGAAAGATGAAAAATATAATTTTAGCCTTCAAACTCTAAAGATCTAATGAATTTTTTGTTAAAATACTTAACAAGTTTTAAATATCCATTTA
Source organism: Nezara viridula (assembly GCA_928085145.1). NCBI lineage: Eukaryota > Metazoa > Arthropoda > Insecta > Hemiptera > Pentatomidae > Nezara > Nezara viridula. Next base: position 181,273,855 of record OV725078.1, on the reverse strand, counting down.
ATTTAAAGATATTGTCACTTCAGGTATCCAACTGAGTGAAAGCCCAAGTAGCATACATTCATAGACAACAAGAAATCATCTTTAGATATTTAAAGCTAATAATATATTTAAATGGGTAAGTGAAATAAAATTCAAATTAACACTGTTATATTATATCATTGAAAGATGCATTGAAGAAACTTAACATTATAATTATAACGTATATGTTCCAACAAATTGATTTATAAGATTTACAGTATGCGTTATATGTAGTTAAAAAATTGATTTGGATAACACTTTTTGGAAAATAATAGGCTATTTTCTACAATTTACTGAACATTTTTTTTTTAAGAAACATCAAGATTGATCATATAAAAAAAAAAAATCTAAATCAACATAACTCCTGTTGGTAGTACTAACAAAAAAAAATCTCTCACTGATCAAAATCATTAACATAAGTTATATTTTTATTTACATTAATAGATTTGAGAAGTATTGTTTTTGGAGACTAGCTTTATAGCCTTATAACTTATATAACTATAAGGGCTGATACTAATTTTCCATTCTAACTTTGCCCACACGTGTCAGAAAAATTAATTCTTTAGAACTCATGTAACAAACACATACCAAATTGTTATATCACTAGACTTAGTAAAGTTTATCTATCTTTTCACAGGGATATTGGGCTTATGGACATTAAGTTACTTGGTAAAAATGAAATTCATTATCATTCTATTAATACATAATATAACCCAAATTAGATATAAATCTTTAACAGTATATACCAACAGTGACAATACCTATGTTACATAATACTGTCTATTTTTAAGTTGTGCCTAAGTGAAATATAAGTATTTTTCAGAACTGATAACAAAAAGAAATAGAAAGAGAAAATTGTGAACAGCTTCTTTTATAATCATATAAATATACTGTATTCTAGCAACTTATAAGAACTTTATACATATCAATGGTATTGAGCTAAATAATTAAACTATAAAAAATTCAAAACTATATTATATCTGACAAATCAAGGATTTTTATGTATGGGAGAATTGAAACTTCTTAAAAATTAACGAGATAGTGAAGTGGTGAATATATTTGGGTTATAAGTTAAAGTGGCTACATTATCCTTAAAAGAAATGCTAAAAAATGATAACAATATATTAAAAGTTATTTATTTTGAAATTTACCTGATCATTATTAGTGATAATTATCGCAATCTCGCTCAAAAACCACATACATGCATATACACAAACATGCAAACATTAAGCAATATAAGCAAAAGAAATTAAAATATTTGAAAACATATTTCCTGAGAAACAAAATGATATTTTAACTATACACTTAAAAAATTATAGCCATTAAACAATAAATTTTATAAGAAACATAATAAAATATATAAATATAATATTTTTATTTAGGAGAATAATTACTACTTTTATCCAATAAAAAGTGATTAAGGGGTAAATATCACACAAACACACACACATACACACATTTATATTATAATTAATTTAAATAGAAACAAGATGAAGAATTAAAGGATACTTAAGATATAAATGATTAGGTTTCCAAACAAAAATATTAGTGGAACAATCAAGTTTGATCATAAATAATGTTGCTTTATAACTAAGTCCAATTATTTATTTTTGAAATGAATCCATCAGGGTAACATATTATTTTTTTTTAAATTTGTGACTGGGGGCCCATTTTAAAATTAGAAAAACACAAAAGTAGATTGATTAGCAACAATAAAATTGTAAATCTTATCCTCAATTTATAATTCACGTTATATTATAAAATTTGAGTATGTTGATGGTTTTAATAATTATTTCAATGATAAAAATTTTACTAATCGTGTTATATTATAATAAAATGTATAAAAGCCTAGTAAAAATTAAACTAAATGAGTTGATTAAAAGACATTATATGAAATTTTATTTTTGGATACAGGATTTGAGATAATAGTAATGTATAATAGATTCCTTAGCAAAGATAATATTTTCTTCCTGTTATTAAAGAAATGACCATGGTAATATCAGAGTAATTGAAAAAATATTGGTTTTTTTATACATACAGGGTGTCTTGTAAGTAGAGGAAATATTTATAGGAGTGATAGCAGACCTCAACTGCTACAAAAAAAGTTATGTAAACATAGGCCCAATTTTCAGCAGGAAAGTAGGAAATTTAAGTTTTGTGTTTAAGTAAATCATGTTCTCTCTCTCTCTCTAGATGATCAAGTTATATATTTTCATTACAACTTGATGTTATTAAAAAAGAAAAGATACAAGATAAAATTACCTATATAATGATGGCTTATCTCTAAAACCTTATAAGTATATAGGAAATAAATTTAACTTGTGAAGTTTTAGAAGTAAACCATCGCAATGTGGTTTCATGTAGTTAAATATAATTATTGAAGGATAATAATAATGTCATCCATTATACTAATGAATGTAAAAGTCCTAAAGTTACCTGTTTATATTTTAGTAAGGAACGGCAATTAATTTAAACTAAAGTATATCTTTACCATACAAATACCTTATGCATTAAATTATTCAATACAATCATGAATGAAAAAAAAAATTAACTTAAGTTATTAATATGAATTATGTTTATCCTAAAAACATTTAATTAAGGAATTCCTTTGATTATTTACATATAATACTGTTAGGACAAAACTACTTCGTGCAATTAAATCAATCTATTCACAAATTAAATATATAATCCTGATGTATTATGTCTCAAATATTTTGAAACCATTCAACACAAGAATATTCATAAATTTATAAAATATGTTTCTTTATTTTACATTCTACTTATTAGGGAGGAAGGAAAGGATTTTTTTTTCCAACTCATTATTTTAAAGCACTAACCTGCTTACATCATGAAATGATATTAATGATGAATTGTTTGGTAATTTTCATATTAGTTTAACAAATGAAGTAATACTTGAATGCCAAAAAGACTTAAATCTTATTTATAGTTGATGTTTATGATGTTACTATTTAAAAAGTTTATAATTCATTTTTCTGAATTACTATATAACACATGCATATAATTGAATAAAATATACTAAGAATTTTAAAGTTAAAATTGTCAGTATAATATGAATATATCTATAATTTTAAAAATATTATACTTTACCAGATATTTAAAAAATATATTATTTTTAAATTATAACTTTAAAACATGTAATGATTATATATTTCATAGATCTAAATATTTTTAATATCTTAACTTTTCACCCCCCAAAACATAGTCTGATTAAGATTAATAATATATGATAAAACTATAATTATCAATTTAACCAAATGCATTCAATTCTTTCATTACCTTTTCTCCGATCTGATCGAGGTTCAGGCCGTGGTGGTGGTGGAGGACCTCTAGCTCCAGGTCCGTGGCCTCGATCTCCTTGTCTGGTATTTCTCTTACCAGGCTCAGCTTCTGTCAGGAAGTTGGAAGGTACTAGTCCTCTTACTCCATCCAGCTCACCCATATAGAATCCATCATCATCCATTTCACCATAAACATAAATAACATTGCCAGTTTGGAAGGACAATTCCACCTGCAGTTAGTGCAAAAAGCAACTAGACCCTCAACATTATATGAAACTAAATAATGTTATTTTAATAAATTAAATGATGTAGAGATGGTTGACCGTTGATATGATATGAGAAGGAATTAGTCGAGGGTGCGGTCAAAAAAAAAAAAAAAAAAATTAAAATATATAAATAATTTTAATTTTTGCCGACGTTTCGACCCACTTTGCAGGTCGTCTTCTGAAACACTGGAGTGTTTCAACTGCCTCCCGCAGTGCCACATCCAACGCCCTGAAGACGACCTGCAAAGTGGGTCGAAACGTCGGCAAAAATTAAAATTATTTATATATTTTAATTTTTTTTTTTTTTTTGCCCGCACCCTCGACTAATTCCTTCTCATAATAAATTAAATATTGCTATATCATTATTTGAATATATGTATATAAATAATTTGATTTTGATTATTGTAATTCAATTAAGTATGTACTTGATAATGCAATTATTGTAATTATCAAGTAATTCATCTTATAACAATATTATCTATTTATCAACCATTGTAATATGAATGTTAATTATCCTCAAGTTGTTCTTAAATAATTACCATACAATTTAGCAATTCACCTCAGCATCTACATTTGGAGAAAGTTCTTGTGGATCATAATCATACATGGCAATCATTTTTTTTACAGGCATATTTGCATAAATATCTCCCCATCTGTCTCTATCACGGCTTCTATCTTTATTTACATTCTGTACACCTCCGTCCATGCCCTGGGAAATATAATTATATTTTATTAATATGTACAAATATCACAGGAAAACAAATTAAAACAAAAGCAAATAAATCGGTTCCCATCCTACATATTATAGAGCTTTCAATTTAAATCATCTATAAAATCCCATTCGACCTGATCTCGTCCTTCTAACTTCTACCCTCTTCCTCCCTGAACTTCGCCGCTTGAAAAGTCTTTCCTTGTCCGAGCTGCCTATATCCATCCGCCATGCTTCAATCAACACTTTCCTTGTTTAAAGTTCTCCTCTTCAACCACCTTTTCCTTTTACAGTCTAATTAATATTATGATATATTAAACTCACTTTTGCGAACATTAAATATTTCCCAGGATTCATTTTAATGCTATGTATCCACTTACTTATTACCATTGTCATTTTCATATTAGCTTATTCTATTTTCTTTCTGTTATTTACTTTCAAAGCAGTTTTATAGGATTAAGGTGCTAAGGAGAGGTAGTACCTTGAGCTAGGGAAGACCTAGAGACTGGTTCTCACTTAAAACCAGGGTAGTAGTCGAGTGGCATGAGAAACTGTAAGTTGAGACTTTAAGGACGCTACTGCCAAAACCATTCGTGCGCGGTGAAGAACCGCTCCTGCTCAAGGTGACTCTGCTTTCGACTGAACATGGCAGATCTAGACCGGGAAGTCGATAAATATCCCTGGTAGCAAGAAGTGATACTGGCATGGAGACGAGCATGGTAGAGGTCAGCTGGGTCCTGACCAGAAAATCAAGTGTGAGGTGCCTACAAATACTGCAGAAGTCGAAGATGTTGGCCGAAAGGTGCACATAGTCCACTGACATCTTTTATGATGGTCAAGAAAAATTGGACATCATGCATTACTTCCCAAAATGACTACAAACAGACAAAAAACTATGGAACAAGGTGTTTCTCTTGTGTTTTCTCGCAGAGCTCGAGAGTACACGGTCCCAATTGGAAGGGGCCGCTTCATGCAAATGGTCATAACCTCCCTCCCATGTTGTAGAGCCAGGACTGGGGACAATAGGAATATGGCTGGTATACAGACGCATTAATACGCATTCAGACGAATCAATACGCATCTTGCACTGGAATGCTGAAGAGCTGCTAAATAAAAAGATACCAATAACCAAAAAACTTCATGATAAAACCATTGATATCACCTGCATTCAGGAAACACCCCAGTCAGCAGCTATGGTTCAGCATCAGAGGAAACCAAGTTTTCAGGAAAGATAGAGTAGGACATTCAAAAGGAGGGATACTCACACTTGTTAAAAACTTACTCCCTGCTAAACAACTTCAGTGCATCCCTGAAAACCTGGAAGCTGAAATGGATGGCATTGCTGCCCAAGTTGGAGACAAACAATTAAAAAATTGTGAACTACTACTTTTTTTTCCATCCTAGCCATTTCTGGCATACGTGTTAAAACGAGTTTTCAACCACTACTGCCCCAGTCACAAATACTTGTCGCTGCATGCCATGATAATCCCAAAGATGACTGCCTGGTAATAGGGAACTTCAACTCTCACTCCCCATCCTGGGGATACGGACATTATGTGGAGAAGTGGAGGTCTGGCAGACCAGCTGCTCCTTGCACCTAATAAAATACTGCCATGATTACCCAATGGTCTATTCCAGAACCTGGAAAACCACCCTGGATTTCATCTTTGCAACCAACTTTGCAAATTAAAAAATCAAAGTGGGAGCAATACAGAACATTGACAGACAATTATACCGCCTTTGTAAATGTTACATCTAAAAAGCTTACTTCTTCTGCAAGGAACTTTACTGCAGCCAAAACAAAAACAGTGATTGAAAGCATGCCTAGGCTAGGGGATCTCTAAAGGCTTACAAACCTTACTGTACAGATGAGATAGGAAATCTTTAAAATGACTTAATGAGGTGCAGAAACGAAACTGAACAAAACTCCAGTGTTAAAGCAAACATAAAATTGAAGAAGGCTTCAGCAATGTTAAAGTATGAGATTTAGACTTCAAAGAAAAACAATTGGGCTAGGAAGATCAAAGAAATTGACATGGATAGAAGTGGCAATAAACTTTAGAAACTTACAAAATCACTTGGGGAGATCACTCTGCTCTTGACTCACTATTGAAAGAAACGGCAGACTGCTGTCTGGAAAACCCACTACTGACTTTCTTATGAAACAATTGAGTGGAATTGGAGACTTGCAGATCCACCCAACAAGGAAGATAACTTTAAAGAGGCAACTTAATAAGCACCTGAAGAATTATAAACAAACAGGGAGTATACTGGATGCACCTTTCAGTGAAACCGAGCTCACAAATGAGATTAAAACACTAAAATTGAAAAGCTCCCCAGGCCCTGATGGCATTATGAATGAACTAATAATAAACATTGGAGCTAAAGCAAAGAAATGCTTGCTGAAGCTATTTAATAACAGCTGGAAAGAAGGGGCTGTGATTCCAGTCCCAAAATCAGGAACACCGAAGAATGACCTGGATAGCTTTAGGCCAATCACGCTCCTGAGTAGCTTAGGCAAGTTTCTGGAGAGACTAGTTAATCATCCGGATCATATATTGGAAAAAAAATAGTCTTCTCATGCCAGAGCAAGCAGGGTTCCAAAAATTCAGATCCACGGAAGACCAAGTTGCGCATGTAGCACAGGAAATTGAAGGGGGATTTTAAGAGCAGGAGCACACTCTGGCTGTGGGGATGGACATGGAGAAGGCATTTGACAAGGTCTGGACAGAAGATCTACTCTTAAAACTTACAAATATGGGTATTACAGGAAAGGCCTTGATCTGGCTCAAAACTTATCTTCAGCAACAGAGAGGATTCACTTCAGGGGTTCAAAATGTAGAATCCACCCTACAAAGAACGGGGTCCCACAAGGTGGTGTTCTCTCGCCAACACACTTCTTGATTTATGTAAACGACATTAAAGAAGAAATGCCTAAATATTTAAAGCTAACAGTTTATACGGACAAGTTGGTGTAAATCCACCTCAATAATAGCTGCCAAAAATAGGATTTAAACTGCACTGGATGCACTCTTTTCATGGACAGAAAAATGAGCCCTCAAAATAAATACTAATAAGACTAACTACACGATCTTCAGTCTGTAAACAACTATCTCAGATACACTTAATCTGAAATTAGGTAACCAAGGATGACCTCCCAGTCTATCTAGGTGTAAAATTTTACAAAATACTCACTTGAAAGAGTCAAATAAACAGCGGTGTTGTTAAGGCAGTAAACCAAACAGCACAACTGAGAAAGCTGGCAGGGTCAAATTGGGAGGCTGAACACATTACTGTCAGCCTATACATTGGATACATAAAGCCTGTGATAGACTATGGAATCACAAGTTGGAGAGTGACCCGGTGCCGGAAGGGATTTAAAAATTCCCCGCCCTCACCCCCCGGCCCGGGAAAATCCCGTATAGCCTAAAAGGTGAGGTAGGGAAGAACAAAAAAAAAAAAAAAAAGATCCCTCAAACTTTCAAAAAATCAGTTATCCAGAACCAAGGGTTTTGAATTGTAACTAAAGGTCTAAAGTCCACCCCAATTAAGGCAATGGAAACACTTACTGGCTTACAAAAAATGGAAGATAGAAGAGACATGGAACTCCTTAATTGAAGAATGAAAGCAAGCTGTATTTCAAACCATCTCTTTAAAGAGAGAGTTAGAAAGTGAAACCACACTCGGATAAAATGTGGAAGTCTTCTACATATAACAAATCAACTAATCAATAAGTATCCCCAAAGCAATACTGAAGCTGAAACCGTGAAGCTTGCTGAAGACTACCAAACTTAAACACAACGGATCAGACCGAAAGTCAATGCAAAGATCCAACACATAACAAAAACAAAGAGACAGAAATAGGAAGCCAAAGTCTGCATTCTAGAGAACATCAACTTGGCCTATCCTAAAAATAAATAGACGAGGGTATACACAGATGGGTCTACCAAAAATGACATTACAAATGCAGGAGGCAGCATCCATATTGAATTTCCCAATGGACATGTTCTCTATCCCCACTGGACTGGTCTCAACAAACTATAGAGTCAAACATGACTCCATTTTGACTGCAGCCAAGATCTTAAAGAGTCTTACGAGGTGCCCACTCTCATGCATTGTATTTCTGACAGATGCAGAATCTGTTCTTGAATGCCTAAAAAATAAATGGCAGAGTGCACTAGGAGCATTAGCAGAGGAGCTGGAAAATCTAAGAGCGCAGTACAAAGAGATGGTTCTACAATGGATTTCGGGACACTGTAGGCAAGCAGGGAATGAAATCGCAGACTGATTGACTAAAGAAGGAACATTGCTTCCCCAAATTAGCAGCATCCCAAGATTGGAGGAATGCAAAACCATTAATAAAGTAGCCATAAGCCAGAGATTGAAAGCAAGTCACCAAAATCATAATCCTCATGACAATTATTTCAAGCTAACCAGAAGAGAAAAAGTTGCCATTTTTAGCCTTAGAACTCGATATAACTGCCTAAAATCACACCTCTTCGGAAAATTCAAGATAATACCCAGTCCCCTATGTGAATGCGGCCAAAGTGAATAAACCACAGAGCATGTTCTGCAGAACTGGATATAAGGAGGCAGATACGGCCCCAACTACACACCTTTAGACCAATATGTTCAGAAATCTGGAGGACCTAAGGAGGACCGATAATTTTATTTTTTTATTTTCTGACATAGCTATAGAAGGAAGAACTATGAAGAATAAGCAGCTATGTAATTTTAGTTAATGTAAAAATTTATTTTCATTTACTATTTTTCCTTTTATTTATATACATTTTTTTTTTTTTTTGTCGATAAGTCAGGCCACTACATAGTGCATTGTAAATTTATTCTTAAGAGACTTTGTCCCAGAATAATAAAGAAATTTTTCATTTCAAATATTTACTATAATTCTCACTCTTCAATTGTGACAGTTATTTTCAATTTGAAAACTATTTTTAATATTATTTGAAGTACTTCAGTGAAAGCAACAGAAATAAAAATAGTGAATTGGGTGAAGACAATTTCAAGGGACCCACAGATGATCATTCCTCTAAATTTATTAATAACATATAGTGATTCATACTCCTAAAGATCATTTTCAAAACTATTTCTAAATTACTATTCCAGTTACAAGCATAAATAAAACATCACTAAATATTATGAAAATTACATTAAGATTCATAAATCTATATTAACAGCGGAATTATCAACTTTCTTTTTTTGAATTGCATTATTAATTGATAATTATTGCCACACTATTTTTTTTTACATATAAAATGGAAAACACTGGTTAACACATATTTTATATTTACTAATATACTAATCAATATAACTCTTAAGAATTAATGAGATATAAATAGTGCCACGGCAATAGTAGTTTACTCATGAGTGATTTAATCACAACATTGAGTAATTTAATCTTTTAATATAATGTTAATAAAAAAATAAATTGGACAATACCTCAAGGATCCCACTTATTTATTGCTCAACTTTATCCTTATAAGTGAGTGCACTGAATAAAGGAAAGCAAGTTAAATATTATAATATATATTTATAACTTTATTTATTTTTAAAAAATTCATTTGTAACAAAAACTTTAGAGAAAAAATGTTTGCATATAATGCTGGAGCTTTGTTGGTCTTACAGACAATTAACTTGCAATTAAGGCAATTGGTGTTGAATTCAATGACCTACTTTCGGTGTAGAGTTGGCAGCCCCATTGCTTGGTCACTGTACTATAATTAGTCACTGGTCATCTATTTATAGTAAGTATCTATATTGACACTCACTAAGTACCCTATTAGAGCACATAAAACCCCAGTGCAAGGTGTGCGCATGACCGTATTAAGTACTAGAGGTGCACAGCTCATTACTGTACCCAACCTAACTATATAAACTGCCTCTTGCCATTTTCCACATTGCTCGACTATTCCTGGGGGAGTTGTACCAGAAATTACAGAGGTAAAATTAGAAATGACAATTTTCAGCTGATGGAATAGTACAGAAGACCCCAAAGTTCAAACAAACTACAATTAAAAGTTGTCAGTGTGTGACTGGATAGGGTTCTGTTTACGAGTACATCAAGGCCACTGAATTTCACACCTGTATATCAAGCAAGGAACAGTCTCCCCATAATGCATTTACTGAATCTGTAGTTAGAATTGAAGAGAGGGGAGAAAAGATTGCTATACTCAGACAAGCAGGTCTGTATTTTTGATATTCTAGCATTCTGGGCAGATAGACCTTAGTAGCCCACCTCCCTACTTTTTCAGCTCAAAATGTTATATGATGAGTCTTATAATTATCAGTTTTAGACATACACATGCATCCAAATATTATTGTATTTTAAAGACATATAGTCGCGGTCATAGAAATTGCATCACCCAATAAAATTTTTTTTATTTATCAGATTACTATCTGCAAGATCTCCAGATATTTTCTTCCCGATTTTGAAACAATATTCTAAAAATAATCGAATCATTACCAGTTCGGTTTTAGGCCTGGCAATTCTACTCATTCTGCCCTAATCCAAATTTCCCAAGACCTTCATACAGCCATAGATCAACAGAAACTAACCATCCTTATTCTCCTTGACTTCTCCAAACCTTTTGATTCAGTAGAGTACAACATCCTCCTAACCAAACTTCAAAATATATCCTTTGCCTCCTAGTGCCCTAAATTGGTTCCAATCCTTCCTTACCAGTCACTTCCAGTATGTTGTAATCCCTAATAGCTCCCATCAGAATCTTTACCCTTGTCCAGAGGTGTCCCGCAAGGCTCTTCCTTAATACCCAACCTTTTTTCCATCTATATAAATGACCTCCCATTCTCTATTCTGCACTATCAATACCATCTGTATGCTGACGACGTTCAGATTTACCTCTCCTTCAATCCAACCAATTTCTCAGATGCAATTCTAAAACTCCAAGAAGACGTTAATAGAATAAGTGCTTGGGCAAACCTCAACAGGCTCACTCTAAACGCCGAGAAGACAAAAGCCATCTTGATCGGATCCCTCTCACTCCTCAAATCCCGTTAAAAACCTAGTTGTTACTTTTGACCAAACCCCCTCCTGGAAACCCCAAATTTCCCGTCACACTATCTCCACCCTAAAAAAGTTCAATCATTTACGTTACCTCCTTCCATATAAGTCCCATCAACTCCTAGTTTCCTCTCATGTTTTCTCCCACTTTGACTATAGCTGTATGGTGTATGGTGGACTCTTGGAAGATTTCGAGGCCAAACTTAAATGCCTAATGAATTGCGCATTATGTTTTGTTTTTGGAATCTCAAGAGATACACGTATTAGCTAGTATTACACCGAGTTGAAGTGGCTCTATCCATCCTATAACCGTCAGTACTTCCTAGCTACCTTTCTGCACCAGATCATTAGAACTCATCGACTCTCCCATATTTTTCACAGCTTAAAATTTAAATACTCCATCCAATCCCATCTCACTAAATCTCATATCTCTGACCTTTATCCTCTTCCTTACTGAACTGCTACGTTTGGCAAATCATTTGCTATTCAAGTCCCCTCCCTCTGGAATTCCATCCCTGCTGATATTCGACATGCACAATCAGTTTCCTCTTTCAAACCTCTCCTCTTTAAACACCTACTCCTTTCTCAATCCAACTGATTACGAAATATACCTAAAAGAGCTATACGAAGAACCCCCAGAAACTATTTCTGTTATTCTAGTTTCCTTTAACTGTCTTATATGTATGCTTTTCTTGTCTCTCTTTTCTGTATTTTTAATTTAATTAACTATTATTACATATATTTAATTTATTTATGACCACACATACATCGAGTTGTACTTCTAAAGGGACAACAATCCCAGAATAATAAAATATATTTTCATTTTATTTCATTAAGCAGTCAAATTGTTCGTTTGGTTTTCACTCCTCCCAGTTTCTTTCTTGCACTCCATGGCATAGGCGCTAGACTTAAGACTTAAGACTTCGATTTTGATTGGAGAGGTGGATTAAAAAAAAACAAATGGCTGGAGTTTTTATTATGTGTAAAAATTCAACATAATTATTGTGAAACAAACAAATATAATATTGAATATTTAAAATTCATTTGTTTATATGTTTGTGTGGCCGAGGTGGTCGAGCAAGTTAAGGTTCCTGAAAAAAATTCATGTTAAGTGTTTAAATCTCATTCACGAGAATTAATAACAGAAAAAATAAATAAATAAAAATAGGCCCCTACTTGACTGCTTAGACCGCTACGGCGTGGGTTTGATTCCCGCCTGGAGACGGTAAAAGCGCAATTTCACTGAGGCAACACCGAACAATATGCGGCTTGATACTTGTTTTCTAGTATTGCCTTTTGTAGGCCTCCGACAATTTGGCACATCAATGGCGCATGATACATGTTGCCTCAGTGAAATTGCACCTTAACGTCCCCACCCTGAGATTCATAGGGAGGTGAGCGACCCCTGTGTCTGAAACCATAGCTCCTGGTCCTCCAGATTATAAGTTGGGTATAGGGCTGATAATCCCCTATCCCATAAAAAACTGGGAGGAAAATTAAAGCAAAAAATTGCCAACCATTCTGCAGGAATATTCCTGACGAAGAGGGAGTGAAATGTGATCGTGTCCGGTTTTTAAACCACGTGTTCCCTGGATATCTTGAAGGAGAGTGAACAAAATGATCACTAGTGTCACCTACAACAGTCCCAAGCTGCTGAAGAAGACTCATGACTGGTGTTGCCCAAACGCAAGACCGAGACGAGACCAAGGTGGTCTTGTTCTTGGTCTTGCGTCAACAAATCTTGTTCTTGGTCTTTGTCTTGTTCTTGAGCACTTAGTCTTGGTCTTGAGCAAGAGACTTGCAGTTTACTGCTATTTATTAATATGCTACTTTAAAACTTAAAAAAACGCTATAAAATAACTACATTTAGATGTTTTATTGAGATAAACATTGTAAAGTACAACTAAATCAATAAAATTAAGAATAAAGAAAGATATTGACAACCCTCCTCCATCCCTCCGATTATATGGAATGAAAGAGTTGTAGAGTAAAGACAATTTATATATTGTTCCCAATGATTTTAATTAAAAATCTATTGTGTTGACTTACAAGTCTTTCCTATATATTTAAAAAAAAAATACAACTTTAAATGTGTCTATTAGAAAAAAAGCAATTGAAATAGATTCATTTTCCTAAAAACCGATCAGTGAAATCGTTAGGGTACGATTCCTTGAATTAAACAAGCAATGTAAATCAGCATATAAAAAAAAACAATATATACTATAACAGCTTAAAGTGGTCCAATTCAGATGATTTATTTGTCAACAATTTTGTCAGAAATTTAATGACCTTTCAAAAAATAGGCTTCAAAAAAGACTCACAAACGTTTAGATCCGTTAAAAACCGATAGGTGTATACGTGGTGAGTTAGCTCCCCAAAACAATTTCCTTTTCTTTATAACTTTTTTTTCTTGAATTGTTTTGCGAATTCACTAAAAATACGAAAACTTAGAAGACTTTAAGTAAAAAATTGCAAGAAAGTTTCATTAAAATAGTTAAAGCAGTATAATGTTAATTTTAAACTTCATAAAGCATAAATACATATGTTTATACAATTAATTGATTAATGTTTTTAGCACATAGTTAGATTCGCACTTAAAATTCATAAAAGCGTTTATTAGTAGTTTAGGTACTTATTTTAGGGGTGATAGTTTTCTATTTAGATTTTGATTGAAAAGTTTCTCCATAACGGACTGCACACAGTGGTACCAAATGGATATAACACTTTTTATGTTCTTCTCTGGACTAAAACTACCAATACCCAATCAGGTATGAGCTATCCATGGTCAGATTTTGTAGTTGTTGAATTATACGTTGTTGAATTTATTTTTAGTATTGAAAAATATGTACAATATAGCCTGAATTGACTACCCATTAAGTTCAGTTTTCACAGAATTATTATAAAATCTTTGTTAATGTCCACTAAAATGCTTTTCCACTTTTTAGAGGATAGAAATAAGAAAAAAAACACATTTATTTTGCTCATCGGGAACCATTTCACATTTTAGGTAATTTTGGAAGTTCTATGGTAATTCTGTGCATTCCCTCCACTGCCAATTTTTAGATTCCATACATTCTTTGAAAATTGTTCGAAAACCTTCATTAATAATTAACAAACAACAGTTGCCACCACTTGACTTGAGGCCATTTGCAATTAATATTTGTTGACGTTTCTCAATACCTGTTACTCAGAAGTAAACTTAAATCATTAATTATATAATTAAATTATTAGTAAATTATAATAACTATTATGATCAGAATAACAATAAACGTTAATGTAGTACTGTGCCATAAGTTATATATCAAATAAAATACAAAAGGAAAGATGAAAAACCAGTAGGATGTACAGTAAAAAAGTTATCAATTATAAGAATGAAGAACTATAAGGAAAATAAAGAACAATTCATGAAAAAAAATTAACCGGTATGAGTCAACAAAAACGTTTAAAAAATAAGCTAAGATAAAATAATTTCATACTGAATTTTATGTTGAAATTATGAATCCTGTTTAATGTACAAGTATAAAAAAAAAAAGAAAATATTATGTTGCTCGCGGAAAGTCTAATAATATTGACATTTTCTCAAATTTACAATAAAAAATCAATCAGTTTTTGAGAAACTAATTTTTCAGTAGAATGAACCAAATTTCAAATTTATTAAGATAAAAAAACATAAATTATAATATCTTATTTGACGTATAAATATAAAGTATTTAGAAGCTAAAACAAGAATTTCTAATGATCGAAAAAAAACAACTGAATTTTATAATAAGATATCTCACGTTATGTAAATAACCTGATAAAACTTAATTGTAACTAATTTGTTTTGGCGAGAATAGTAAATATTCCTTCCGTTTATATCGGAGAACTAGGTTATTTACACTCGTGATTATTAAAACAAAACCCCGGCACTGGATATAGACTTTTTGAGGGTGTTTAACTGTTGTTGGGAATTCAGGAACCTAATACTTTTGTGACACTGAGTGACATGAAACAATAAGAGTATATATATGAAATGTGGGACTTAGTAAATACACTTTGAATGAATTGACTCACCTGGTTTATTATTCTTGAATTGAGAGGCCTATAGGACAACTAAATAAATAAATGACTTTTCACTCCTGTCTAACAAAACAATTTATTTTACAACTGTAATAAGTGAATCTATTGAAGTCTTATAACTGTAGGCTTGATATTCTTGGTCTTCAATGTCCTGCCTCTCTCATCTCAGGTAACGTCCTCTCACCTCCGTGTCCCAGCCTTAAGTGCCTTCTCCGGTGTCCTCCTCCAACTGTTGCTACCTGCTCCGTCCTTTTTCCAGCGTCCTTCTTCATCGATTGTTTATCGATATGAGACTTTTCAATGAATAATTTGTCCACTGCATAATTGAGTACAATTCATCGTGCAACCTCACATTGCAATATATTCCCTCACACAAAGAAGTAAATACAGGGGGCTATCTACTACAGTTATCTAACACACTGTCATTTATTTTTGTATTTTCATATATTATTTCTGATAATATATCCATTTCTCACATAATAGTTTTGCTACAAAACGAAGAAACAAGGAAATCTGATTAAAAATAACGAATTTATAGAAGTATAGCCAAAAATATCTTTAGGGATCAGTACGGAAATTGCGAAGCTCATATTCTGAGAACATTAATCCACTTTACTGTCGCTTAGCTCCATTATGTATACCAAGGAATCCGGTTTTGAAATAGAATTTAGAGTCTTAAACTTTCGTTGTCATTTACACATATTTGATTTTTTATGACAACAGGGTTCTGCTTAAATTTAAAAGAAAAATTTGTGTAATTAATGAGTGTATTAGAAAGTTCAGTATTCACAATTTAGCCACTAGATTAAAACTTGGTGGTTAGACATTTTAAAGAAATAACGAATACTGTGAACAGCAGGCCAAACACAGAATGTTAATGCAAAGAAATAATTTCTTTCGAGTTATACCGTTGTTGCAGTAACATGGATGATTTCGCCAGGATTGTATCTTAACCCTTCAGCGTTCACACAATCATTTCGAACAATTATATTCGCGGTGGACCTTTGAGCTGATAATACATGTTCGTGATCTCTGAATGAATATTAAAGAAGTTTTTTCACAAATTAGTTGGCTGAGAAACAATTTCATTTTGAAGGAGGAAGTGGAATAATTGTAACAATTTTATCTATCCATAACATAATTTGGAAAATAAAATAGTTATGCTAGTCCAAACAAAAATTACAAATTACTATTCTTTTTTTTCTATATAAAAAAAAGTTTACGTTTCTTATGTGCAATTTTATTATAAAATATTTTTAAATTTTAAATTTAAAAGGAAAAATATTTTTAATCAAATAAACGATTTAATTTTCACGATAAAATTTTTTAAATAAAACTTAATTTTTCTAATTGTTATTTTTTTAACATGCTTTTCTTCCAATTTTTCCAAAATGGATATCTCCCTTTAGCGGGCATTTTTCGATTCCCTGTGAGGGTCCACTTCTTTTGAGAAATTTTATTATAGTAACTAAAATGAGCTAGTATTAGAAACCATTTAGTCTTAATCTTTATTGATGAAAACGCGTTTTTTGTTTTGTTTTCTTATCTTGCTTCGGTCCTGGCAAATGATTAATTTTTAAGGGTTGGGTGGCTGAGTGGACTAACGAGTGTGCACAGCACTGAGCGTTGCCCGGCAACCTGATAACCGAAGTTAGAGACAGTAAAATAATTATGAGTTCGCGTTCCACTGCCCGGTGGCATCTTTTAACTCTGGGATTAATCCCCCACCCTCACCCCTTGGCCCTCAAAAATTCCCGTATAACCTAAAAGGCGAGGTAGGGAAAGAACAAAAAAAAGATTAATTTTTTATTATTATTTAGAAAGCTCTACTCAAATACACAATTCCACAAGAAAAAACAATGCTCTTTAGATTAGATAATTAAAATGTTTAAGCATAGTACTATATCTGAAAATAGTCACAGTTTGACTTAACTGCAAGACTTGTAGGGTCTAGTCTTGGTCTTGCGCAAGACTTGCAGGGTCTGGTCTTGGATATTCTCACCCCCTCAGCATTTGTAATGGGGGCAATGTCCCCTCCCCCCTAGGTCAGTGCCTATGTTCCGTGGTGCCTTTTTATTTTTTTAAACTATGATTACCGTTGATTGGTCGTACCCTATACTCGTTACTATTTCGTGTGAAAATTTCTACTTATACGAAATGGTGTTTAAGTGATTCTCGAAGTCCTATTAAATGTAATTACATGGACAATAATACTTTCACAGATAATTTTTTAATATTTTTTTCATAAGACATGGTAATATTTTACCATGTTTGGGGGCTTCAGCCCGAAAGCCCTCTTCCCTTCCCCTTAGATCCGCCTGTGGCATTAAGACAATAAAATAACTGAACTGAGAAACATTGTTAAAGTTTTCTTGTAACCTTGATAACTGAAGAAAAAAAAAAAAACTCAATGGAAAAAACGTGTTCAACATAAGAATCAAAAGAAATAGGTGATGCAATTTCTTTGACCGCAGCTGTAGGCTGTTGCTCTTTCTTCTTATTTAGTAAATGGTTAGTATGATAAGACTGTTAAAAGTACACTGAATATTATTTTTTTTTAAATATACTTTATTGAGTATTAATACAGTCTGCCACACTGAGTACATTGGTACCAGGGCTATAGTATTCATTCACACAATATGCAAGCTGAATATTATTAAGCAAGTTTCAAATCTGTTTCTATTACCAATGACTCTTGGGTTGAGGCAATCAAATAAATTCATTTCTTATGTATTTAGTTTTATTTATAGCTGATCGATCAACTGATGTGAAAGTTTGTGTTTCCACCTCGGCTCCCAGAATTTAACTGTTTTTCAGAGAAATATCTGTGATGTTTTCTTCAATACAGATCAAGAATACACCAGCACAGTTATATTTACAGTATGTACAGTTAAAAACATTCTATTTCAATTTGTTTTCCTTTTCCCTTTTTCTTCTCTTATGATGAATGAAATGAATGAATGGATGAATGAAAAATAATTTTATTCTGGGACTGAAGTCCCTTTAGAATAATAGCAGAGTTAAAAAAAAAATACACACACACACACATATATATATATATATATATATATGTATATATATATATATATATATATATATATATATATATATATATATATAAAATATTCAAGATATATACTAAGGAAAATCCAAATATTTACAAAAAATACTAAGGAAAATACAAATATACATAAAAACACTAAGGAAAATACATACAAAAAAATATTGAGAGAAAAATAATTAAATAAAAATAAAATAGCTCCTATCAATTAACTGCTAGTTAGTAACTGTAGTTATATAGCCTAAAATTTCTTATAAGCATGCGGAAAATTAATTGTGTAGTAGGTTATAGAATAGGAGTTGTTTGAAGGAATTTGTGGATGTGGTACAACGTATGGAGATAAAGAAGGGGTTCCAAAAGGAGGTAGCATGAATGACGAAGGATTTGCTGAAGGAAGTGATTTTATGGGAGGGAGTATATAGATATATAGGTTGAGATTTAGTATTAAGAGAGTGGATAGAGGAACGTAGAGTATGGAGTACTGGGATGTAGGGAGGATTTTTGGTTCTGAAAACTTGGAAAAGGAAAATACCAAGAAAAAACTACTGCAGTATAGGACTTCAGTGGGAGTCTTGGGCCGACAAAAGGAAAAAAAAAGAAGGAACTGCCATCGGGAAGCAGGATAGAGACACTTCTACACACTGTACAAGCTGGAAACATGGGAACGCCTAGGAATCCCAAAGATAAATCTTATGAAGCAATTCATAAGCCACTTCAGTCTAGTGGACAGTCTTCCATACACCAAGCAACCGTAGTCGAAGTGGGGGAATAAAAGGGATGTTACAATGAGCTGTCTGGTTATTTCTGGAATAGAATCATGGAATTGTTTAAGGATTGTTATGGATTTACGGGAAATCTGGGAAATGTGGTAATTCCAAGAGAGGTTCTGATCAAATACTCCGAGTTTTTGACTGTTGGAAAGAAATGAATGCGATGGTTATTGAGGTAAAGTAGAGGAGAGAAAGGAAGAGAACTAATGAGATGCTGAAATCTATTGAAAAATAGTAAAATATTTATCAGAAATGAAGCCGAATTTTCACAAGTACCAGCTGAGGCAGGAGAGAGCATTATGAGTGGTAATAAGAAATTAGCGCTCCTCAACCCCATCTGAAGTGATAAAGGAGGAACTAACGACACTTGGTTTCAAAGTATGTCAGGTAACCAATGTATTGAAAGAGAATAAGGAGCAGCCAGGGGTGAGAAGTAAAGTCCCACTACCAATGATTTTCGTTGACCTGGAGCCAATACCAGGTATCGAAAAAACATATGAAACACCAGAATATTCTACACAAGGGGGAAAATTCAGAAGCCCTATCCCAAGAGAAAAATTGTGCAGTGCCAAAATTGTCAGTATATCCACTTGCCGCATTGCCTGAAATGCAGTGAACAGCACAAATCAGCAAAGTGCACCAAACCAATACAAGATCCTGCAGTTAGTGCCCTATGCTTGGAGGGACATCTGGCAAACTATAAGGGTTGCCAAATTAACAAGACCTCTAACCAGATACCAGAAGACCCGGATTCATGACAAGACAACCAGGCCAAGAAGAGAACCTGCAAAAATATTGAACTCTAGAGTTTCATTTTCCTATCTACTTGGAGGTAAGAACCAAACCGATAATTGTGAAGCCCTAACACAACAACCTCAACCCTATTCTCAAGATTCTATATATCCTAATATACTTTACCATCAACATCTTCATGGCGTAGGGATGTGGCGGTCTCATCGCCCGGTCATTGTACCGCCATCAGCCACTGGCCCTCCAGGTTGGGGGAACACTTACACGAACACTCACACACCAAGTACACTTTATACAGCACTCTACAACACCTAAACACTACAGACAAAGGTCATCTACAGTACACACTCTAGGATCACCTTCCCTAGGTAGCCACCCCAGATGGTGGAGCTAGTCAGGAGGCTCGGAGGAGGCAGCCCCTCTACCTGACTCGGGGGCAGTGGGCTAATAACCCACCCTCCCTAAAGTACCTTATTACGAAACCTCAAAGAGAAGAAGCCGGACTGAATTACGGTAACAGACCCAAGAAACGCCTAAATGACCTAAGAATTGGATTTTGGAACATTTTATTATTGCATAGACTAGGAACACTTCGTGCGTTCCTTGCAGAAGTGGACACATACAGAATGAACATAGCAGCTATCCAAGAGGTCCGATGGATAGGACAGGGAATTATGGAGAAGAAGTGATGCAAGAACCCTGCTTGGCGTACGGAACTGGAGAGGTGCAACAGAAGACAGAGCTAACTGAAGGAGGCCCAGTCTCGGTAACGGGATGTCGTGCCACAAATGTATGTATGTATCAACATCTTCACCAACATCCTCATATTCCTCCTCCTTCAAATGCCACAAATCTCACTAGTTTGTTGGCATCTTTTCTCATCCACTTCAAATCACCAAACCACCCCACACATATAACTTTTAAAAATCTTGTGTTTCACCCCATCCCTCCTTTAATAAATCCCTAAATGACTTCCACCAAATCCTTATCCATCCTCCTTTGGAATAGGAATGGTGTTATAAATCATACAGACGAACTATATACTTTATTACTTGACAAGAACACTGATGTAGCACTAAATAATGAAACTCGACTAACCACTAAACAACTCTTCAAAATACCGCAATACTTAACATATCGTACTGACCATCCTGATGGCAGAGCACATGCTGGCACTGCTGTCATTGTACATCAATCCCTCTCTCATCATCCACTTTTATTACCTACACAAGATTTCCTACAATCCACCGCCAATGTAATCAAAACCTTCTCCTTTCACGTCACCCTAGCATCAGCATATTTCCCTCCTAACAGATCCATATCCATTGTCCAGTTCAGTTCTCTCCTTAGCTCTTTAGGACAAAACTTCATCCAGGGTGCAGACTTAAATGCCAAGCATCAAGAATGAGGTTGAAGAACCACGAATTTTCGTGTTATGCTGTCTGCACACAATTCTCAATGCCTCCTTCCTACCAACTCACTTACCTACCTACAGGACCACTGATCCTAACCACAATCCTGATATCCTCAATTTTTTTATCCACAGTGGTTTACTTCCCCTCAATCATTCCCTTACCCGACTTGATGAACATTCCTCAGATCATATACTCCAATTACCGCTCATATTCCTAATCCATCTCCACCATACTTCATCAGAGGCCAAGTTAACTGGAAACTTTTTCATCAAACCTTTTCCGATAAAATTGACCTTAGAATAACCTTGAAAACCCCAGAAGACCTTAACAAAGCCCTACATTAATTCACCACCACCATTCAACAAGCCACATGGACAGCTTCCTCTCCAAATCAATCCTCAAGAACCCCTAAGGAAAATAATTTACCACAACACATAAACCTAATCCATACCAAAGACTGTGCCAGATTATTATGACACTCCTAGTAAATCTCCTGGATACGACCTTCTAACCCCCCAAATCTTTTGACAACTTCCACCCAAAGCTATCATACTCCTTACATATATTTATAATTGCATCTTAAGAACTACCCACTTCCTTCTCTCATGGAAACATTCCTGAAACCAGGCAAACCTTCCAATAATACATCATTCTATAGAACAACTAGCCTACTCCCAATCCTTTAAAAAAAAAATTTTAAAAGATCCTACTTGAAAGAATCCTACCCATAATAGAATCCCGAAAAATTCCTATCCATCAATTCGGATTTTATTTCCAACATTCCACTGTCCAACAAGGAGTCCAAGTTGTTGACCATATTTCCTCTGCCCTAGAAAAGAAGCAATATTGTTCGGGTTCATTTCTGGACACAGCGCAGGCTTTTGACCACGTCTGGCACACTGGATTGCTCTTCAAGCTTAAATTTCACCTACCACAGTCCTTATATCAAATATTCCGATCCTACCTCCCTGGCCGCTTCTTTTAAATTCGGTGTAGTATTGAATTTTCCGACTGTTATTCAATAGAGGCAGGAGTTCCATAGGACAGCGTCTTGGGTCACATTCTTTTTACCACAGATATCCCTGCCCATCCCGATACCCTCCTGACAACATTCACTGATGATACCAATCATTCACTATCTTTTCAATCAATTCAGATCCTAAAACAGCATGGTTAAACCTACAAATGCATCTCTCCCTGATCGAACACTGGTGTAAGAAATAGCGCATTATGATAAACAAATCCAAACGTAAACACATTACATTCGCCCTTTATCATAAATCCTGTCCACCAGTTTATTTTAAATCCATCCAGCTTCCTTTCTAAGATAACGTCCGGTATCTTGGCTTTCTCTTAGACTATATAATAAGGAACCCTCATACTATACTTAAAAGACAGGAACATAACCGATGATATTGCCAACTATACAGACCACTAAAAATAAAATCTAAACTTTCCATTAAAAACAAATTACTGATCTACAAGACAATACTGAAACCTATTTGGACTTACGGACTAGAACTGTGGGATACAGCAAAATTTTCAAACATCAAACGCATCCAATTTTTCCAGTCCAAAGTCCTTCGAACAATTGTCGATGCTCTTTTCTATGTAAGCAACAAAACCCTACACCATGACCTCAACATCCCATTTGTCCTGGACCTTATCCCAGAAAAATTCTCCAAATTTCGCCAGAACCTTAAGTATTATCCAAATCCTCTTGGAAATTTGGATGAAAAAGGTAATGCCTCAAGAATGGAAGGTGACTATTATTTTACCAATACATAAAAAAGAGGAAAGGTTGGATTGCCAAAATCATAGAAGCATTGATGAAAGTCTACAAGGTTTTATCAACTTTTAGAAAGAGATGAAGAAATGTTAGAAGAATACCAGTGTAAATTCCTGGAAGATCTAAAATAGATCACTTCTTTTCCATGAGAACGATTCTTGAAAAATTCCATGAATGGAATGTCGATCAACACCTTTATATCGACTATAAGCAAATCTGTGACAGTATAGAAAGAAATTTACTGTTTCAAAAATTAAAATTTTGGGATGATCCCTGAAACTTACCAGTCTAGTTAAGATGCTAATGTGTTTGAAAATTTGAGGTGTGTTTTCCAAAGAATTTGACATTCAGAAGGGTCTCAAAATGCGAGACCCTCTTTCCTCAGAACTGTTAAATTTGCTATTAAAAGTAGTCATGAGATCAATCCACACAAGGTTAGGAGAATGTATATGGAAGTCCTTCCTGTATAAAGGTAATGTAGTGAAATCCTGTAATGTAGTGATCACAGGAAGGACAGCCATTACGCTCTTAGAAGTCTTGGAAGGAGTATGAAGAAGCTAGGAGAAATGTAGGACTTGTCTTAAATGAAGAAAAAACTAAAATATGGTAACAACCAGGGAGATGAAAGCCAGTAGATGATAAGAAATAAGGGTTAGATAACAGTTCGCAGGAAGTGCCATTGGTCTCTGACAAAAATCGTTCAAAATTGAGATAAACCAAGAGCTCTCAAAATAAGAGTAACCAAGATGGTCCTGCAACTAGTTGTTACATATGGAAGCGAGTCCTGAACAATTGCACTTCAGGAAGAGAGGACACTGAACATATAGGAAAGAAAAATCCTTTGCAGCATCTATGGCCCAACCAAGGATAGAAATCTTTAGTGGATGAAGGCTAATGGCATCATAGTATGATGATCATCATTATAAACTAACACTTCCTCTTAAACCTGTCCATGCAAAGATAACTCTAGGATAAGCAAATGTCGGCAAAGTACAAGTATTTTTGTTTTGATTTAAATTCAAGAAATAACTGAAGAAAAATAAAATAAATACCTACGCAGTAGCTTTGGTTATCATTCAGGCCTTATACAGATAAACAAATGGTTGAAATAATCTTGTGTGGAAGCCTACTCAGGCCATATGGATGGCGAGTTGAAAACCCTGGACGGAGCTTTATTTATCATTAAAAAATATATAACAAATAAACAGACAATTTAACATAGCGTGTATGGGTGATATATGAGGATAGGCCGGATGAGGTATGGCTTTTATGTTTTAGCTTGTATGGCGTTAGTTTGAACAGATAGTAAATAAATCTACTGTTTATATGCTGGGAGAGGTCAAAATAACATTGATTCCCTGGAGCGATTCTTCTACTTATCTCCTGACTGAGATTATTCTTTAAATTTACTTCAGATCACAGGTAGACAAAACTCTCCTCTCACTGGAATCTGTATGCGATATTGATCTCACGAGCCTCAAAGAATTCACCTAGGTTTCCTCCATCACTGGCTCGCATGTATTTAGTCATACCACAAGACCAAATCTCCTGGCTACCCTCTCAAAGTTGATAAAAGCCTCTCATAGGGAACGCTCAGATCCAGCAATAATGTTGATATAATCAGCTTACCACAATAGTCCACTATGTCAATTCAAAATAGCCTCACCAATCTCGATTTGGATTCTCTGGTGGCCTTTCTTCTGCTAAGTTAATTAACAGATTGGGCATCCTTATTGCATCAGCATCCATCTCAAACTCTTCAAGTTTAATATATACATAAGATCTACCTAATGATATTATCCTATAAAGCATCTACCATCGTGACATATTTACACAAACTTATGTATCTACAGAAGAATGAAAATCTTAAAAACATACCTGTACTTCAATGACCATGTTATGAGGAACAAAACCCCTGCGATTACGACATTCTCCCCAGTAGAATCCATCTGCATCTTTATCACCAAATACCTGTTAACCAAATAATAATTTCATTTTAAGAAAAAATAAATTTTATGAGTAAGTAATTAATAGTGTTTTTGAGTTATTATTATGATAAAATTAATGAATCAATGTCCCTTGTAATTCCATCATCATTATCTTTAATCTCCAAGTTAACTATTCAGTGTGAGGTTGCTGTAATTTAGTCCAGGAATCAATGACACTTGTATTCAAGAGACAAACGTAAAGCTGCCAATTCCTTTAATAAATAATAATAAATAGACCTTATTAGGTAAATCCCGGATCACCAAATCTTGCTGCCCAGACCAGGTGTATTTTGGTTGAAATTTAGGCGCTAACACATCAGTTTTTAAGATTCCATCCAACGGAAAGGTAAACACCTACAATTTAAACCAAAACTGTATTATACCTAATAAGTTATAAGCCTAAACGGAAATAGTAGAAATCGAGTGCATTTTCAAAACTGATGCGCTCAAACATATCAAATTTTTTTGTTCCATTCAATAGAACGGTAAACGCCTGGAACTTTTTTTTAAACTTTCAGAATGGTAAAGTGAGTAAAAATCAATCTTGGTAGACTATCCAGGCTGGTGTGTTTCCAAAACTGGAGCAAAAAACAATTTTGGTTTAATGGATTAAACCGAACAGCAAACATTTGAAAATATAATTCAATTTTCTAACCCAAATATCACCCAAAAATCAAAGTTTGTCAGCAAGACTTGGCGATCTGAAATAGGGATTATTGATTAAAGGTATTTGTAACCTTCTTCTTCTTCTTTGTCTTCCTCACAATGCCATTTCTAGCGTCGAGGAGCCTCTGTCCAGCGCAGCCACTCTTCCCGGTCTCTGCTTAACCGCTTCATTTGGTTGAAGGATTTGCCTCTTTTACCTCCGATCCTCTCCATGAACTCCTGATATGAGACTCTGGGACGCCCGCGTGGTCTCTTCCCTGTGGGTCGAGCCTCTAATATCTTTATAGGGTCCATGTCCTCGTTCATGCGGCAGACATGTCCAAACCACCTTAATTGCCTGTTCTCCAAGGTGGTTTTGAGTTCAGGCACTTCCAGCTGTTCTCTGATAGTTTCATTTCTAATGCAATCCCTCCTAGTTTTGCCCACCGATCTATGTAGGAACCGCATTTCCGCTGCTATTATGTGACTATAAAAGGTATACAGACTTATAGACGTTCATCTTGGTATTTTTATCTAGCTCACGGCAGCTGAGGATACTGCTAGCAATGTGGTGATATACTTGATTCGCCTTAGATATTCTATACGAAATCTCAGCATCTATCTTACCAGGGTTAGTAATTAAGGTACCTAAGTAGGTATACTCCTTTACTACTTCAAGAATATCTCCGTTGTAAACCAATTGGACGTCTTCCTCTTCTTCTCCCGCCATAATTATCACTTTAATTTTGGAGGCATTTATTTGCATATCTTTTCTTTGCAGCTCTTCTTCCCATTCTACCACCATTCTTCCCATTCTGTAGTTTCATCTTGGAATCGGCGATGAGCACAATGTCATCCGCATATAAAAAGCTCTGTACGAGGACAATTCTCATATTCCAGTTTCCTATTGTAGTCCATGCAGTCCGACACTTGCAGATTTTATGGATCTCGTCCATAAAGTTTATAAACAGGAGGGGGCTTAAACTATCTCTCTGTCTGACTCCTCTTGCAATAGGGAAAGGTTCTGAAAAAGTTCTGTGCCATTTATCCTTAACACTCCAGTGGCTCCCTGGTAGGTTGATTTCACGGCCTCAATCAAATCTCCCGGCACGCCCTTGGCAACCAAAGGGTTCCAAATTTCTTTCCTAGGAACTGAGTCAAACGCAGCCCTTAGATCAAGAAATGCCAGGTACAGGTTTTTGTTTCTGTCCCAGGCCTTTTCAGCGATGGTCCTAAGAACAAAGATATGGTCCTGATTCTGCCGGCCAGGATGGAAACCAGCCTGTTCACCTTCTAGCTGTCCCTCCACAATCCGCCGGAGCCTCCTTTCTAAGATACAGGTATATAATTTATAGACCACAGAGAGCAGACTGATGGGTCTATAGTTATTGCAGTCCGTTGAACTGCCTTTTTTATGAATGAAGAGTATGCTGTGTATATAGCAACCCAATATAATTGGGCAGCAATCCTTTATATTTTATGAAAATAAAGCGTTTCTCTCTATTCCCAATCCTTTGGAATTTTCTTTCTATCATATACTTCCTGGAAGAGCTTTTGAAGGACTTTAAAGAGTTCATTTCCACCATATTTCAAACATTCTGGGGCGATACCATCCCTTCTCGGTGCCTTTCCTACTTTCAGAGTCTGGATTGTGTCTTCTATTTCTTCTTCTTCTATTACCTCTAGGCTTTCTAGATTAGAGTGCTCTCGTTCTTGGCAGTGACATATTCCTGAATTTTTGGAGGATAGTTCCTGAAAATGTTGTTTCCAGGGATCCATCACCATCCTTTACTGTTCTGATGGGCTTGTTTTTCTTCCTTCTTAAAAATTTAATTTTTTGCCAAAAAGTTCTTATGGATTCACGATGGTTTTCACTCAGTTTTTTACCGAAATTCTCCCATGAACGTTTCTTGGCCTAGATAACGGCTGCCTTGCATTCATTCCTGGCTGTTCGGTAGTTTTGTAGCTTTTCCTCGATTCTATCTTGAAGGTATGCTTTCCAGACAAGCTTTTTCCGAGCAACTATTCGTTGAATGTCCTCGGTCCACCAGTCAGTCTGCTTTCCCTTACTAGATACCTTCCTCTTCCCACATACAGCATTTATAACCTCCATAATACATGACTTTAATTTGTTTCAGATACTTTCTACGTCTGCGTCGAAAGTTGTTGCTCTTAATTTATCTTCTAAATTCTCCGTATAGAGGAACCTCTTTTCTGGATCATCCAAGGCTCTAATATTCAGAGTCTTAAATACCTTCACTTTTCTTTTACTATCTATAATTATCTTTGTATCGGCCACAAGTAGAAGGTGGTCACTGCCTATCTCTGCTTCTATCACTATCTTTACATCAGCAAATATTGTCTAATGTGCCGGTCATATATAAAATAGTCAATTATACTATTTCGCTCCAAGCACGAGAAAGTAATTTTATGAATTCTTTTGTGTGGGTAGAATGAATTCCCTATGAGGAGGTCATTATCAACACAAAAGTTTATTAGCCGCTGTCCATTGTTATTTGTAACCTTCTGTCCATTTAATTCCTGATACTTTTGAGATTGTACATGAGTAGTGCACACCTACAGATCAGGTAAAATTCTGTGACAGGTCACAGTAAATAGGTACAGTTCGGCACCTTTCCAACTGTGACAGATGTTAATCCCTTCTTTTAGTACATAAAAAATATTGCAGGGAAAAAACAAGGTTATAATTTGTCTAAATTGAAATTCAACTTTTTTTTTCCTGAGGAATTATTTCAATATGAAGTTTTCCTCAACCAAACTACTCTCCACAACTCTATCCTTCCATCTAACTGGGGGTCTTCGTCTATTATTTATTATTATTGGTATTCTATCGTCACCTATTCCTCTCACATACCCATACCAACTCAGTCTCCTTTCTTCCGTCACCTTTAGGATATTTTATTTTATTTCTACTATCTTCCTTATTGTTGCGTTTCTTCCCCTTTTGATCGTCAACATTGAGGCTGCTCTCCTCCAAAAATCCATTTGAACTGAAAGAAATTTGTTTCCCTATGTCACACTGAGGTGCCATGTCTCAGAAACAAATCTTTGTATATAAGCTTTTTTTGTTTTTATTAGAATATTACTGCTCCAGAGTAAACAGTTAAGCATTGACACTGCTATTTTACCACTTGTGATCCTTTTTAGGATGTCTGCCTCTGTTCTACCATTACATTCAATTATGGATCCCAAAAAACACAATTGTTCCACTTTACTTAGGTTGCATAATGTTGAGTCGGTGCTCCCTTCTATCTCCGTACACATATATTTAGTTTTGTTGAAATTTATTTGGAGGTCTCCTTGCTGATAATGATCTATTATTTTTCTGAATAGGTACCTTATATCCGTATAGGATGATTTAGAAGAGGATCAGGCTGCTTTTAGACCTCATTGACAGACTCAAGACCACATCTACTTGGGTCAAAACAATTTTGGAAAAGGCATGGGAGCAAGGGAAAAGCATATACCTTGCATTTTTAGATAAAAGGGCTATTGATTCTGTCCCAAGGCAAGAAATATGCGCTGCTCTGGGTGCAAAGAATGTTCCCCTTAAGTTTATTGGAGCCATAAAATCCATTTATCAAAACTCAAAGGGTATTATTAGGATCAATGGAAGGAAATCTAGACCCCTTAATATGAGAAAAGGAGTTAAAAAAAGGGGAGTCTTAGCCCTCTCCTTTTCATCATATTTATTGACTATATCCTAAAAAATATGTAAACAGAGGACCCCATGGACTGTAGTTGGTATGTAGAATATTTCTGTTAGTATGTAGAATGGATGGTATGTAGAATAGTTCTGATATTTGCGGACAATATTGTCCTCATTGCTGATATAAATGAGAATTTACAGAAAGTGGTCACCGAGTGGGAAGCAGAGTTTGAAAGGAAGGGAATGTTGCTAAATGCAAGTAAATTTAAGTTGATGCATATTGGCCGAGAGGAAGGTAATGTACTTGGCCACTGCAGGGGAGAAGCACTAGAAATGGCGGAGGAATACAAATTCCTTGGGACAGTGATCAGCAGAAATGCAAAGATGGATCAAGAGCTCTCTAATAGAATTAAGAAAGCAAATAATATCTATTACCACCTATGCAATACTGTAGTTGGGAAAATGGAGGTGGAGAAAAATGTAAAATTAAATATTTTTAAGGCAGTTTATCTTCCTACCCTTCTGTATGGAAGTGAAAGCTGGGTCCCACTAAATAGGCACTGCAGTAGAATTCAAGCTGCAGAGATGAAGTACCATCGAAGATTGGTCGACTATACAAGAAGAGATCAGGTTCAAAATGAAAAAATTCGACAGAACCTTGGAGTTTCAGCTGTGAAACATATAATTGAAAAGAGACAGCTGAAGTGGTTAGAGTAATTGTATCGAAAGCATGAAGACCAAGAGCCAAGGAAGGTCTTCCAAGCCAGGCCAATTAAAAGGCATCCTCGAGTAAGACCAAGGATGATATAAATAGACAACATCGCCAGCATGGGACAAATAAGAGGATAACGGATAAACTCCATGAAGGTGCTGGCTCGAGATTGTGATGTCTGGCTATCTGGACTGAGGCACCTCCATGCTGAAAGGCACAAAGGAGGAAGATGAAGAAGAAGAAGATACCTTATATCCTCTTCATATTGTGCAATTAATACCTAGTCATCAGCAAATAATAAATGGCATAGGTTTTTTCCTCTTAACTCGACGCCCATTTTCCCATATTTCTTCACCCATCCTTTTAGGCATTTGTGAAAGTATATTTTAAATAGAGTGGGGTACATGCAGCAATCTTCCAATAACTTTTCCATTTTGGAATTCCATGGACAATAATGGGCCTATTTTCATCTGGAACCTATTATTTGTATAAATTTCTCTAATTAGGTTCATTATTCCCATATTATTTATTTATTATTTATTTATTTACATTCCACCCTACCTTGCCTGATGGGCCATACGGGCGTTTGCAATAGTGGGCTGTTATGCAAGACTGCATAACAGCATACTACTGCAAGTGAAACAGTATTAAAATATATTATCTTTGGTGACGTCTTATCAAGGGTGTCCGTCTTCCGGCAGTCTTCTTGGTGTTGGTCCTCTTCTCCGTGCTCCGATGTTGAAGTGGGCTGGACCCACTGCCTCCTTCCAGTCATAAATGAATTTCTTGAACCGAGGGAAGTTCTCCTTACTTACCAACTGAGGAAGTTCATCCTCTGTTAGGACGTAAATTCCTGTGGTTCTCATCATCGTAGCCCTTATTCCTTCAAAAGCAGTGCAGGCCGTGACCACGTGCTCGACAGTCTCCAGAACTCCACAAGTGGGGCATTTGGGATCTATGTCCTGGCCAAAGCCATGTAGCTTAGCTCGAAAACCCCCATGCCCCGTGAGGAACTGTGAAATCCAATAGTCCGGGAGGATCCATTGTGCATCTAACCGCGACTGTACAGTGGGGAAGTATTTTCTGAGAGTACTCCCTTTCGGGGTAGCAACCCACCGACGGCTCCATTCCTCAATCGTATCTTCCCGGATTATCTTCTTCCATTTGTTGGGACTTACCACAATCCTCACCCGTAGATTTTCTGGAACTCCAGCCAAGCCTTCTTTCTTGAATTTATGCTTGGTCACATCTTCTCGCAGGAGGAGGTCGAGAGGTACCGCCCCCGCTAGGACCTGCACTGCTTCATGTGACGTTGTCCTAAATGCTCTGGTGACACGCAACAGGGCCATCCTCTGGATCGACGTCAACCTTTTTCGCTGTCACTGTGTGAGTTTCCTATACCAGGAGGGAGATGCATACCTCAAGATACCCAGCACAACGCCTTTATAGATCGTCATCGTTGCAGGGTATCTGAGGCCCCAGAATGCACCCCCAACACGACTGAGTCCGTTCAAGGCTTGGGTCACCTTAGTTGCTAGATAATCCAAGTGAGGTGTTATATTTAGGCCTTTTCCTAACCTTACACCAAGATATGTTACCACCTCACTTGGGCGTATTATTTGATCTTCTATATCCATGCTAATGGGGTGTGCTCTATCAGTCGTGCCTTTCAAGAGGATGGCTTGCGTCTTTTCAGCAGCCATACGCATTTTCTTTCCCTCACACCATCTGGCTACAAGGTTGACACATCGCTCTGCTGCTAGTTTGATCCCCGCCCTGCTGTTGGATGCCACCACAGTAGCTAGATCGTCAACATAGGCAGTGGCAGAGAACCGCTCATTTTCAAGCACTCCCAGCAACTCATCAAAAACCAGCTTCCATAGAGCAGGACCAAGTACTGATCCCTGAGGGCATCCCCTCTACCTAGTAATAGCTGCCTTTGATCTTCACTCGCCTGTCCTGAAGATAGCTCCTTACGAGGGCATATAGGTTGCTGGGAGCGTCATATTTTTGCAGCTGCTGGAGTACGCAGGGCCACCATAAACTATCAAAGGCGGAGGATATATCAAAAAGGAGCAGCATGACGTATCACTCAGCCCTTTCTTCAACATCTCTGCGAACTCTCAGCAGAGCATCAGCGGTTCCTCTGCCTCTGGTAGAGCCGTATTGCCGTGGATGGCTTGCTTGATTGAGAACTGGCCGTAACCTGGTCATCATGAGGTTCTCCAGGACCTTACTCATTATTCCCATATAAGTTTGCGTGGCACACTTGCGTCATATGCCTTTTCCAAGTCAATAAAAATTAAATTTAGTCTTTTGGACTTGTCCGTTTGTTTCCCTAATAGCTGCGTCAGAGTGACAATATGATCCATACAGGACCACTATGTGGATTTAACATTGCTCCTCAGC
Organism: Nezara viridula; assembly: GCA_928085145.1. Classification (NCBI taxonomy): domain Eukaryota; kingdom Metazoa; phylum Arthropoda; class Insecta; order Hemiptera; family Pentatomidae; genus Nezara; species Nezara viridula. The sequence continues at coordinate 181,241,256 of OV725078.1, read as the reverse complement.
TTGAACATACTGCTTTTCCGATTGCGCTTTTACAATTCTTTTTAACAGTTTCATGAATGGGTCTGTCACACAGATTCCTCTATAATTTTCACATTATTTCTTTTACCTTTTTTAAATATTGGTGACAAATACCCTAATTCATTTCTTGAGGTATTTTCCACCCTTTAGGATTTTATTAATAAGGTTTGTGAGCACCATACTTCAACAGCTCTTCCTTCATTAGTCCTTTAAGCACTGACCATGCTTAAGTCACTTTTTCAAATCCAAACCTACTGTTAATTTGTGCACATGGCCTTTCCCACCAGTCATTTTTGTTTTTTCTCTTTGATTCTGTCTTCTGTGAGCCATTCTGTTCTTTTGTTCCAAGAACTTCAAAGGCAATTCTCTTTAATGAACTAGTCAAAAACCAATAGAGTTATTGAGTGCTATCTCCATTAAATTTGTTAAGTAATTCCCTTATTCTTTGTAGAAATAAGGGTTTCTGATAGCTTCCCCCTGTAATGGCTCAATCTTAAAGACATCTTCCTCTTTCTTTATAATTTTTAAAATAAGTTAGTTTTAAGTGTAATTTATAAATAAAGTCTTTCATTATTTTGGGTCATGCATTTTTAAAGGAATCAGAATACTAATACCTATTACAGTTTACATCCAGTATACTTTCTAGAAGTTATTATAACTGAAGTATAAATGATATAATCTTAAGCTATAATGTGTGCTTATTATATTTTTATATCCATTAATGTAGAACTAAATACCTTGATGGTGTCACCTTCTGTAAAAGGCAACTCTTCATCACAAGCGTCTGGGTTTGGAGACATAGTTGTTGGATCATAATCAAATAGAGCAACAAACCATCTAGGGCGTTTTTCTCTTGATCCTTGTTGGTGGGGTCCAGGATGAGGGACTCTAGAACCACGATAAGCTGGCCTGTCTCTTTCTCTAGCTGCTCTGCCATCTCCTCTTTCAGAATAAAATTGGTCCCTAAAAGAGATAGATACATTTTTTAATTACTAAAATATTATGATACTTCCTGTACATTTCATAACTGTGTTTTAAATAAATTCTAATTTGTCTTCCTCTTAATGTCATTGCTTGCGTCAAGGAGCCTTGATCAAAAAATACCTGGTAGGAAATTCAGCCGCAAAAATTTCCAGCTTCTCTGTTATCCATTCATTGCTGATTTGGTACCTCCTGATCTTTCCAATGGTTCTATGCAGGAATTTCATTTCAGCATCTGTCACACGTCTGGTCTAATTGTCAAACAGAACCCAACTTTCACCTCTGTAAGTGAGGGTTGGGTGGTATGCAAACTTGCATATATGCCTTTTAGTTTCCTTACCAACATATCTGTACCCCACTATGCTGTTGCAGACAGGGTAGTAAACCTAGTTGGCTTTAGAAATTCTATTAGATATTTTTGGGTCAATTTTCCCCATAAATTAAATATATTTTAAGGCAGAAAAAAGTATATACATTTATAATATAGAATAAAACAGAAGAAAAAATATCCTGAGAATCTATCCCTAAAAAGAATAATAGAAGTCATTATGAAAATATAAAATTCCTTATTAATTCCACGATAAGATCCTTTAATACAATATGTTAATATATAACACCTCCACTGTTGAACCAAGGTTTTTCACCTAAATACATCATAATATTTTTTTATTCATAAGAAATACTATTAAAGCAGTGATAAAAAAAAGTGGTCAGTTTTTAAGTACTTTGATTAGTGAGTTTTACTAAATAATTACATCAACTTGGAAGGCTGATGGATGTTTTTGGAATATTTTGAATGGAATAAATATTTGAATTTATATATATAATCAGCGATAGGTGTGAATGTAAAGAAAAATGCAATCAAGATCATGCCTCCTGTAATGTATGAATATTTAGGAGACTAAGGTGAAATGCTTTAAAAGAAGAAGTCTATCTATCTCCGAGCCCTTTTGGCACTAGATTCCTGACATGTTATCATGTACTTGAAAAATATTTAGCAAATCAAACAAAGAAAATCGTTCTATTTTTTATAGCAAAAAAACTTTAATGAAGATTCATTAACTGAGCTCAAATAATTTTAAAAAATGTTTTTGATAACTAAAAACCTTTTTTTGTTTATTTAATGAAATTTACAACTGTATACAAATACAACCAGTAAGTATGTATAAATTAAAAATAATGACATGAACAGACTTGAAGAGATACTACCCAATGGTAGCACTCTCTAAATAATTCTAGGTAAGAAGATCACGAGGCCATATTTTTTTCAGACACCTAGGAGGATTATCAGAAATCGAGGAAGAAGCAAGGCTGGAAAACAAATGGATTCGTTTGGGACTGGAATTTATCATGAAAGGATAAATATCTGGCTCAGGCTAAATTAGCGACATATAAAACATTATGGTCTTTATGAATGGTTTCATTTGTGACAAAATATGGGGCATTCAGGATTTTACGAAGGATTTATGATTGTAAGTTTTGGATACGATAGGAATTCAATGTTTTGGTGGAGCCCCAAAGCTCAACTCCATATGTCCATATAGGTCTTATTATAGTTATGTAGATGAGTCTTTTGTAATTAATTGAAAAAGTTTAGAGCACATGAATAAGTGGAATATTATTGAAGGATATTGTAGGACAGGAAGTCATAGGTTTAAGATGGAGGGTAAAGGTGATTTGATGGGATTTATTTTCATTCTCCAATTTTTACACCTTTCTTCAAGGCTTATGATATGTGATTGGGGAGTTTGGGGTCATTATTAACAGATAGCAAACATGTGTCATCAGTGTACATTAAAAAATTAAAGATTAAAAGTTTGGAAGAGGTGTTAACCAAATATTTGGGATTTTTCTTCATCAGATTTGGGCCAGGTTTGGAAATCAGTTAATAGTGGATGATTAAAGTCTTTAAACTTTAGAAGCTTTTTTGTGGTTGTCCATAGAGATTAGTCAGTAGCTATAAGATTTTTAGTTAGGTTAAGTAATTTTTGAGTTTTGAATTTTCTAATTTCTATTTTTAGGTTGTTAGTCAATTCGGTATATTAAGTTTTATCTGAAGGGTATCTAGTCCTATGCCATTTCAATCTTGTTCTGCATTTTTCCATTAATAAGATTAGAATATTTAATGGCAAGTTAATATGTTGTGAGTTATTATTTTAATGATAGATGTGTTATCATTAGAGGTAGGATTTTCATGCAGTAAAAATACGGAAAACATGCAGTAAAAACTCAAAATATGCAAAATCGTACAGTATAAATCCAAAATACGTAAAATTTTGTAATTAACACTTAAGAACATGTAAAATCATCAATATTGTTTAATTTATAACATTAATACATCGAAATCTTATCAGATCTTGAGTTAACCCAGAGATAAAAAAACAAAAATTGAAATGTAACATTGAAAATGAAAATCCAGATTATAATCAACTATTATAATAATGATTATTATCAAATAATGCAGAGCAATGAAGGTTTGAAAGAATAAATGAAGACAGGAATTATAGTTGCCTATGTATATATTACATAGATCAGACCAATTTTAGATATATAACTTTTATTAAAAATAATAAAGAAAACTTTATTTATTAATAGAGTTGAAGTTCCCAATATTATACACTCCCAAACGTTTTTGTTAAAATTTAAAGAATTTTGAAATAGACTAATGCTTGAGATTTTCAAATGTTCAAAAATTAGTAGTGAAGCTGTTTTTCAAAAAAATATTTTTGGGGATTACGTCCTTTGTAAAAAATAAAAAATATTCAATTCTTAGATAAAAATATTTTTTCTTACTTGTTCCCCTATGAGCGTCTCTATCAGTGATTTCCGATGACCTGATTGATTAATAAGGTGTATAGAACTTTCTCATCAAATTCTTTGTCCTCACATTTCAAATCAGGGTATTTTTATATCCAGATTTTAATTTTTGATGGGAGACTAGATTTTACTTTCAGCAATATAATTTTTTTTTTATAAGAATGAAATTTCTACAAATCGATTCAAAGCCAGAAGTGATACTGATGGTTTGAACGATGAGTGAGGATTCAAGCCAAAACAATAAATATAAATGTCTTAATAATAAAGCAGCTAATTCTAGGAAAGCAGCTTTTTATTATCCAATACTTTAGGCAAGTTCTATTCCAAGAATAGATCTCACTTGTGTTTACTTCATACTTTTGTAATGAATACGATTTTTGCTTTAAATAGAATTATTTGGCTTCCTCATAGTTTTCTTTTTTTAATAATGAATTTAATTTGAACAATATAGTAAAATAAATATTAACACACTCACTTATACATTTGTATTTATAAATCTAATTTAACACACAAGTGCAAAATCGTGCAATTTAAGCCAAACACGAAAAAACGTGCAATATAAAATTTAAATATGTTATTCTACAGGCTCTGAAATGGATAAATGTTGCATGAGTCCGAAGTTTTTACATGCAAGCAAATAAGATGGAAATTATGGTCTCTAGTTATCATTTATCCTAGTAGGTATTGATGTGGAGGGTTTTTCTATGGTTATGTCAATGTCTTTTGTTTTAAGCGGAATTTTTAAGTACTGTTTATTTTCCATATCTTCCTGAAACTTGTCCCATTCAACTCGTCATGAAATCAATTTCTGATGTAAGGGTTTAGGAATGAGATTTGAATGTAATAATAGCAGAACTGGACTATGATCTGATGACAGATCATCCAGGAATTTTATTGTGATTAGAAAAGAGGAAATCTGGGAGGTGATAAATATATCTAGGATATCAGGGCGTTTTTTAAGGGATGTTGGCCAATATGTAGGATTCATGGGTGAGAGGATAGAATAACTATTAGAATACAAGACATGAGATGAGATAGGATATTTCCACGGGAATTGGATGTTCAACAAACCCTATCGTTGTTGTTTAGCATTGTAGTCTTCTCCAGCAATAAAGCGCGATCCAAGTGATTGGAATAAGGAATCAAGAAGGCTACGAGAAAGGGAATTTTCAAGACAGTACACAGCTGAGAATGTAATATGGAAAGGGTGAGTTGATAGGATTCCGAGGTTGATTGAATGGCATCAGTTGGAGTGGAAGGAATTAGAGAATGAGATAAGGATTTATGGATAAGGATGCAAGAGCCGGTGTGGGAAGTGTTATCTGTGTTGGTCAGATCTGTAAGTGATGTAGTCACATATGTAAAAGTTTGATCATTGTGTGAAATGAGTTTCCCTCAGGAGGGCAATATCAATATAATTGTTTTGTGTTCATTGAGGAATGTTGAACGAGATTTTGGAAAGGAATATAGTGAGAAGGGTTATGAGTGATTTTATAGTCTGTTGAAGGTATGTTGATAGGTTTGATAGGAATGTTGAAAGGATAGTACTGATGTCCGGTGATGTTTGGCTGTAAAGTGGATTTGGATCAGGAGATTGTGGTGGATAATTTGTGCGACTAGGTTTATTGGTAGGGGGTTGGGTCTGTCATTGCGTACGAGGAGTTGGGTCAAATTTCTGAGTTACATGTGATGGGGGGTTCATCTGTGGATTAAGATGGGATGGTGCTAGATGTGGGTGCTCTGGCGGAAGTTTGACCCTTAGGGGGAGATGATGAGTAGGGATTTGTTGATGTGGAGGTTGATGCTGAGGATTAGTGGTTTTAGGCTTGGATTTTGAGGTCTGAGGTGCCTGACGATGAGGTTGCTGCTTCATGATGGTGGTTTGGGAGTGTTGCTTGATGGAATCTTGTTGAAAATAGTCCATTGATGTAGCGGTTGATGGGCGTTGTTGAGTAATTTGAGATGTTGTTGGCAGTACTGGGAAAATTTCCAAATTTTCAATTTTGAGTGGTTCTCTGACACTTTTCTGACACTCTGTAGCTCGCAGGGTGGGCTTCACCACAAAGAGCACTTGCCACAGGTTCTTGCCTTGGTTTTTGTCAATTGTCTGATGCGTGTGAGCCAGCACATTTCCCACATCTGGCCTGGTGATAGCATTAGGCTTTGGTATGTAACAGGTTTTGACAATTTGAGCACTGCACTACTATGGGCTTCTGTCTAGGTTCCTCAAAATGGACAGTTGAATATACTAATCGCATTACCTAAAATATTTCAGAATTGTTTTTTGCTGGTTCCAGATCCACGAAGAATAGTGGTACCAGATGATTTACTTTAGGATGTAATACAGGAGAGATGTTCCTAATCCTGTGGGCTATTTGTTCCAATCCAATTTAATAGCGCTTGTGGAGGTAGTCGAGTGCAGACCTCTCAAGACTACTCTGTATGCTTTTTCCTGTCTGAGTTGGTAGCAGTGGAATTGCTATTTTCTTTATGTAAAATGTTCCATGAGTTTTTTTAGAGTATGTGTTAGTTTTTATATCATTAACTCTTGAAAAACATCGAAAATTTGGCTGTCCTATCAAGTCCGAAATTTCTTGCTCAAAAAACATAAAATTTTCAACTTTTGATACAAAAAAGGGTGGCGGTTCTGGATCCAAAAATATTTTTGGCTAATGAGTTTTATTTGATGAAATATTGTGTTATAACTCACTTTTTTTTTAAAACTAGTAATATGACCTCATGGAAGATCACTTCAATTGTTAGGATACTTCCAAAAGAAATAAGAGGTTGTTAAATAATAAACAAAGTTAAAAGATCATTAATATATTATATTAAAATTTATAATTACTTCATCTCAGGTATGGATTACAGACAATCAGATCAAAACACTCAGACCTACTAAAATTAACTACGCTAAACACTGATTTTAAAATAGAGTCAAATATGGATTGGCAAGCTAACCTTTTTTCTCTCTTTTTTGCACTAAATTCATTTGTCTTCTAACATTTTCTTACGTTCTGCCAGACACATCTTACAAAATGGTAACATTATCAGATGCTCAACTCTAACTCCCTGGGATACCATACTTTTCTCTGCTGGATATTACTCCTTTGAACTCAATTTGAAACTTGAGAAGTTCGTTCTTGGTATCTATACGATTAACTGCATGAGTTTCTACTGGAACTTCTGCTGTCACTAATTTTTCTTCAAAGGTTTCTTTCTCTTTTCTTAAGAGATTTTCTGATCCAATACCAATTGAAGAATTGATTTTGCTAAACTCTTCAGTAACAGTTTGCTTCTTATCACTTTCTGAGTGACTAAAGGAAGTTTTCTAACCCAGTGTAGTTTCTTGAACTTCAGTTATATTTGCCATAATTTGGGTTTTTATTTTATCACAGCCTTGTTTCAAAATTTCCTGTTCATTGTTAGCAGTTTTCTCAGCCAGTGTAGTTTCTCGAACTTCAGTCATATTTGCAATAATTTGGGTTTCTAGGTTATCACAAACTTGCTTCAAAATTTCCTGTTTATTATTAGATTGCAATATTTTGTTAAATTATCCAATTTTTTCAATAAATTATGAATAATAGCCATTATTTGTTGAAACATATTATTATTAGATAGATAGATAGACAGATAGAAAAAAAAACTTTATTCTGGGACTAAGTCCCTTTAGAATAACAATAATGTACAAAATAATAGAATATTACTGGCCTAAACGTTTGAAACAATAAATAAAATTGATAAAATAAAATAAAAAGTAAAGAAAACCTTAGGTGCACAAGCTATATACAATACAGATAAGACTATGTACAGAGCATTTAAAATTATGAACAAAACAATTAAAACTATGAACGAATCACTTGAACTATGAACACAACTATATATAATGGTTGAACAACATAAACATACACTTTGAGAAATGAAGAACGAAAAAGAGATAGAATGAGTTCATTTCATAAAAAAAAAAAAACTTTACTTGCATATATATATAAAAATAAACAGTTAATTATAATTCCTATTTCAGTTAATTATATATTGAAATTCCTACGTCGATAGTAGGAAATACATGTACTATCTCTTACCAAGTATTATGATTATATGATTGCTACACAATACATATATAGTATTAATATTTAGCTGGTATCTGACTGTTTTTGGAACAGGAATTGGAATAGGAGGTTTTTGAATGTGTATAGGGAAGGGGCATGTCAAATTTTGATCGGGAGGGAATTCCAAAAGTTGACAGAGCGGGCTATAAAGGAGTTTTGGAATGAGGCAGATCTATGAGAAGGGATGTATAGGTCAGAGGGTCGAGATCTTGTAGTGAGGGAATGGATTGAGGACTTAAATTGGAGAAGGTTGTAGGCATAAGAAGGACGATGATCGGTAATGACTTGATAAAGGAAAGTGCCTAGGAAATATTGTCTTCTTAAGGAGGGGAAGAGCCACCCTAACTCAGTGTAGTGGTGGGAGACACGGGAGCGTCTCAGGGTTCCAATTACAAATCTTACGAAGCTATTCATAAGTCTTTTGAGTCTATCACTGAGTTCCACCAAGAGGCCATCGTACACCACACAACTGTAGTCAAAGTGGGGAAAGATGAGAGAGGAAACAAGGAGTCTACAGGTATTTTGGGGTAGAAGATGGCGGAAGTGATGGAATAGTTTGAGGGTAGAAATTGCACGGCGAGATATATGAGAGATATGGTGATTCCAGGAAAGGGTTTGATCTATGAGAAAGCCTAAATTTTTAACAAAGGGGTAGAAGGGGGTAGTTGTTTAGATGGGTGAGGGAAAGTTTGTGTGGGATCTAAGAAGGGGCTTGGAACCAATGAGAATAGCCTGAGTGTTGGCAGCATTTAGCCTTAATCCATTTAAGTTGGCCCAGGCACTAATTCGATCTAAATCTTCTTGAATTTTGGAAAATGCCATCAATAACTCAGTGGAAGAAAAGGATAAATAGATTTGAGAATCGTCGGCATAAAGGTGGTGGGAACAATGGATAATTGAATCATTTAGGTCATTAATATAAGAGCTGAAAAGAAGAGGAGACATGCTTGAACCCTGTGCAACTCCAGAGGATAAAGGAAAGTAGGCAGATAGAGGTTGATTAGGTATGGAAACTGCTTGGGTTCGTTATGAGAGGAAAAACTGGAACCAAGAGATGGAACTATTGGAGAAGGATAATGATTTTAATTTGTTGAAAAAGATGGAATGGATAATGGAATCAAAAGCTTTGGAGAAATCAAGAAGTATAAATATGGTTAGTTTTTTGTCATCTATTGCAGTCTGAATATCACTGGTAATTTTAATCAGAGCAGATTGTGTAGAGTAGCCAGGACGGAAGCCAGATTGGAGAGGATCAAGTTGGTTGGATTGTTCAAGGAAGTTGGAAACTTGGGATTGCACTAACCTTTCTAGGGTTTTCGAAAGATTGGAAAGGATTGATATTGGGTGGAAATCTTCGGGAGAGGATGGATTAGGCTTTTTGTTTAAAGGAAGGACAATGGCTTTTTTCCAAGAGGTCGGGAATATTGAATTCTGCAGGGAGAAATTGTAGATGAAAAGGAGTGCTGGGAGGATTTCAGGGAGACATAATTTTATTAGTTTGATAGGAATGCCATCTGGGCCTACGGAATTGGAACGGAATTTCATTATAACGGTAATAAGGTCTGTGGGAGAAATGTCGGAAAAATAAAAATTATTGTCGTTAAAAGGTACCTCTGGAGAAAAGCCGGAAGGGGAGGGTAAAGAAGAGGTGGAAACCGATATAAAGTGGGAGTTTAGGTCATCAGGTGATATTGGGAAAACTGAGGAAGGAGATCTAGAAGGTTCACAGAGGGAAAGCTTACGAAGTAGAAGCCATTTTGATTTGATATCAGGAGCTGAGGATAGGGCTTCATGAAAGTAGTTCGCTTTGGCTTGTCGGATCCTTGTCTGTGTCGTGTTACAAAGCACTCTGAATGTTTGATAATCATCTGCAAGTCTAGTCCGTCTAAAGCGTCTGCGTGCAGCATCGCGTCTCTTCTGCAGATTCTTAATTTCCTGACACATCCAAGGAGCAGGGTGATGATGGAAGGTGGAGGTTTTGAGAGGAGCGTGGGTATTGAGTATATTGAGAAGATTAGTGGTGAGAATATCAACCATGCTGTCGACGGAAGAGCAATGATATATTCCATTCAAATCCGATGTTACTAGATCAGGTAATATTTTTTCTCGAGTAAGGGTATCCAGTTGGCGGAAAGTGATAGTTCGAGGATGGATTGGAGGAGTGCGGATATTATACGTTATTTGTATCAGATCATGAGATGAAAGAAAGGATACTGGCAATTGAGAGGCGGAGAGGAGGTTTTGTGCTGAGTCGATGATGTAGAAGTCTAGCCAAGTGTCAGATCTGCTGGTGTGGTGGGTGGAGGAAAAAGGAACGATGAATAGGTGAAGTGAAAAAAATAGATTTTCTAAATATTATTTGTCATTGGAGTTTGAGAGGAAATTGGTATTGAGGTCACCGGAAATAATTATTCTGGGATAGAGGGGAACGAAGTTGATTCGAAGAACGGGTCAAATGGCACGAGAGGAGGGAGATACACAACGGCGTAAAGGATAGGAGAAGTATTACTGAGAATTTCTACTAAGAGGTATTCTACATGAGGATGATCTGAAGGTGGGGAGCAATCGAGGATTTGGGTCTTTAGGCTATTGTGGACAAACATGGCTACTCCACTGCCAGTCCGGTTTACCCGGTCATGACAGAGCAGGATGTAATTAGGCAAGGATACTGAAGATGATGGAATATAGGGTTTGAGCCAGGTTTCGGATATTGCTATGATATGATAAAAGTTTTGGGTAAAGTATTGCCGGAATTCGTCATAATGGGCAGAAAGGAATTGAGAGTTAACCTGACATGTGATTAGGAAACTAGACATACAGTGGATTTGGAGAGAAACAGTCAGTGTTTGGTAGCAAGAAGACAAAACGAATAGAAAGTACAGAAAAGTGATTATAGTACATGAAACTAAGTGAAGAAAAAGTGTATATATTAAAAATAAATAAAGAGAATGTACTTAAAAATAAATAGATTGGTGAGTGATAGTGTAGAGATAGCATTAAGAGAAGAAGTAAGACTATTTTAATGAGGCTAAGGGGTTGACGGCTTCTAGGTAGTCAGTCAAATACATCTAGATCCGAGGCCTGTTCTATCACGATGACTCTATGTCCGTCCACTTTTCGACACCGCACCTTTCTGGAAGCAAACCACGTATATTTGATTTTTCCCGATGCTCTCTTCTGGTGGGCTGGCCAATAGGGGTGTCTGTTTCTGCGAGTCATCTCTTCACCCAGATAAATTCGGTGGCAGTCATTTTCCTGCCAACCGATATCCCGTGTGGAGAAATCCCTCTTCACTTTCCTTTTCGTAATTAAATCATCTCTAATTGATTGCCTGACAAAGCGTGCGATAACAGGCGGTGATCGCGAGTCATATTTTCGGCTTCTGCGGCGATGTACGTTGTCTAGGTCCTCCACATTAAGCCTGATCCCCAAGCTTGCTCCCATACTGGTCACCAAAGCAGCGGGCGTTTCGCCCGGTCTCTCTGGTATACCGCGGATCTCCAGTGATCTACTTAATAGTCTCTGTTCTGCGTTATTCAAGCGAACCTCTAATTCACCCACTCGGTATTTGAGTGCTTTATTTTCTAATATTATCTCCTCAAACTTTTTAGCTTGTCCTTCCAGATGTTTTTCAATCTTCGACAGTCTTTCTTTTAGTTCAAAACTGAGCTCTCCGTATTTATCTAGTGCTGTTTTCATGTTTTTTATATCCTCGTTCACGGTAGCGTCTAAACGATTTACTGCCGCAAGTATTTCTGAGGGAGACGGCTCAGTATTTTGTTTTTTGACCTGTTCGCAGTTAGAGCAAACCCATGTTTTTAAAATTATTTTTAGTGCTTCGGTGTCTTTGTCAGTAAGGTTGACGCACCTACCATGAAAAATTATTTTACACTTAACGCAGTGTATATTGTTCTTATCTTCGCATGCGATAGAGTTGTTGCAAATATTACACTGCACCATTTTTTAAATTTATTAATGAAAATTACTTCGCAATTAAAATATAAATAAATACCAGGACTGTTGACAGTAGTAAACAACGTCTAATGCTGGTCTAATGCTGTCAGGATTAGTAGACGACTGCAAGCTCGTTGCTCCCAGAACTCTATCAATCTCACTGCACTTTCTTTACTCCGATTAGTGTGGAGATCCGACACTTAATAGCGTGATTATTAATAGTGTTTTTTAAAAAAGAGAAGAAAAAAAAACTGAACTTAACTGAACTGAAAATTAAATTAAAGTAAGCTGAGTCCATTATATGAACGAATTACACCGATGTACACATGAGGGCGTCTCAGGCCAGACTATTATCAGTACAATTCAAATTGTTGCCATTACTTATAGTTATTTTTTCACCCTGCACATTATTTTCACTAAATTCATGAACTACATTTAATCCCGACAGACTTTCACTTCCCGTGCAACTACTGTTATAGTTTTTACATTGTCTATTTTCATCAATTAGGCTTAGTACAACTGGTTCTGCCTTATTTTCTACCTTCCATTATCTCTCTCTTGATGTTCTCCATCTTATTAAAAAAATTTAATAAAAAACTATACAATTATGAATGAGAAATGCTTTATTAAATATGCATAAATTATAAATTTCCAAAATATAGAAAACATTTATACGGCATGAAGAGTATTAATTATTTTATTTTATTTCAAATTATTTTATCTCAAGTTATGGGTTACTGACAATCAGATAAACTATTATTATTTACACTACTTATAATAAAATTAAACACTGATATTAAAATAAAGTCTAGTATGTATTGGCAAACTAATATTTTTTCTATAGACACTGTTTCTTCCTTTGTTGCACTAAATTCATATGTCTTCAAATGCTTTCCAATCTTCTGCCAAAACACAACTTCCAAAATGGTAATACTTTCTTCTACTCAACTCAAGCTTCCTGGTAGATCCTCTCTCTTGTAATTCCAAACAACTAGTGACTCTATCAAACAACAGCTTCCAAGATGGTAATACCGTTAATGGGTTTTATCCACTGGAGCCGGGATCCCTTATCCTATCCTCTCTTCACCACAGCCAAACACCAATTGCCTGCCAAAAAAAAATCTTTTGTCCCATCCCCTCTTTGGGATTTTCCTTTTTGGGGAAACTACAGAGCAGCTATTTTCTTTTCCATAAACTATTGGAACTAGGTTAGCTTGCCTTTTAACTGTTACACTAATTTATTAAACTATTTTTAACAACTTTCAATTAAGGTGTATATTACAATTGGTATCAGTAACAGAATTACTGACTGAGGTGGTTGGTGGAACTGTTTCTAGTTTGTTGGCTGCAGTGGTTTTGCTGCGGATGTTTTGGGTAGATTTGTTATTTTCAGAAAACCTTATTTGATTTGGTAGATTTATTTTTACTTTCATTTACCTATATATGAAATATATAGTAAAGGAAAGTATTGCGATCGTGAAAATGTTCGAATCTCAGTTTTCAATGGAAATACATGTTTTGAGGTCCCCTGAGTCAAAATAACCAAGTCTCACAAAATGGTCTGTGTGTGTTTTAACAGTGTAGCTCATAAACGAATAGTAGTACGAAACTGATATTAAGTATTTAAGGTTTGTATATGGGCCAGATGTGATAGCAACTTTTTCATTAAAATCGGCTTACCGGAAGTGCAACTTTATATGAATGCTGAAACACATTTTTACAATTTTCTCAAAAACGGCTCAAACAATTTTAACTCGGTGTATCATTGTATAATTAAGTGGTCTTTAATATCATTTAGGTCTTATCCCCGTTGATGTCACTTTACAGGTCTTAAATGCCTAATGTTCATATGCGTCTTCCTCTAAAGTACCTTTAATATGGTTTATTTAAAAATATTAATCATCTCAAGTTATTCAGAGTTACAAAAAAATGCTAAATATAATTTTTGAAAGAATTTGATAATTGAATAAAGGAGAAAAAAATAAATATGCTTATCCAGGTCAAAAATGAATCTCCGGAAATACCAGTCAGAAAGTTTATGTGTAATATACCGTTGGAAAGCGAATAATTTTAGAAAAAACATTATCTAATATAGAAAGTTGTAGAAGGTAAAGGAGAGTGGCGAAAACATTATTAATAAAATAATAATAATAATGTTAAGAAACTAACATTATTTAACTTAAATCACATGTTTCCAAGGAAATTAAATGAAATTTTCTTACTATACATATTTTTCGAAAATTGAAAAAAATATTTAAAATCCACCGAATCAAGGCGATGCCATTGTTTAAAATACCATTTCATTGTACTTGTGCGAAAGAAGCAGTGAAATATAAAAATATTTCATGGATATATTTATAACCTCAAATATATTTACTATAGAGTAGTAACTCTAGATAAGATATTATATTTAAATAATTAGGTATCTATCGGCCATTTATTCCAAAAACTATCAAGTAACCTTTTAGAAAATTAAATTAGAGATTAATTTGATGAATTTTCCCTTTGTGAAATCCCAACATTATCCACTTACAAGTAGTGTGACAACTTTTGACCTATCCATAGCAAGACAACGAAAATCTCGTAGTTTTGTTTCAGTAAACTTTACAACGGAAAATAACAGGTTAATAACTAATAGTCCTATGATCCTGAATCATTTATAGGTTAAATATTCAGATATAATTTCAAACCTCTGTAGGCATATATGAGCCTTTCGGTTGACAGAATGACTAACTCCAATATCAACATTCTTTATTATTAATTTTAGTGATGTTTCTAGTGACAAAATTTATACTTTAATTCACAGTTCTATATTTCAACACTGCAATCACCTAACCCGGAATCAACTTACTCATTGTCTGTACAGATAACTTTTTCAACTAGAAATATCACTAAAGTAACATTACTATAAAATGTTGAAATTGGGGTTATTCATTCTGTCAACTGAAAGGCTCAGAGCCTGAAGTTGTGTGGTTTATAAAAGTAGATGGAGTGACTAGATTTTTATTGCCTGCCATCGATATTATAAATAGACTTTTTGTAATTATAATGGCCAAAATGATTTGTTATCTGTAGCTTTAAGCTTTAGCTCCGTTTAAAATGCACTTCAAACATTTTATAATAGCCCAATATTGCCAGAAAATAATTTCTATTCCAAGTAGAGCAGTAAGAGATAGTTGTGTGCTGCGCGCACTAGATTTTTTTTCTTAGTAGGTGAGTTGACCCCTGATTTTCCAGTGTTCCAGAGGCTGAATTTCGATGTCGCTTTTGGAGTGTCCTCCTTTTGAATCTATCTCGATTGTTTCGGAAAACAGAGTCTCTTCTTCCGATTCATCACTAGTCATATTATCAGGTTCCATGATAAAAAAAATAAATAAAAGTCTATAAATGTTATAATGGAACACTAAAATGAAAATAAAAAAAAATAATTCTTAAAACTAAATGATTTATAGATAAAATAAAACATTTATCAATATACATAAATAAATAAAACTAAAAGTCTCAGAATAAAAAAAAAATCTTATGACTTGGATAAGAACTTGATATCACTCGAAGGAAGGTGTATTGGTAAACAGGCCTTGATCATGAATCAATCTAGATTAGATAAGACACCCAAGGGGAATTATCAGCCAGCTGTGCTATCTCTACCAAGCGTTTATCAATTGAATAGTCAACATAATTTTTAATAAATGTCTCTCACCTCAATATTTCAATGTGAAAATGTTCAAAAGTACAAAATCTCACAGTTCACACTGTATAGCAGCAGTAATTGCAGAATTAACGTGGTGAACAGGAAACAAAGACAGAGCAATGCAAGCATAGAACTGAATTTGTGGCCATGACACTTGGTACCAATAAAAAAACCTTACATTAAAATTGTGAAAAGAGGAGCAGATTCCTTTATGGTGAAACAGTGCAATCATTTGTCCAGTCCATAAAAATGGAGACAAGACCGAGTGTGAGAACTACCAAGAGATCACCCTTCTTCACTGTGCCTACTTCGTCAAACACGCTATATGCATGGCCCCCCTATATTTAGAGAGAGAACTCAGGAATACCAGCAAGTTTCAGAAAGGGATGATCTACAGCTGAACAGATATTCTCACAAAGGCTAATTCTGGAAAATTGCAAAGAGTATAATGTGGTCACTCAGCACTTCTTAGTATTCTTTAAATCAGTCTATGGTAATGCAAACAGAAATAAACTATATCAAATCCTGGATGAGATGAGTATACACTGGAAACACATCCATCTTGTAAAAATAATGATGAAAGAATCAAAGTTCACATTAAAAATAGAATCCGCTCTCTCGGAAGAGTATAATATAAAGAAACGAGTGAAATCACTCATCAGCTTAGTCTAGGTGATGCCCTTTGCACATTGTATTCATAGAAAGGACAACAGTTGCTAAGCATTTGGTAGAGAGATATATTGGAAATATTGTATATGTAAGGAGGGGAAGCACTTTAGCAACGAAAGGAGGAAATATGTATCGAGGACATATCGAAATATGTGTCGTCACTCAATATTCCTAAAACAATAAACAAGCAAGATCTAGAAGAATACAATCAACTTATGTAATTCATAAGAAAAACAAAATTATGGCTTTCATGCTTGAAAAAGCATAAAAATTTGGTTATGCCACAATTGCTATGGAAATTTTTATTTTAAATGTATTTTTGTAATTGATTATGAGTACAAAGTCAGGACCCACTAAAAATAATAGATCTCTTGAAGTCCATAAAATAAGGGCAAAGCTCACAAAATTTGAGAAATTGGCAATGGAACACATGGCTGAAGCAAGAATAATCATGGAAATATGAAACTAGTTGGCTATACCACAATAAAAGAAACCTGAATGAAGAATTTAAGAAAAACTACCCGTTTGTAGAGGGATGTTTTAAAATTTACAAGCAACTGAATTTATTGAATTATTGTATTAGTTTTAATTAAATGTCATGGACAGATCACAGATACCTATCATCTCTGCGGTGGTGTCTGGAATGATGTTGTACATGATGGCTTCTGGCTCTCATACCACTACCTCTGGAATCATAGTGCCCCCTTCCCATACTCCTTCTATCAAGATAATCATCTTCACTATAATTACCCTCACTACCTGTGTCTTTTGTGATTTCTAAAAAAATTGAACATCAACATGATATAATTGTTTTTGTCTTTAAAAAAATATATATATTTTTAATAATAAAGGTAAACAATAAGGCTAACTAATCATCGCACATGATCAATAATCATTTTCATACCATATTTAAAGACAAATACTAACCAATCGCAGGAATGCTAATATTATTATTTGGATATATCTCCTTATCACTAAGGTTTTCCTCGGTCTCAATAACCTGACCAGGTCTATGTTGGTGGCGCATATGAGCTGGAATTGATGACCCATATCTTAATCTTCTTTCGTCTTCTAGCTGCCAAATTTTAAAGAATGTAAATAATTTATATTTTGCTAAAATTGTGAAAATATAAATCAAAATAAGAGGCTTGAATAGTATTTTTTAATGAGTAGACTGAAGGTAACTTCAGAGATTGTATTTATTGTATTCTATATTTAGCAAATACAAATTACAAATTATTATTTGTATCAAAATTCAAATAAGACTAGTCTTTTCATTTTTTTATTAGTTTTTTATGTTAAATAAGTGCTTTGAGAAATTAATATCATAAAGTTTAAGGTTTTTAAAGTAACGATCACATACAGAACTATATCTAAAAAATGAATAAAATTGACATTTTTAAAATCATACTAAATAATATATGACATACTGAAGTTGATCTATATTAATGTAATATACCTCAGTAAACAAATATTTTTCCTAAATAACATAATGATTATCCATACTAACCAAAATTAAAAGTTAATAGGCTATTTGCCAATGTATATACTAATTTGAGCAATCAATATGTGTTATTTACATATTGTTTTGAAGCTAACTCAAAATAATTCAATCAATATCATAAAAAAAAAAATAATATAAATTACTGAAGTTGAGATATATAACTTAAACATTCTATTTTCATAATGTTCATTAAGAATAGATTAATTAAGTATATTACAGTTTTCATTGTTAAAATTAGCATGTAAAATTTATGCTAAATTACTGCTAAATAAAATAACTAAATAAAATATATATAGCATTTCCAAGTCAATTTCAACCTTTTCCAAGTCAAATTCAACCTTTTCCAAGTCAAATTCAACCTTTTCGTAGTCAAATTCAACCTTTTCCATTTCGAATTCAACCTTTTTTATTTTTTTGATATATGGGTCAGTTATCCTATGCATAGTTTTTGAAAATAATCTTCATTTTAAGATAACGCCACTGCGTTTCGAATTATTTAAGTTTTTCAGATTTATTCGATATAAGGGTCTATTCATATGCTTTTGGAGCCATAGTTTTAAAAAATGGCCTCCATTTTAAGATTAAGTCTTTTTTTGGGATTTGTTCGGTATAAGGGCTTACTTATATGTTATCGAAAACATAGTTACATACCTCTTATATCGAATAAATCCGAAAAGGTTCAATAAATTGATATTCGACCACTTAATCATAAAACCGCTGGTATTTTCAAAAACTACGCATACGATAACCTAATACTATTACCATATACATTATATTACATTATCATTATGTAATAAATTATTACATCATTAAACTATAAGGTATTATTATACCATGTTAGAAAAATAGTTGAAATTGTTAGAAAAAAAATGTATCCATGTAAAAATTATTTTAAAAAACAAACATATTATTATAACCAATGATTATGGTCCCGACCAAATACCTATCATCATCCAACTTTGCCTTCCCATACTCCTACAAATCTACAATTTTTCCCTCCAAAATTCCATTTTTCCTAAAGCCTGGAAAGAAGTCATTGTCCGGCCGTTGAAAAAAAGTTTCTGTTCCTTTATTAGCCTCTGACTTCAGACCCATTTCCATTTTATCCAAGCCTCTAGAAAGATTAGTTCACTCTCAGTTGAATAACTTTCTCGAGCAAAACCGTCTCCTCAATCTGTTACAATCCAGATTTCGCTCTCAATACTCCACACAATCTGCCTTGTTAAAAATTACATGAAACCTCCAGTTATCCATAGAAAACTGAAAATCTCCATCCTAGTCCTTTTTAACTTCACAAAAGCCTTTCTTTCTATCAATCATAATATCCTTTTTTCCAAACTCCAAAGCCTGTCCATATTGAATAACGTTCTAAAATGGTTCCTCTCCTTTTCATCCTATCGCTCCCAGAAAGTTGTTATTCCTAACAAATCTCCTTCTTCGTCTCTCCAATTATCACGAGGTATTCCTCAGGGCTCCTCACTCTCTCCGACCCATTTCTCAATTTACATTAACGACCTTCCTAACTTCATTCATAACTTCCACTATCACTTATATGCAGATGATTTACAAATTTACCTATTGTTCCAACCTTCTGAGATGCCTGAGGTAACCAAAAACTGCAAGAGGATATTGGCTGTATCCACAAGTGGGCAGAAAAAAATGAACTGAAGCTGAATAAAGATAAAACTAAGGCTATCCTCATCGGTTCTAGGTATTTCATTAGTTCCCTTCCTTTTTCTCCTCTACTTTACCTCAATAACCATTCGTTCCAACAGTCAAAAACCTCGGAATATTCTTTGATTAGAACCTCTTTTGGAGTAACCTAAATATGGAATAACCATATTTCCCAGATTACCCATAAATCCATAACAATCCTTAAACAATTCCTACGATTCTGTGATTCTCTTCCAGAAAAAAACAGACAGCTCCTTGTAACATCCCTTATTTTTCCCCACTTCGACTACGGTTATTATTAATATGTTAATAAATATTGTATAATATGTTTTCCTAAGTATCATCTGCATACATTGAAATTGTCTTTATTATAAAAATTATTCATCTAACCCTTGTATACTTGCTATCAAACTAAGCTATATTTATATTAATTGGCACCTTTTGCTTATGTTCATTTCAATACTAGTCAATAGTCACATTTCTGTAACCATATGAAATAACTCAAATATTGTACACGTCTGAAATATTTGTCAGCAAATTATGTATATTCTACAAATAACAAATGTTACCCTCCCTTCTCCTCTAACCTTGTTTACTTACCTTTTGCTATCTGAAAAAGGACAAGTGGGAAATCCTCTCCACCCTGACCTTTTTACTTACCTACCAAACATGTGTCAGTACATGAACAACCTCAGTGCTCAAACCACGGTTAGTAAGAGAAAATATTACAAATTTATATAAATGGATTATATACATTATTTTTTATTTTTAGTTTGTACAACTATTTTAATATGTGTATTACAATATTAGTTAAGATTCATGTGCCATTAATCACTATAGTTTATTATTTATAATTAGCAGTCGTATACTATTATATCTCTGATTGTAATTTAAAAAAAAAAACATTTTCAGCCCTGAAGATGACCCACATGTTTGGGTTGAAACGTTGGCAAAAATAAAAAATTTTTAAAAAAAGACTGCGTCCTGAATATTTATCACCCATGATATGTAGAACAGTCGACTAACTTCCTTCAAGAATTTAGCATTAAGATTTGAAAGAAAATCCTATTTTGCATTTTATTTGTAATCAAAGTTTTATCTTGAGCATATCCTACAAGTTTAGTATAGAAAGGAACAAAAACAAAATTTAAATAAATATATATATATAGCTACCTTTTCATTTGGATGTTTATCCTTCAATATATGTATTGGAATTTGTGTTGGAATACTATCAGATGACTGACTGTCTCTTGACTTAGTTCGAACAGTTACCTGCTTGGGATTTAATCCCAGCAGCTTATTTATATCTATTAGTGCATGATCCCCTAAAAGTTTAAATAGCTTCTTTAAATTCTACTTTATTACACAAGAAGAATATTGAAACACAGTTTTTGAAAAAAAATAAAGTATGCATAATTTTTTCATCTCTCTTTTAATTTTAAACTAATATGTAAGAAACATATTGTTAGGCAAATAAGTAATTCATACCTTAAAAATAGCTATTTTACATAATTTATGATTTGTAATTAGTAAAGGTTTAAATATTAATTTTTATTAGGTAGTGGATACTAAATGAAAAACAAAAAAAAATATATCAGAAAAGTTTTTTCTCTTGACTTTATAGAACTTTAAGATCTTTTGTCACCTCAACTATTCTAAATATTCTCACCAGGTCACACCATATTGAAATTATTGATTATTATTATTAAAATAGCAATAAATTTAGCATCAGTGGACGAGGCAGCTGAGTTGAAGTAGTGGGAAGGACAGCTTGCTCATTGCCAGCCTAATCTAATCAGCCGCCAGCCAAACAGGCCTGTTATTATTATTGTTTTGCTTTCTCCTAGTCATTTAAATTAATTTAAATATTTACTGAAATGGTTAATTGCAAAATCTGCACGAAGTCTGTGAGTCTAGAGGACAAAACTAAAACAAACTGTTATAAATATAAAAATCTATTTCATATAAAATGCGCTAAAATTGATTGTATGGACTCAGAGAGCCCAAAAGAAATTATAAAAAAATGGGATTTCCCTGATTGTGAACCAGCATCAATGACATCTCTAGCCACAGAGTCGAGTACAATTATAGGCCTAATGAAAGCAATCGCTGAGAAGATTAAAGAAATTAATACTAAACTTCAGGGGATCGACGAGATAAAATAAATTAAGGAAACTCCCTAAAAACAAACTGAACTTTCCTTTGAAGACATGGAAAGATTGTCGAAAATTGAAATGCACCTGGAGAGACAAAACAGTGAAGTCGAAAAACGGACGGTAGAAAATAACTCTCTAAAAGAGAAGATAATTGAATTAGAGAGCCGAATAAATTTTACAGAGCAGCACCAAAAAACAAGATTGAAATAAGAGGTATTTCCAAGAACCCTGAAGAGACCGTGATGGGTACAGTTCTAAGCGTTGGTGCTGGTCTAGGAGTAACTGTTAAATTTGAGTGCAGCTCAGGCCTGAACAGAAAGGCACAGCCCTGGTCCTATTATCGTAAGATTTGTGAGGCAAACCCTGAGAGACGAGCTGGTGCGGCAGGGAACAGTGAAGAGGGACTTCTCTATGCTTCATCTAGGATGGGGCGAAAACAAGGCACAACTCATTTACGTGAGCAAAACAATGACACCCACCAATAAACACCTCTACTGGCTAGCTAGGCAGAAGAAGATTACTGCTAATAACAAATACATCTGGTTCAGTGGAGGTGCAGGAAATCGGATGGTTACCCTACTGTCATTATAGCCAGGTAAGGCTGTTATTAAGCCTAGTGACTTAAATGCTTTCAGATGAACTCTTCAAGTTACCTAAAATTAGTAAATATTCTGTTTTTTTTTACCAAGGATATTTTTAATCTTATTTTTTATCACTAAGGATATTTTTAATCTTATACTTTATTTTTATTTTCTATCACAAATGAGATATTATTTTACTTGAGAAGTTGTCTTTTTCTTTTAACTATTTATTTTTATTTCAATTTGTCTTATTTATTTTTTTTTAATGTTTTTATTTAATCTCAGGAAATTTATTTACATTCTCATCACATTGCGTAAGATTTTGCTATATTAAAACTGAATTTTATATAACTGATTATACCTTATCCCTTATCCTCGATCCTTTCTCCTTGAATTCTACTTTCCATATCCTCAATCATGTCCAACATTCTGAACTCCTGACACATTGTGTCACATGTAGCTTTTTTTATTTTTGTATTAAAGATTTAGAATTTTATTATATTATTTGCCTTTATCTTTATTAATGTATTTAAAACAACTAGATATTTATATTTTCTTATGCTATAAATTATTCTTAACTGAATTTTATTTTGAAACACCGGAAATTCGTTGTTTTCATTTCAACTTTTATTTTATGTTTGCAGTTTTTTTTTGTTATTTTTAAACAGAATATTTTGTTTAAAAAAATATTTTAGCCTATCCTTTATCCTCGATTCTTTTTTTCTAAATTCTATTTCCCAATTCTATAGTTATGACTAATGTCCTGAAATCCTGTCACATCAATGGATAATCCCTTATTGCACACTACGATGAATTCCAGAAATATTTTCTTAACAATTTTTACCACATAATAGCAGTATCTGAAACCTGACTTAAACCTTTTATCCCTTCCTCTTTGATCTCCCTACCCAATTACTCGTTCCTACATCACTATAAATCTCATCCCACGGGAGGTGGTGTCAGATTATATATCCATGACAGTCTTAATGCCAAATTCCTCCTGCATTCTACTTCTCATGACTTTCCTGACATAGAATACATGTTTGTTGAAATTTCCTCTCCTCTATTCCATGTCATAGTTTACCGCCCTCCTTGTATTCCATTCGACAACCTCTTTGAATCTTCCCTTGTTAACCTGGCTTCCAATTACATCAATATTATTATCACTGGTGATTTTAACGTGAATATGTTTTCACTATCTCCCGAAAAGTACCTTCTTACTGACCTCCTGTTTTCACTTAACCTTCACCTTGTCCTTTATTCTCCTACCCATCTCACGCAATTTTCCAACACTTTGTTATACCTCTATATCTCTGACTCTCCCATCAAAATACTTTCCTCTGCTCAACATCCCATTACATTTCTTTCATCACATGACCTTATCCAAATTACATAAGATCTACTCGTGAAATTACTCACTCCCTAAATTGTGTCATATCACAATTTAAACCTTATCTACTGTGAATCCCTTCAACCTGACCTTAATTCTTTCCAATGGGACATCGCATATTCCTATAACTCCATTGATCCTGTGGTATCCACCCTGACCTCAAACCATATTAGTCATCCGTGTTCCTCTGAAAACCAGAACATTACGTCGTCCCACTGCACCTCGACTGACCAATGAAATGAAGGAAATGATGAAAAGATGATATGCAGCAAGGCACAAATACGGTCAGACCCGTTCGCATATGGATTATGCGTGTTTCAAAGAATTTCATAATGGAACCCAATCCGCAGTCCAACTTAGTAAGGCCACCTACTTCCATAATGCCCTGTCCATCCAATGCATTTTACATGACTCCAAATCCAAATGGAAAATCCTCCGTAATCTATCCCTACTAGAATCCAATAATCTCAGTTCCTTTTCTGTGTCTCCAGATAATCTCAATAAACATTTCTTATCCTTCACCCATAATCCTTCTCCTACTTCTGATATTAAACATCACCATTTCAAGATTTCTGAAGACTTCTTTTTTTCCCATGTGTCCTACGATGAACTACTTTCTGCTATCTTAAAATCCCGCACTTATGATTATGGTCCAGACAATATTCCAGTAAAATTAATAAAATGCAGCCTTCCTGTCCTTATTCCCGTGCTTTACCATATCTACAACTTTTCATTGCAAAACTCCATATTCCCATCTTCCTGCAAAACTGCTGTAGTCCGACCTTTAAATAAAACTTTTAACGCTTCCTCACTGCACGACTTCCGTCCTATTTCTCTCCTTTCCAACCTTTCAAAACCATTGGAACTCCTTGTCCAAAATCAACTTTACAACTTTGTAGAGGGACGACTTCCCTAATCAACTCATTCTAATTTAGCTTTCGACCTGGCTACTCAGGGCAACCCGCCCTCCTTAAAATAGTCCATGACCTCCAAAACTCCATTGAACACCAAAACCTTACTATCCTCATCCTTCTAGATTTTCCCAAGCATTCGACACAGTTGACCATAAGATCCGCGTTACAAAATTGCAAAATCTTCCTCTATCCAATAGTGTCCTACGTTGGTTCATATCCATTCTTTCAGACCAATACCAGTATGTAGTTGTCCCAGTCAATCTTCTCTTAGGCACTTCCCCTCTTCTGAGATAGGCCTCAAGATTCCTCTCTATCCCCTAATCTGTTTGCTATTTACATCAAGACCTTTCCCTCCTAATCCATCACTCCCAGTACCACATCTATGTTGACAATTTCCAAATATACCTGTCCTTCCCGCCTTCTGACCTATTTCTAGCTACAAAAAAACTTCAGGAAGATTTAAATACAATTTATGACTGGGCAGGAGCTAACAAGTTGAAGTTTAATGCGGATAAAACCTATTGATCCTAGTAGCCTCCAATCACATTCTTAAAACTGTTCCGAATATTCCAACAAAGTATTATTATTATTATTATTAATTAGGGAAATTCCTTGTTTCACAGCATTTGCTGGTTACAGCACATTATCCGGACTTAAGTCAAAAGTAGGCCAGAGAAATTATTCTGTTGTATTCATAAATTTTCTAACAATACTCGCATTTCCGAGCAACACCGCTTTCTGCATTAGCTCTAAACAATTCATTGAAAGGTCCAATTCCTTGGCTTTCATTCTTTAAAACGAACAAAATATCAGGCCTGTTAGGTGGATGCTATGCTCTATTATAATGGCTTGGTCTCAGTATAGCTTGACATGCTGTCTATCAATGACCGATTGTGGTCTATACTTGTAATAAGGACAAGTGTTGTCTAAAATTCCAATTTCTTGGTTAATTTCTGAGGTACGATCTTAGTCATGTTGTTATGTCTAAGTGGATACTCGTTTCCAGCAAGCACTTGACTTCCTGATGTGATATGCTGAATCGATTCTGTTGCTGTTTTACACTGTCAACACAATTCAGCTATTGAAAAGTTTAAATATTAAGCAAAAATTAAATCAGTTATTTTAATTATATTGTTCATAGGCCCATAGCTTATAATGTTTATACTTGGTATACACTGGTTCGTAGTTTATAGATCGTTATGGATTGTAGCCCTATAAACAAGCCCTAAGCTCACGTCCTAAGCCCATGTATCTGCCAATACACAGTCTGACTCTGCTCGTTACTGAGCTTAGTTAGTGCTGCCAGCTTTGATACTGCCCACTGCAGTCCTACTGGGAAGAGACACGTACTTCTTTCTTTGTACTAGTCGCTGCCCATTTGCAGTATTTAAATTTTTATGAGCGCTCATAGATCTACATCATATTGCTGTGGGAGGACTGGAGTGGTTCATCTCCTATGACCGTCATCTACGTGTGTCCATCACGTAACGTACAACTTTGGTTTTATTTTTTTATTGTATCGTATGACAGTGTTAGAAATTTATTTGTTAGCTTTTTTCTTTTCTCTATTAATGAGTGGAAATTACAGTAACATATTATAGTGGGACAGTTATATATTATTGTTATTACATGCTTCAGAGCTGCTTTTATTTTTTCATTGCTTTCTATTCTCATTCATAAGAAGTTTTTTTCATTTTTTATTTTATTTTATATAAGTTTTTTTCATTTTTTATTTTATTTTATATAAGTTTTTTTCATTTTTTATTTTATTTTATATAAGTTTTTTTCATTTTTTATTTTATTTTATATAAAGTTTTATTTTATACAGAAAAGAGTAAAATTGATTTCATTTTATCTTTCATTGTGTTTAAATATATGAAAATAAATGTTTAATCCAAGCATCACTAAGTTCACTATTTTATTATAATTTTTTTAATCAAATATCTTTGTTAAGCTTCATTCGAAGTTAATTAAAACCTTGAAGGAGCTTGACATCGGCAAAAGCCGAATGTTGTGTCAGTCAATAAAATGGTACCGCTTGGATTTGTTCTTATTTTATGAATTGCGGACTCTGATACAAGGTTGAAGAGGAAAACTGTCTGTGGGCCACCTTAGCGTAATCTTTTCCCTACCTTAAAACCTTCAGAGCATCTCTGTACAATTTTGACCTTACAGGGTGTATTCTTTAGAGTCATGCGGATAAGTCTAATAAGTTTCCAGGAGATCTCTGTTTGAAATCAATGAATACATGGAGAGTTACATTACACTCGTTTGATTTTTCCAGCATTTGCCTTACTGAGAATATATGACCAATGGTAGACCGACATGGTCTAAAACCAAATTGGTACTCTCCTACTACATTATCATTCTATTTTAATAATCTTCTGCTGATCTCTATAGAGAGACCTTACTATGATATGCCAAGGAGGGATATTCCGCGATAATTTCTATACTTTGGCGTAGGGAGATGGCGGCCAAATAGCCACTGGTCCTCCAGGTTGGGGGAACAGTACACTAACACCCATACAGTACACAATCTACAGCACACTACATACACCTACACACTACAGATGAAGGTCACCCACAGTACACACCCTAGGGTCACCTCTCCGAAGTAGCCGCCCCTGAGATGCATGCAATAAGGTGGCAGCCTCACTAGGAGACTTGGGCACGTAGTAGGGTCGATAGCCCCATTGCTCGAAAACCCAACTATCAAGAAACCCCAAGCAAAAGCCTCGGAAATTCATGAAAATTCACGGAAAAGACCCGGCAAATGTAATAGGTTCATTATTGGATATTGGAATATTCTTTCATTGCATAGACCCGGAGCACTCAATGTGCTGCAATTGTATTCATCTATTTCTTGAACGAAATAGATAAATACAATTTGGACATAACCGCCATCCAAGAGATCCGGTGGATAGACCATGGTACGCTAGAGAAAAGAAACCACACGGTATTCTACAGCTGCAACGACTGGGTACACCTTTGGGATGGGATTCATCGTAAGGAAATCATTCAGAAGATTAGTTATCGGATTTAAGCCAATAAGTCCAAGGATATCTGTTCTTAGGTTTCGCAGGAGGTTTTATAACTTCTCAATCCTTAGTGTACATGCCCCAACTGAAGAAACTAATGATCAAGACAAGCATGATTTCTATGACCTGCTCGACAATACGCTGGACTCCCTAACTCACCACGATATGAAAATCATTACCGGAGGCTTTAATGCTAAAGTCGGTTGGGAGGATATCTATGTCCCAACCATCGGTAAATACAGTTTGCATGAAGAGAGCAATAACAACGGCCGGCGATTAGTCAAATTTGCTGCTTCCCAAAGCCTTAAAATTGTAAGCACAACGTTCCCGCACAAAAACATTCACAAAGGTACCTGGAATCGCCTGATGGGCTCACAGTCAACCAGATTGACCACATCCTCATAAGCAACAGGCACATTAGTAGCATCACTGATGTCAGAGTGTTCAGAGGCGCTAATGTTGATTCTTACCATTTCCTCAGTAACGCCCACGATGTTTCAAGAATTGCTGTTAACCTACCCAGAGTCAGGGAAAAACCAAAAAAGTTTAACATTGACAAGCTTAAAGAACTTCAGACTAGGGAGGCATATGCCGCAGCACTGGACTCACAGTTAAGATGCATGAAGGACCTGGAAGACAGAGTAGGCGGCATTTGGATATGCTGTCGCAAATCTACTGAACAAACTGCTGAAGCCATACAGGAGCATGCTGAAAAGGAAAACAGGAAAAGCTGGTTTGATGAAGACTGTCGAATAGCTACAGAAGTTAAAAATGCAGCATACCAGCTGATGATCAACAGGAGCACACGTGGTACAGTCGCAGACTTAGAGGAAGAAAAGGAGGAAAGAAAAGAGGCTGCATTGGATAAAGAAGAGAGAAGGAATTATCCAGGAGTTGAAGGACCTGGAGGAATCAAGGACCATTGGAGATAGCAGAAAGTTCTACCATAAAGTTAATAGCACTAGGAGACCATTCAAACAAATACCTTCAATGTGTATGAATGAACAGGGAGCTCTCCTATCTGAGGAACAAGCCTGCCTAGCAGAATGGAGAAAATATTTCAAGGAGCTTTTGAATGGTCAAAGCATAGATTGCCAAGGGACAGAGCTGCCCTTCGGTCAGGATGGAACGGATGACCTGGAACCACCTAATGAAGACGAGGTAAGTGTTCCCCTCAACAAACTAAAAAATAATAGGAATTGATGGACTTCCTGCAGAACTATTTAAGCATGGAGGTAATGAACTCAAGCTCCTTCACAACTTATTGGTGAGCATATGGACTGAGGGAATAATGCCTATAGACTGGAAGAAGACAGTCATATGCCCGATCGACAAGAAGGGAAACCTATTGAAATGCTCTAACTATTGTGGTATTGCTCTGCTCCCGTGCGCTTATAAAATTCTATCAAACATCCTGTTCCACAGACTATTGCCGTTTGCGGTGCGAGAGATTCAACGGTACCAGTGCGGGTTCAGATGATGAAGGTCTGTCTGAGAACCAGATATTCTGTCTGAGGACTATCCTGGAAAGGGGACAGGAATATAAGCTGAAAACTCACCACCTCTTCACATTTTAAATCAGCCTATGACAAGATCGACCATGAAAAGCTATATGATGCATTACGCCAGTTCAACATTCCCTCTAAGCTTATCAAGCTAACCAAGTTAACAATGGATGAGGTGGTGAGTGTTGTTAAAATAAAGGACAATTTTAATAGCAGGGACAATTTTCCTAAAAATTTTAGGAATTTTCCACGAGAAGGTGTGTAAGGCAGGGTGATGCCCTGGCATGCCGCCTGTTTCACTTGGCCCAAGAAAAAATAGTTTGTGAGTCCCAAATACAAACATCTGGCTTGATCTTCAATAGGACTGTTCAGCTCCTCGCTTATGCCGATGATATAGACATTATTGGATGTTATCGGCAAGCGGTTGCACAATCATTTCTGGACCTGGAGGCTGCAACAAGGAAACTCGGTCTTACTGTCAACGAGGAAATAACGAAATACTTGGTAACCCAGGAGATCCCAGGACATGGCACTAAAGTGAAATTTGGACCCTTCAGGTTTGAACAGGTATCAGAATTCACATACCTGGGCTCACAGATCACTGTTGATAACCGGATGGACACAGAGATAAATAAGAGGATTTTGCTGGCCAACCGTTGCTATTATGGTATGAGTCAACATATGAAAAGCACTCTGGTGACTGAGCGTAGCAAAATAATCATCTATAAGACTCTTATCAGATCTGTTTTAAGTTATGCATCAGAGACCTGGACGATAACCAAGGCAGCCAAGCAGGACCTCCTAATATTCGAACGAAAAATTCTAAGAAGAATTTATGGTCCAGTATGTGTGAATGAAGAGTGGAGAAGGAGGAAAAATCAGATCTACCAGCATTTTAATGAGACCAATATTGTTAATTTTATAAGAGCAGGCCATCTGAGATGGGCAGGTCATGTGGCCAGAATGAGAGAAGATATGATCCCAAAGAAGGTGTTGGTTGAAATCCTGCATAGAGCGCGACGAGTAGGAAGACCAAAGTTAAGATGGAGGGACAGCGTGGTCAAAGATGCCAGGAAGTCTAGGAGTTCGAGACTGGATGGTGACAGCACTAAGTAGGGACACCTGGCGGATGCTATTGGCGGAGGCCATGACTCGCTAAGCGGGTTGTAGAGCCAGTATAGATAGATAGAATTTCTACACTATGTTTGGCTAGCCTTTTTTTATATTGGATATAATATTACCTCAAACCACTCTCCTGGCATCTTTTCAAAAGTCCATTCATCAAAAAAAAACTGGTAAACATCCTCCCAGGTAAATTTCCTCCATACTTAAGCATGTTCGCAAGTATACCATCCCATCCCGGGGCCTTGTTATTTTCAAGGTCCAAGATAATTTCAACGATCTCCTCTATTTCAGATGGAATATCTTCTTCTTCTAGTTCCTCCTCTAAATGGGTCCTTGAGCCTATCAAGTGGAGGGCCTTTTCTTTCACTCCTAATACTTCCTCAAAGTACCTCTGCCACCTACCTAGAACCTCCTCTTTATCATGAAAAAGATTACCTTGCTCATTCCTTACAGGGTCAGATCTGGGAGTAAATCCATTCTGGAACTCTTTTGCACCTTTATAAAATTTTCTTGTGTCTGTAATCTCTTTTGACGGTAAAGATCAGTGGTTTGCCTTATCATTCTCTGAATGTTTCGAAGCCGTACTTGATTCCTCTCTTGGAACGCTCTTTGGCATTCATCGTCAAACCAGTCATACTTAGGAACTTTTGGTCACTGTCCCAAGATCTCTTCATCCACTTTCCCAAGAGCTATCTTTAAGGATTCCCAGCATTCTTCCGCAGACAAGCCCTGCTGGGGCATTATTATTTTAGACTTGTTTCTTTTAATTTTTTTATATCATACTTGGATACTAATAGCTCACCCAGTCCACTTTTTCTTCTAGCCAGCTTCTGTCTATACTTGGCTATCACAAGGAAGTGGTAACTATTGGCAGTTACTCCTCTGAAGCTCTGTACAACTGAAATCTGAGAGGCATATCTCGAATCTATCAGTACATGATAAATTTGGTTCCTCATCATGTTGTCAGGAGACATCCATTTTTCCTTGTGTTTAAAGTAGGTGCTCATAATTCTGAGTCCTTTTTCTTCTGCATAATTCACTATTCGGATAACATTGCCACTGCACTGATCATGCTTGCTTTGTGTACCAATGATAGGTCTAAAGGCTCTCTTCCTTTTTTAGCATTTACGTTTTCAATTATAATCCAGCATCATACCTAGCAAGAGATTTGTATAACCTTTACAAGATCCATAAATGTCATCCTTAACTCCATCATCTTTTTCCTCTGTCAGAGCATGTACACTTGTTACACTGATATTAAAGAACTTTACTTTAAGCCTTATATGACAGATGCGTTCATTTATACCCTGGTAAACAATTAGTGTGTGCTTTATCCTAAAACCGCTCTTTTTTATCCTAAAACCTGTACCAAAAATATTTTGCATGTTATTGCTATTGATGAAGATGTATTTCTGAAGCTCAGCCATCTCTACATCTCTCCACTCAATCTCTTAGAGGGCCACAATCTCTACATTGTACTTCTGCAATTCCTTCTCTAGGCCTCTGCTTGCACCTGCTTGGAGTAGGCTTCTAACATTACAAGTTCCCAGTTGCAGATGTTTCCTTATTGTGCCTTATACCTCTTATATTCATAGCTCTTCTATGAATTACTACTTCAGGCATTAGTTGGGGCTCCCTCCTCCGAATGGGTTCATAATATTTCCCAATCCAATAGTGCATTCAGCTGGTTCTACTCTTTCTGTCTCACCGCTCATAGGCAGTATTCTTAACAAATCTACCTCATTGTGACTGCTTCTCTCACAGTGTGTTCCACAAGAATCTTCCCTCTCATCTATTATATTTTCCATCTATATAAATGGCCTATCTAATGTTATCTATCACTCTCAGTATCAAAATTTATAACAAATCATCAACATATTCCATAAACAACCTAGATTTAATTTTACTTGCATTAATTAGATCTTTAACCGACTTATCCATTTATATTTTATTTAAAGTTACAGATAAAAGTTTACACAATGGCACAATAACCTCAATAAATGATCAACTAACAGAGATAGACCAGCGAATAACAAATGCAAACAGATCTTTCTTCTCTCTTTCAAGGGTACTGAAATCCATAAAAATCTCCATAAGTCTAAAAATAAGAGTGTACTACGCTGTGATAAATCCAGTTCTGCTGTACGGTTGTGAAACCTGGGCTTTAATCGGCCCACTAGAAGCCAGAATTGAGAGATTTGAAAGAAAAGTCCTCTGTAAGATAACAGAACTTCGAAAGAAAAGTTATGTGTAAGATAACAGGACTTCGAAAGAAAAGTCATCTGTAAGATACAGGACCTATATGGGACCAGAACCTTGACACGTGAAGAAGGAACAATAAAGAACTGCTGAAAGAAACGGGTTAGTCAATATCTCACATGAAGCCAAGGAGGTGAAGATGGGCGAGGCATGTAGCTCATAACAATACATCAGGATGCCTTTACACAATAATGAATGCCAGAGTAGCAGGCAAGAGACCACGTGGGAGGCAAAAAACAGATGGATAGATAGGATAAACAAAGACACGGCTAAGCTTCAAGCAAACTAAACTGTAAAGCAGTAGCCCAAGATAGACAGAGGTGGAGAAGGCTGGTTCAGGCAGCCAAAGATCTACAAGGTCTATAGAGCCAACAGAAAAAAAAAAAAAAGAAAAAAAAAAAAAAAATATATATATATATGTATGTATGTATGTACGTATGTATGTATGTATGTATGTATATAACAAATGTGCTTTGTTGTTCTTATTAATAAATTGATTATTTATATTTAAAAAAAAAAATGAAATAATAACCTACCTGAAGGGCTATCAACATCTGTAACTTTTTTTCCATCAGCATAAACAGCATATCCAGTTATTATAGAACCACCAACTGAAGATGAAGCATTTGGTGGCTGCCATGTGACCAGAAGAGTTCCATCTTGAGGACCAGGTTCCACTTGGATATCAACAGGTGGTTCAGGAAGACCTATTAAAAAGCAACTAAGTTCATTAAGTGAATTGATGGAAACATGAGCATATCTATAAAAACTGTGCTGAATATAATAGAAATGTATATAAAAATATATAAACATTAGTATGTTCATGAATATAAAAGATAGCTGAAGTGTTTGTTTGTGTTACTATATTATTCTCATTTATTTTGTTATATTCGAGTGTTATATAATAATAAAATAAAGTTTTGAATCAATCGCAAACCATCTTAGGTCAATAATCATTCTTGAAATTCCGTATTTCTAGTTGTGCTAGCCTAATAAATTTCAATATTTTCATACATGATTTCATGCTCTAATAAAACTGACTTCTAGATTTGACCATTTGTGGAAACTATCTCTTATTTTAAAAGGTTTGTAAGTCTATCAATAATGGTCACAAAATGATTTCATTTTAGAATTTTTAAATTTGTTTCCACTTGACACATACACACACATGTATATATATATATTTTATTTTTTTTTGTTGGCACTACAGACCATGAAGATCTTTGGCCGCAATATGTGGTCTTCTTATAGATGTATGTTGCTTGAGGGGGCTCAAATAGCCTGGAGGGGGTCACCCAACCTCACGTTGCTACGAACCATGGTATCCATGGTGCAACAGCAGACCATCCGTAGCTCCATAGCCGATCCCTTCGGGGCCAATCTAGCAGTGTCCTTCCCACCGACTCACTCAGGTTCAAGGATAGTGACAAATTGGTCTAGATCCATGGATTATGGCTGCTCAGAGTCAACAGGCGCACGAGGACCTATATTTCTTTCCCCATAACAGACCATCCATGAAACGAACCTAAGGGGGACTACTAACATCCTGGTAAGCTACACCCCGATTCCTACCCCAAATACACAGGGTAGGGTCATCAGCCCTACGCCCGGTTGGTGTGAGTTGCCTCCAGTAGGCTGACAGGCCTCACATACCTGAGGGAGAGGGGGAGACTCGGGCAGCATGCCTTTCCCTGGTGGACGGTCACCCAAATTGGGCAGTCACCCATCCAAGTACTAACCATGCTCGACGTTGCTTAACTTTGATTACCTATTGCAAGCGCCTTAGCCCGTATGCCTACCCCAGCCTCTAAATATATATATATATATATATACAGGTATGTATATATATATATGGAGATAGATAGAGAGAGAGAGAGAATATTAAAAACATTAAAAATACATATAAAAGTTTAGATAGGTGTAATTTTTTATCTTTGTCCAAGATCTCAAATTCTAATATTCATTATTCCATTAAAGCTATTTGTCCTAAAAATTATTGTAATTGAATTTTTATTAATAATAATTCATAAATATGTTTTAAATTCCCATGAATGAATGTTTACAAATTTGTTTTTTTCTTTGACTTGATATCTATTAATCATAACAATAATATATTAGGATTGTACTTGCTGTGGCACAAATATATATATATATATATATATATATATATATATATCATATCACAGTAGAAAATCAGTATAATTAAATGGTGTATGAATAATTCAATTAGGATCTCTTGTGCACTAGGGGTACCATAAAAATTGTTTCCCAAACATTAAAAATATCATTATGACTCAATCAAAATTTTGATACAGATTGAATGACTTTGATAAAAGGATGACAGGGTAGTAATTGATGTAACTGTTTAGGAATCTTAATTCCAATCAAATTAATCAAAGAAATTTTTGTATGAATTTTTTTTTTTTATTGCATATTACTGGTCCTTAAAAGACAATGCTGACCCAACTTTTCTGAAATTTTGTAATTCATCTAATGGAACACAAGTCAGTCATACTTAAGTATTATATGGTTTGAAAACAGCATCTCGTTATTTTGAAGTTACCGTAACAAAACTGTTAGTTTAATTAATCCTAATCCTCAACAAAGTTGAAAAAAAATGAATATTTTATCAAACTATTGCCTTATGAATTATATTATAAATTAAATCTGACAAAGATAAATGTGAATTTTCAAAAAATAAATATTGAGATATTGGAAATAATAAACTCCTATTGCACATGCAATAATGCACTATAGTCGTTAATACAATAAAATGTATTACAAGCACTATACTATATACATGCTACACTTGGATTTCTTCCTCAATAAAACAAATTAACATTAATTAACAAAAAATGATTTATAAATATTGATTCACAAGGGGAGTTGACACTCAATAGGTCAACAATATAAACCAATTTTTTTTTAGTGACACTCCATTAGAAATAATGAACACATCTCCTGGCGTTCATTTCAATGGGCCCTGGGAGTCGAGAAAAAATATTTTATATAATTTAAAACAAAATGTATGTTATTTATTTTTGTCTTTGCTTTCCCTGATTTTCAGGTTATTATATATAAATCATTTTTTTTTTTTTTTTTTGTGCAGCATAAGAAAAACATATTGACTATGTCATTAAATCAGTTATAATGTATCATAAATTACAAAAACCAAAAGGTACTTCTAGTAAAATATACCAAGCTTGTTTAGGGATGCTGGATTTGTACTATTTTGTGTAGCATATAGAGTCCTAATCTCTTGATAATTTTTGTCTAAATAGGTGGAGCTGTTGCAAAGTTATCACAATTTTAATGGCTTTTGGAGAAATTTCAAAGAGTTCAGCTTTGGCAAAATTTCTAATTTTTCTATTGCTATAACCGTATTAAACTTAATGAAATAGAAATTAAAAATTGATTACCATACAGAAGAATATATGTACACAGACACACATATACAAATCAAAAACTATAAAATTAAGGATTAAATTTTTATCTATTTAATTCTATTCTATTAATCTATTTAGTTGATTCAAAAACAAATATTTTGGTGACATTTCATTATTCAATTGTTAAATATGATATCTTAGAACTACCTATATTGTATAATACAAATTAATTTTTGGTTCATTATTTTCAGTAATAAAACTTTACAGTGGACAAAGAAAATAAAGTTTATCCCGCCTTAAATGAAGTGTAGAAATACAAAAAGGTCTAAGAAACCTGTGCAAAATTATTTAATATAAAATGAAAAATGATTTAATTAAAAGGGAAAAAATTACTCTGAGGACATGTACAATTAATAAAATCACATTTATAATAATAAGTAATATAGACCTACAATCTACAAAAAAAAAAATCCATACAAAACTTTTTATTATCCTTAAATTTAAAATATAGTTCATGTTTCAAATTAAACCTTGGATCATTAAACAATTTGGTATTTTTGAAAATAAATTCTATTTGCTTGAAAATTTTCTGGTGTAATAAATTTTGAATGAGTTCAGCTCTTATTAATTAAGAATGCTATTCCAAAATGGGAGACATTTTTTTTACATAAATTATTTTTCAATAAGAGACGATTTCAATTTAAATCAATTCAGAATTTTGAAAATATGAAAACTAATTTTAGTTATTCTGGCAAGAAGAATGTATCAAGCATATCAGCTTGATTTTTTTTTTTGTAACTTCTTTTTATAATATTTTATAATCCATACTAAAAAAATTCTGAGTAGTGAGTTCATTTGAAATTTTCTGTAATATTGAATTTGCCATTTAGAATTAACAAAATCGATTCCAAAGTCTTTATCAAATTAAAAAAAAAATAAAACTAGATACCATCCTTTGGGTAAATTGATAGGATATAGTAACTAAAGTTTTATTTAGCACTTTACCAAATTTTTAAACATACTCGTCACTATAATATTGTATTTTTTGAGTCCAGATTGGACAAAAATAAAAATCATTAAAAGCTTCTTTTTAAGGAATAAAATGTAATTTTAGTTTGAACCATTATTGATGAAATTAGTATAAAGGTATCAAGTGATATAGTCATTACATTATTTACTAATTATTTTATAAAAGCAATTTGATTTAACTTTTAGCGAAACTAATCTGTTTTTTTAAATTTTGTATTGTGGCCTAATCGAAGCCAATTGTGCAGTCTCATACTCTGTTAAAATAGGCCGATAGGCCAGATATGTATATATATATATTGTATGTATTAATCAATTCATGAAGCTTAGGGTAGGATGTGGTCATGGAAATCTAAAATTATTTCCTGGCTAATTTAATACTGGTTCATATAAAAGAGGATTTTAAATATATATTTTAAAACTGTTTTTATCATTTTATAAATACAAATTACACAAATCTTTTAATTAAACCAATTAACTTTATTGTTCAAATTGCCAATATATAGATGGGTACTTAATTACTTTTTTTGTGGCAAATTCTTTTAAATCTTTATAATTGCTTATAAATAATTTACCTTCATTCAGTAAATTTACATAAAGTATTGAATAGAAATATCTTGTGGTTGATTATATTATAATGGATACAGCTAAAATCTATCCTTGAACATAATTCATATAGTTTAAGTAAATGAAGAGTAATTAGTGTGTGAGGTTTTACATTTTTAAGTAAATATATATTGCAGAGTTGTTCATCCCCTCCAAGGGCGATATCTCCCATATATATTCATATATCTTCTGAGAAAATGTATTGCTTTTCTCTTCTAACAGATAGTACAAATGAAAGTAATATAAAAATTAGTTTCTTGTTTGTTTCTTGGTTAGAAAGTTCTCTCCAAATGAAGTCCTACAAAAATATGGTTCCCTTAAAAAATTCATATTCCCATAGATATGTGTTTCCTCAAAAATTCATAATCCTGTAAAAATGTGCTTCTCTCAAAAATTTTGAGGACTTCGCACCATACCACCCCAACTGGTCCAGTCTGATATATTGTATAAAATTTAAATACACACTTTTTTATTAAAAGAATTTCATCAAAATGAGAAAAAAAAATCTTAAAATGTGATGCTTGCATGATTTTTTATACGGTATTTTATTATATATATTATTCTTAGATAAAGTAAAATATAATATCAAAAAAAAAGATATCAATCATCTGAGAAGAAGATTTCCAGCAGTAAGGAATCTATGAACAAACAGGATCTCGACCCACATGAGATTGAAAAGCAGATATAATGGATGTGGAGATAATTATTGAAAGACTTATAAAAAGAAAGGCCACATGGATAAACAACCCACCATTACAGATGTTTAAAAATGGAAGAGAAGAGCTAAGAGCCAAGATATTACATCTACTATAGAATATACGGAGGGAGGGAAGGTTGGGGAGGGGAGATAAGTATACGAGAGGCTTGGAATGCGAGCCTATTCAGCCATATCCTTAAAAAAGGGTTCAAGTATTAATGTAGTAATTACAGAGACATAGCACTCACTCCTTCCTGTTATTTGCAAGATGATGATCAATATCCTGCTAAACCAGAAACATCTATATTACAAAAATACAATAGATGATCACCAAGCAGGATTTAGAAGAGGAAGGAGCATACAAGGCCAAATCTTCATCCTAAAACATATGCTCAAAATGTTATGGGAAGTAGCTCAGGATGTGGATGCCTTATTTGTTGATTTCAAAACAGCCTATGGTTTTATGGACAGAGAATGTCTTTGGAAGATCATGACCGGAGCTGAGAGTTCCCAGGAAATTGGAGAGATTGACAAAGGCAAGTACAAATGATCATAGCTGTTGAGTCTTGGTGCAAAGAAAATTATCTTCTATATCAAACATGAACTAATTTGTGACAGAGAGATGGACTATTGTCAGTGCTCATGAGAATGATAAAAACATCAATATGTGAAAATGGAGGGGTACACATTGGAATGAATCATAAAATTCTAGAACAGGCTGGTGATATAGCTGTCCTTGGAAGTAATCAAGAAAAGATATAGAAACTGTCTAAAACTTTGATAAGAGAACTAGAGCAAATTGGCCTACAAACATAGGCAGATCCACAGGGGGAGGGGAGGGAGAGAGAGCTTCCAGGCTGATGCTCCCTCTCCCCTAAAATAGTAAAATATAACCATGTCTTATGAAATAAATATTAAAAAATTATCTCAAAAAGTATTATTGATCATGTAATTACATTTAATAGGGTTTCAAGAATCACATAAACACCATTTCATACAGGTAGTTGGTGAGTTTCTTTATTTTTCTCCCAGAGTAATAATCATTATATATATATATATATATATATATATATATATATATATATATATATATATAAAAGCTTTCAGGATAAAGCCCTCCCCAAAATTAAATCCTGGATCCGCTAGTGCCAACAAGTAAATGAATATAAAACCAGTAATATGACAGTAAGCTGAAAAATTCACCTCAGGATTTATGAAGAAGAGATATTGTCTCCAAACGTAAACAAACTCAAACACCTCAGCTCCAGAACAACCTCAATACGAGGCCAATAGTCAGAAATAGACCAGGATATAAAAAGCGTAAACAGAACTTTCTTCTTTCTTTCAAAAGTATTACAATTCCAACAAAAAAAAAATAAAAAATTTAAATTAAGGGTATATAATGCTACAATAAAACCAATTTTAATATCTGGCCAATCTCTTATCTTATGTAAGACCTGTACATTAAACAGTACCATAGAGTGAAATATTGAAAGATCTGAGAAGAAAATACTATACATGATAATCGAAGTATTTACTGTTGGATCTGTCATCACATTAGTGACAGACAGAGGAGAAGGACTAAGAACTGTTTACTTATATGTTATTAAAAATCATATAACACACAATAAATTTACATACAGAAATCATTTGTACAAATCATGTTGGAGAAATCATTGATGTATTAACTCAACTAAGGGGAAATCAACCACTATTTTTATTAATACATTAAAGAATATTATCCAGCATCACAACTAATAAGAATTTTATTTGACAAATATTAACCCTTTTGCAACGACAAGTGCACCAATGCACTTTTCACACCCCAACTCAATGACTGGTAATTTATTGGTGTGCTCAGAATTCACTATTTAGTTTTGCCATCCTTCTCAGTCTTTCAAAGAAGCCTTTCCCACTATTCCATTATTTAAGAATGAATAGAGAATCAGGAGCTTGTAACTGTAATTGTTTATAAATACCTTCATCCATTGAGAAGCTATAAGTAGTTTACATTTAGATAGGTAAACC
Organism: Nezara viridula; assembly: GCA_928085145.1. Lineage (NCBI taxonomy): Eukaryota > Metazoa > Arthropoda > Insecta > Hemiptera > Pentatomidae > Nezara > Nezara viridula. The sequence goes on along the minus strand of OV725078.1, from coordinate 181,201,128 downwards.
TCATTTTTCTGTTATTAATTAATATACATCATCCTTTGAAACATAATTTAGTTTTCAAGTTTTACATAAATAAAATAAAGTAGTTGATTTGTGACTTATATGGCGATTTTATAATCAATAGTGGAATGAATTAATTTAATCCATTTATTTAGTGTTTTTTTTTTATAAAACTTCATAGCAATACTTTTGTATTAACAAAAGGAATCTTTTTACAAAAAAAGGAGGTAGTTTAATTTAAAAAGCAATAATAGTTAGAGTTAAAAATTTTAGTTTATAGTCTGCTTTGAAAGTTTGGCAATTTTAACACTGTGTTGAATAAGTGGAGTAAACATGGAATATTGTAACCCTTCAGGTTGTATGAGTAGATGGATTGGTGCTATCCATATCAATTAACTGTGTAAGCTTTGACTATAATCCAATTTATATGTACTTATAAACTGACTTAATGAAATGTAACAAATTTTTTATCATCATAAAAACAAATTTAATACAATATTAAAGTCCTTTTTAAATTGAGAGAAAAATTATTATAACAGATGATTAATGCATTATTAAATTAAGAATTACTAAATCCAGTACATTCCTATTTACAAACAAATCTCCAGCAACATTTCTATCAAAGTTTCAAACTATTTGAAGAAACATTGAATATTTAATAGTTGACCATTGCATTATAAAGAAAAGAGATGGTCCGGGGTGGTGGTCATAAATAGGCTAAATAGTGAAAAAACTATTTTATTAAAAGCCGACGTTTCGACCCGACTTTGGAGGTCTTCTTCAGGGAGGTGTGTTCAGCAAAAACTCCTAATATATATATATATATATCAAATGCATATTTATTATATAAACATCCTTATATAATTTTTCGCCTCTTTGAGAGACTGATATATATATATATATTTTTTTTTTAAAGGAAGGGTAAAAACAACAATGGAATCAGATTGCATGATACATATTGTTTGAAATGTGAATTATACTTCCAAGCCCAAATAGGTCTTAATTACTAGACATTATTAGTTACCAAATGTTAATGATGAAACAAATAGACTTAACATACAAACTCAATTTTTTTTTTTTAAATCATCTTTAACATACTTTTTTTCTGTTCTCAGATAAAAATTAATTAATTTTTATTCCATTCATTTGATAATCATTTGAATATATTTCAAGCAACAAAATGTAGATGTAGGTTTGAAATCCTGATGATAGTCTTAATTATAGTAGTAACAATTTGAAGTTTAAAAAACAAAACAAATAATAAAATCATTATTATCTGGTTTCTCACAATGAAATCTGCTTATCTTGATAATAGTTGTGCTTCCTAAATGAAAACAACTCACTTCGCTATTATGGATGATAGATAATCAGGACTCAGTCAACTTTTTAGAATGTTGTATTGCTTACATTTCACCACAATTATGTGAGTCACCGTCAGGGCTGAAAAAATAAGATCAAAGAAACAAAACTAATAAAAGTGTGAATAGCTAATAGATCCAGAACTAGCAAAGCTGAATAATACTAAATATTTTAATCTAAAATATGATAATAACGAATGACTGATAATAATAATGTACTGAATAAGATGGTTGAATACATTAATGGTGAAAATTTATAGAATATATACATAATAAATGTAATGACAAAAAATATTGACCAACTTACAGTGCAGAGGATCATGAAGGACTAATAATACGTGGGTAGGTAAATGGAGAGAAGGGAGGATTGTAACGGATTTTTCAAAACAGTTAATATTCAGTTAATTAAGTCTATTTTATCTCATCAGCAATATTCTTATCCATTTCCTGACTTAGTTTCCGAATTTTTAACAGTGTTGAATAATCCATTAAAATTCCCTCCCATGTTCTTAAAGATCATCTGCATGGTAAACTTGGTCAATATTTTTAGTTATTAGGCTCATTATGTTTATAATTGTATAACTTTTCACCATAAATGTATTCAACCATTTTATTTTTTACATTATTTACCAAACTATTGTTGTCTTTCATTATGAATCCATAACTTTTCACCATACATGTATTTAACCATTTTATTTTTTACATAATTTACCACACTATTATTGTCTTTCATTCATTATTATTTATTGTTTATATTAAAGTATCTAGTGTTACCCAGCTTTTCTGGTTCTATATTCATTAGCTACTAATATTTATATTAGTTTTATATCTCTGACATTATTTCTTCAGCTCTAATCATGACGCACATGGGTTGAAACATATGCAATAAACCTTTCTAATAAAAAAACTACTGAGTCCTGATTATTTATCATCCATAATATGTAGAACAGTCAAGGAAAAACCATTAAATGAAATGAAAATGAAAGTATTTTCTATTTTTTTTAATTCGAAAACACTAATCCTGATCACCGCACAATCAGTTATTCAAATTTCTTTAATACAGATTTTGTTTTATTTTATTGTTTTGATATAGTTATTATGTTTAGTATAATAAATAAGTTGAAAATATTCTACCTGATTAGGTAAAATTATCATATCTCGTTGTGGGTATCAGTGTAAAAAGAACAAGAATAAAAAATTAATGAAAGATACCTAATGATTAATATATATATATATATATATATATATATATATATATATATATATATATAAATGCATAATATTATATATTATGGATATAATATGAATGTTAATAAACACCTAATTATAATAACTCAATTGGTTAATTAAGGTAGGGAAAGGATATAATTAAGAACGAATGTGGGTGGTATCATTTTCAACCACCTGACACATCTGGCTTTTGTGGATGATGTGGTAATCTCAGCAAGAACACTTCAAGCTTTATGGGGTGTACCAGAAGAGTTCCTGGGAGCTGCAAGGGAACTTGGGCTTGAAATTAATGTTCAGAAGACAATGGATATGTATATGGCAAGAAGGTATGGTGAAGAGCAGTCAATTCAACTTGGTTGGTACAAAATACAATGTTGTCCAGAATTCAGATATCTCGGTAGCTTGATAACCACAGATAATTTGACCGAAGCAGATATAAAATCCAGAATCGCTGCTGTAAACCACTGTCTATGGGGTTTGTAGAAGGCCCTTATGTTCAAGAACCACTCAAGAAAGTCCAAGCTCTTGATCTATAAGACAATTGTAAGGCCAACTATCACATATGGATGCAAATCATGGAACTTAACAGCAGAAAATAATAGAGTTTTGAAAGTCTGGGAAAGAAAAGTTCTTCTTCAAATATTCAGTGTAGTGAAATCAGGGGATGCCTGGCGAATTAGAACAAATAAGCAGCTGCAGGATTTGTTTGGAGAGGGAGATATCGTCTCTTATATTCAGCTGGGTTGGTTAAGGTGCTTGGCATGGAATCTGGTAGAACCCCTAAAAAAATGATCTGGATGGAATGGGGGAGGCCTCAACTACGATGGCTGGATGATGTCGAGGCAGATCTGAAGACTTTAGGTGTACACTGCTCAAGAAGATATGCTATGGATAGAGCTGATTGGAGCAAGGCTGTTAATGGAGACCAAGGTCCAATATGGACTGTATTACCAGTTTGTGAGTGAGTGAATGAATTGGTTAATTGGAATAGTATTAATCAAACTCTGGGGTCCCCATCCCCCCCATAAGGTCGATGGCGCATGTCTCCCTCTTAAGACATTTATTGCTTTCCTCTTCGTAAAAACAATGTAAGTGAAAGTAGAATTTAAAAAATTGGAGATCATATACGATTATACTTGCTGTGAATGTAACATGTGTTTCCCTTGTTCCCTCATCTCAAAGTTCCTCAAATTTAAACTCCACAAAAATATGGTTCACTACGAAAATTCATAATCCCATCAAAATGTGCCCTCCTCAAAAATTTTGATGGCGCAACTCCATGCAACCCCTTTCTGAGCACCCTTGATCAAACTTGTAGAAAGTACACTCTCTTGATCAATAATTCAACAAAAAAATAATGTAGTCAGCATGCGATCCCAAATACCAGGTTTTCACCTAATGTATCAAAGAGATGAATAGGATTCACATCATTGAGTCTGTGTGAAACTCAAGAAGAATTTGACCATAGAATGCATCTATAGTGGATAAAAAAGAAAATAAATTTCCTGATATGGCTAAACTTGAACCAGGGACTGGAATTTGAAAGTCCAGAGTTTAACCTGCTGGGCTTAACCATTTACCATTAAATTGTGACAAAAATATGAAAATGGACTACTTTCTTTAATCACTCAAATCAGTTAATAAAAATAATAGAAACTTTTGTAAAAATTATTTTTTTCACAAATAAGTCAAGGGAACCTAACTGAATTAACAGACATGAAGGGTCATGATAAATTAAATTACTATTATTCCTTCATGGGACCCAGCGATGTTTGAACTCAAAGGATGCAACATCTATTCATTCTTTCACCTTGTTTTGCTTTGGCTTATCATCAGTATTCTATTTCACTTTAAGAGAAAACTATTATATCTACTACACTGCCAGACAAAATTAAAGGGTCAGATACAAATAGCGGTAACATTTTTTGATAATGAAAACAATAAATATTTCTCTGACACTAGAATAGAATTAGTGTAATCCTTTATCAATTGCATCCTCAGTAAACATTAATTACTCCTTGGGATTAAAAGGATAACTTAAGCAGATTTTGTGGACTCTTTCTCACAGTTCAACATTAGTTTTGAATATGTACATGAATTGTAAACAGTTTTTGGTTGTGAAGTAATTTAGAACATTTTGATGACAAAATGAAGGGAATTAATCAAAGAGGAATCAATCTGTGTTGTTACATTAACGGAAGAAGTATTTTCACAAAAGTACATTGCACATAGGCCCCAGCGGTCACAATCTGTGATTTTCAGAGTAATTATTAGGTATAACGAGACTGCAGGGCATACCAGAAGAAGGGGGCAAGGTTGTCCATGTCAACTTTCCGATGTGAGGATAGATTTTTACAAATTCATGCCCTTTGAGATAGCCATTCTACAGGAAACAGCCTGCTTCGTCTCCTACAGCAGTTCAGAAGCGTACAAATTCAGAGCCAACACTGATAAGATGTCCTAACAAGTATGAATTGATGTCCCATTTTCCAGCAACTGGACCTCTACTTTCCAGAGAGCATCGAATTCAGCACGTGAGGTTTGCCCAGCTGTACACACACAGGAAAGGTGCAATATTAACCGACAAGTCTATATTCAGCCTATGGTCTCCAGATGGACGCAAAAGAGTATGGAGGAGGAGGGGAGAGAGGTACGCTTCTTGTAATGTCTCTACTAGTGTTGGGAGACATAAATTTAAACTCCACTACGAAGTTAGTCTTGTAAACCCGGGCTACTTAACTGCTTTGACGTACAAAAGGGAGATACTAGAACAACATGTGATACCTTTTGCCAAAAATATAGGGGGGGCAAATTCATTTTAATGCACTGAAATTCCCGACCGCATATTGCTCGGCTGGTGTAAAATTACCTCCAACAAGAAGAGATCGGCATTATGGTTTAGCCACCTAGACATCTGGACATGAACCCAATAGAGCCGATTTAAGAAGAATTTCACTGGAAGAGTAGACCATCACAGAAGAAGATGTAAGGAACTTGGTAGGTGGAATGAACAGAAGAATGCTGGCAGTGATCTGGGCAAGAGGAGGAAACACTTCCTACTGATTTTATTCAATGATCAATATTTTTATTTTATTTTTTTCTTAAACAAAAATTTATTTTTTATTTTTTTCTTGATTTATTTGCTCTTTTAATAAACTATTCTATCATAATCAAAAATAATCCTTTTAAAAATGTCCATTAAAATTCAGTAACATTAAAATATTGAAGAGATCTTTTAATTTTGTCCGGCAGTGTATATATATTATTTGAAGAAATAAGGCAAATATAAGTAAATCATTTCTTATATTCATTTATAGATATATTTAAAAAAATTTAAATTGAATGTGTATTTATAAATATATTTTAAATTTGATCTAATAATAATTTAAAACCTGCTTACAAAATATTCATATTTTTATTATTTTGGTGTATTTTAGAGATTTTTAAAATTATTTCTAATCTATTTTCTTTTTATAAATCACTCTGTACAGGAAGGATTATTTTTTTTATAGGTTATTGAAAGTATGATTAGTAAGATTATGATGTTCCTAAATAGAACAGGTGTAAAAAGATATTAGAAAAATGAAGACATAAAAAATTATGGATGACACACATAAGAAAATATTTAAGAAGAATAGAAAAAGGATATTCCTGAAGAGGAGACAGATCCCCGAAATATTGAATATGTAAGCGGACTATGTAAATAATAAAATATTTACCCCAGAAGAATCTCCAATCTAATATATTGGGGTGTTATCAATATATATATATATATATATATATAGGACGTTCCTCTATCAAATCATCAACAATCATCGTCCTTCTTACGCCTACAACCTTCTCCAATTCAAGTCCTCAGTCCACTCCCTTTTCACAAGATCTCGACCTTCCGACCTTTACATTCCTTCTCACAGATCTGCCTCATTCCAAAACTCATTTATTGCTCGCTCTGTTAATTTCTAGAATCCCTTTCCTATCAAAATTCGGCATTCTCCCTCCCTATCTACATTTAAAACCCTCCTATTCCAATTTCTATCCCAAAAATAGTCAGACCCCTCCCCCCCCCCTGCTAACCTTCTATGTAAATTTACATATTATTCAAAATGATTCACATAATGATATAGTTACATATAATTCATCATTTAAATACTTACTATCAGATTCGTCTTCCTTTCCTTTTTTTTATTTTTTTTTTTATGCAGAAACACCGAGTTTATTGCTAAGAAGAATGTAATGTATTTTTTATTTATTTTTTTAAAAGTGTATACTTATATTTTACCACTGTACATAGTTTTTTAAATGTCTTGGCATTGTTTCAAGTGTTTTCTATATAGATATTTTTATTTTGTACATAGTATGTTTAACTAATATTTTCTTTACTTTTTATGTTTGTTTTTACTTAGGCTTTAAAATGAGGGTGGCATACTTAGTAGGAAACTACTAGATGATTAAATAACAATAAATCAAGTATGATGATGTAGAGATGGTTGACCGTTGATATAATATGAGAAGGAGTTAGTCGAGGGTGCGGTCAAATAAATAAAAAATTAAAATAAATTAATTAATATATTTTAATTTTTTATTTATTTGACCGCACCCTCGACTAACTCCTTCTCAAAATAAATCAAGTAATTTCTAACCAAGAAGTTTTGTTTTATTTTATGTAAGAGCTGACACTAAAATATACAATTTGTCATTTTATTAAAATCTAGAAGAGATGTGTGTTTTCTTTACTTCAAAAGTGAACTTTATCACAAGTTTTAAATTTCAGTTATTATAATCATAATGAATATTTTTCTTTTCTGAATTCCAATAGTATTTATAATAATTTTTACTAATTTACAAAAATTAACTATCCACCTCCAATCTTTATATCCTCAAACCATTACTTTCACAAGAGTCAGATTATATATATCCACCATAAACTACAACTATTCATACAATTTTGTTTATTTAAAGTCCTCCATGTTGTCTGAATAAAAAAAGGGTCGTATCAATTTTAACTAAAATCGACCTAATAACCTACCTGTACTAATAGAGGGATCTCCATCAGTCACATTCTCAACATTCATCTGTTTACGAGCATAAATAAAAAACTCCACCAACTTGCTAATGGAATGAAATGGAAGACAGTACCTTACTGACTCAACTTTTACACAAAATAAATAATTTGCATCATCAGGGTATATAACGGAAACGTAAAATAAGTAAGTACCTTCTACTTCTTCTGCTAGGTCCTATGCTACCCAGCAGCAAAAATGTAACAATTACAACTCAGTCTCTGAAATAATAAGCTGTCAACAACTATGTATATCTTATCACAGCCAAACTTATAATAGAAACATAATCATTAATATTTATCAATATAATTCTGAGGTAATATAAGGGTTATTCTCAAAAAAACATGAACTATTGTTTTTTAACTCCTATTTACAATATTGATTTAAAAGCTGTTTCTCTTCAATACATCTTTCCTTTTTGTGGTCTTAAAATGTTTGATTATCATTACTGCCATCTTTAACAAAATTTAATTTGATGCAAACCTATCTTCTAAGAACTCAGTACTGTAAGATGGAGCAACTTTGGGACTGGGTGGGTAACTTTGGGACAGCAGGTAAAATTTAGCTGATGGTGATTCTGTGGTGGATATACTGTGTTGATTCCGTCTGCAAAAACATGCTTAATGTAGGCATGTACTCTTGAGGCACAAGGGAAAGTGCCATGAAAACAAGAATTTTGAAAAAAGCAATGAAAATTAAAAAAACTAACTGCACAACAATACTCCTGAATCGATCCATACCTCGGTCAAAAATCTTGGAATCACCTCTGACCAAACCCTTTCATGGAAATAACACATCTCCCAAAGTTCCTGTCAAGCCATTCACCCTCAAACAATTCAATCATCAACATTATTTCCTCTCATGGAACATATCAACTTCTGGTCTCATCCCATGTATTTTCCCCACTTTGATTATGGCTGTCACTTTGATTCTCTGGTTAACTTAAAGCAAGACTTAAATGGCTAATGAACTGTTTAGTTAAATTTGTTTTCAAGGTCACCAGGAATACAATTACAACCCAGTATAATGCCAAGATTAAGTGACTAAACCTATCTCACAGATCAGCATTTTCTTGCATCCTTCATATACCAAGCATCAAAACTCAGCACCCATCCTACTTACCAGAGCCTGCAAGTAAAATCTTCCATCTGATCCCATCTCATTTGATTTCATCCTTCTGGCTTCTACCCTACCACCAAACTGCTGCATTTTACAACACCTTCTTAACTCGAACTGCCTTCCTCTGGAACTCTATGCTACCCACTATTGGTCATACTTCTACTATCTCCTCGTTTAAATCTCTCATTTTCCTTACCCAGTCTAATTAATATTATTTTATATGATATCACTTACTCTTATACTTCAAATGGTTTCCAGATTGCTTTCTTATGCTATGTTTCATGTATTTCTTCTTCTTATTATTATTTTTGGAATTCATTTGTATTATCTTTATTTTTCTCATATTTGCTTATTTGAAGCTGAAGGTAGGGGACAAGTCCATCCACCTACAGATATACATTTTTTTTTATATATTTAAAAATTTTCCAACTATTCTGGTTGTGTCCAGAAGAACTGCTTGCTGAGCCTCTCTTAGCACACCATGGGGCAATTCCAAGCCATCAGTGTCTTTGGAATCAGACTATTTGTCGAATTGGCATTACCATTGTGCTTTCTAAATGGTACAATTGTTTTATTTTAATTGCCAACCCCTGATATTTTCTGAGTTTTTTACCCATAGTTTTATGTGTATTATTGTCATTTGGAATCACGACACCAATAAGCTTGACTTTCTTATTATGAAGATATCAGGCCTATTGTAATGCACTGCGTGGTCTGTGATAATAGATTCGTTCTAATAAATCTTGAGGAAACCTTTCTGAAGCAGCCTATAGAGATTACATTTATATTATTTATTTGTCAACACTTTTACAAAAAGTGTTTTGTTTCCTTGAGAGGGAGAGAATCAACTCCAACCATGTTATATTTTCTCTCATCTATGTTATATTTTAATTTCTATTGGATGTTGAGAAAGCTTCTTGCAATTCTGGCAGTATTCAACAGCACAGCTTTCTGAGCTTCATTTATTACATGAGTTGGGAGGCCCAGCCTGTCAGTAGCTTCCACAGTAGACACTGGTATCAGGCCATTCCTGGAGATCATGATGTCCCTAACTGTTACTTTATTAAGTTTATGCAAACTTTTTAACTGAGCTACTAGACCTAAATACTTCCCAATTTTTTCTGCACAGACTGAGTTAATGTTTCCATCATTTAGCACAGCAATGTCTATAATCTCAGCAACCTTAATATTACCGTCAATTAACACAATATCAGGTTTGTTATGAGTCACGAGATGGTCTGTTATAAATGACTGATTCCAATATAATTTTATCCCATCTTTCTGGCAGAGTCCTTTAGGGCTTTATTTATAGTAGGGCACCAAATCATTTAACAATTTACTTTTCAGACCAATCGCCTGGTGATGGACTTAGGTAATATCATCATGTCTTTTTAGGTATTCTGTACCTGCGAGAGTTCAGCAACCTTCAGTTGTGTGTTGAATAGATTCATATGTCTTGCACAGAGCCTACATTTGTCCGCACATTCTATTGCTTCAAGAAGTGTCGCCAGTAGGATCTCGTAGCTATAACCTGGTCATGGATTACAGTTAAAAAACCATCAGTCTCAGAGAACAGACTTCCTCCAACCAGCCAGCTAACGGACAAAGATTCATCTATTTCAGTCTGCTGAAGCTGATGAAAAACATACCATGTAATGCTTTTGACTTCCACTCTTCCATGGGTCATTGTTGGCACTAAAGATTGTTTAAAGATGTCGGTAATAGCACTCTTCTTGAGAGGCTAATTGGGTTTCCGAGATTGAGATTGCAGATTATCTTATGGTATGGTACTGTGCTTTGTTTAAAGTATTCTCTTAGTTTCTTTTCTTGACTTCGATATGACTCATCAATATTTGTGAGACCCCTTCCTCCTTCCTTTCATGGTAGATAAAGGCTTGCCATAGAATTGATGCAGTCGAGTGATACATTCTGGAACCGGTCATACTTGTTCTTATTAATCTATCCAATTCCTGGAGTGAAGTTATATTATTATTATGATTATTATTATTATTTAGGAAAATTCCTTGTTTCTCAGGATTCGACGATAAAAGCACATAACAACCTGGTCCCGTAATATTCATGAATTTATTATTATTATTTTAAATGTAGTTTTGTTCTCTTGTTAACTATTTGAATTGTTCTTTTCATCTATGTAGTATTTTTACTTAATTTCACTTGTATTAATACAAACAGAGCAAGCTGAGGAAAAATGATAAAAATCTTAGATCATAGACAATTACACTTGCTGCAGTCTGTTTCATGTTTTCTTCTTGTCCTTTAGTCCGAAAATTCAAAACCACATAGAAATTTGGCCCCTCAAAAATTCAAAATATACCTCTTCAAAGATTTCAATGGGGCAACTTATGCCATTAAACCCCTGTTCACAGTGGTGTGATGAGTGTTCACACATACACTCAAAGAAGTTTGTGAAATTCATGCATCTCATTATGTTTTAATTTTACTAATGGTGTTAAAAACTCAGTAATTTTAAAATCATGTAGTTTTTAACAAAGTACCCATAGTATGACATTTATAACTTTGTTGTTATTATTTTAGGTAGTTGTTCATATTTTTTTATTAAATTTAATTGAAATAAAAAGTATTTGCATACCCAGTTTTATAAAATCAGTTGACAGAAGGATCAAAACTTTACCTAAACTCACAGAATTAAAAACGTACACTGAAAACTGAAAAAAAAAATTCATAAAAATATAAATCTTCTTAGCTTAAAATTGCTTAGGAAAAAGTATTTGTAGACTATTATTATTATTTTTTTAATCTAAAACTAAATCAAATATTTGATAAAAAGCCAATGGATATAAATAACAGCTTGTAGATGTTGGGACATGGGAGTGAACAAACATTTTAATTAAATCTAGCTTGAATGTTGGTATCCACTGGTAATGTGATTTTTTCTCATATTTCTATCAAAGGGTGGGCCATAAATTTTCAATAATATTAATGGCTGATGATTACGGAATTGTCTTCACACATTGAATATCAACCAATCCTTGGCATACATAACCACGTGTTTCCAATTATTAGACCCCATTCCCATATTTTCAGCTTTACATTTAAAATTCCATCTTCAAAAAAAAGTTTCCTTCTTAATGGCATGAAATACAACCAAACAATAACATCACTATCACACTGCTTCAAGGTAGTAGACATTTTTTTTTTCTTTAAATATTCCTTAAGTCACCACCGAATACCCTGTGTCTTCATCATATCTCTTTATAACATATCTCACAGTAAAATAAATAACAGTCACAAAAACTTCTTATATGATGGAAAGAAAAATCTTATCTTTGGTTTAATAACCAAGAGAGAGTTAAACTATCAAAAATCTTTGCAAACATTATGTAATACTAACAGAATAATTTAGGATTATATGATAGTAAGTAAAGATAATGTAAATCATATACAAGCTTCATGAGTGATAGTAACCAAATTATGAAAACTAAAAAAAAAAACATTAGGTAGTGAGCAAATACTTATACTGAGCAATTTTATAGTTTTCTTTTTTTAGTTTTATTTAAAAAACCTCCAAAAACTTGTTATATAAAGGAAAGAAAAATCTTGTCTTTGGTTTAATAACTGAGGGAGAGTTGGACTATTAAAAATCTTTGCAAACATTATGCAATACTAATGGAACAATTCAGGATTATACAAGAGTAAGTAAAAATATATAAATCATATACAGGATTCATGAGCGATAGTGAGCAAATTATGAAAACTAAAAAAACATTAGGTAGTGAGCAAATTCTTATACCGAGCAATCTCATAGATTTTTTTAAATTTTATTCAATTAGGTTAAACTTTTAATTTTGTTAAGTTAGGTTTTTCTTTATCTCTGTTAGCTAGTTTTATAAAACTAGGTTTGTAATTTATTTTTGTACCACTGTATAACCAATCATTTATACAAATATTAACCTATATTCATTGAAAGTTTGGATTGGTACCAAATTTGATAATGCCGACCAACTCTATTCAGCCGACTATGATGTCAACTCTTCTATTAGAAGCTATCGATTAAGTTATGAAATTTGGTCAAAAGTTGTAATTTTTTTAATAGCCCACACCACTACAGTTATATTTATGGTGTAATTTTGAGTCTAGTGAAATATAATCATGATTTTTTAAAATAATATGGTGTAAAAATACTCATTTTCAAAGTTTATAGGTATTTCATGATTATAGCAATAATATTTACACACTGTAGCCTCAGATGATTTAAAATCCTATTTCTATAAATAATTTAAAGAATGGTTTAAATTAAACAATAGTTTATAAAGCTGAATAAACAATGTTTGAAGAAACATAAAACCACAAAACTAAGTGAAGCCTTTGGTTGTTTCTAAGTGAAGTACTGTATTTAAAAAAAAAAATACAAGGAAATCAACTAATGTAATTTATTTTAATTTGGAAATTTTAAAATTTTAAGAAATTAAGACTATACTATCAATAATATATACACATATCCAATGGTAGTATTTAGCAACTAAACTGGCCTAAATGAAGATAAAATGCCTGAAAAACACTAATACTCTAAAGATACTAATTTACTTCTATTGACAGCAACCAATTGCATCTTACCCCAGAAAAATATGTCAAATCCTCTTCAGCATAATTAGACTCATGGCCTAAGTCAAAAGAAAAAAGAAAAGAAAGAAAAAAATCATTTTGATTTATTTTTATTTTTAAAAAATATATACATATAATTAATTTATATAACTTCATATTCAATAATATACTCAGGGATGATGTGAATCTTAGATTTATTTATATCCATGCTTCATTTTATTATTATAAAAAAATATTTACTGATATTTTATAAGTCAGATACTAACATGTGAGTGGTGAATGAGTGTGTGTATGTTAGCATGTGTGTGTTCATTTATCAATAACTGGTTATTTGAACTAAAATTATAGATATAAGATCAATTTTATTTTATGTTATTTGATTACTAAAATTTAAATTGATGTGAACTTTGATTTTAAAAGTAACTGTAACACTCATTAGATGATTCAATAAATTAACAGAATACCTTAATATAGAGTGAAGAACTTAATAAATATTTAGTATTTAAATATCAAATATGAAAACAATGTTAATGAAATAGATTTTTTTTGGTAATTTCGTAGTTTAAACCACACATTACAGTAAAAAGTACATACTGTAAAAATGCTTTAATTTTATTTCACTTTTTTATATTATAAAGTAATAATAATAAATAAATACAATGTCTAACAAGGTTTATAAAAAAATCCACCAAAATATGTTTTTAAACTTTTTCTATAACGAAATAGTTATAAGAATGAAAACAGCATTCAATTTTTTGTTTTAGAACATTTTTTCTCAATGAATTACGATTAAAAATTGAAATCCCCTTAAGGTGATATTCTTTTTTTTATTATTGGGGTACTGTTTATATTAAAATTTTATTTCCACAATAATGAGGCATAGTGACACTATTTTGGCGTTTTTTACTCACTAACAAAAAACCAAAAAAAATAATATATTAAACATACTATAATATCTTGAAAGAAATGATCAGTAAACATGTAGAAGTTTGTTGCTCGCAAATACAATATTTTTCAAAAATTCAATTTATAAAATTAATCGGAGAAAAATATGATTTGATAGGATGAGAAGCCAAGAGGAACAATTAAGAATTTCATTTTTTAGAGGAAACAAAATTAAAAGTAAAAAAAGCTGAAATTATTTCAGCCTAAACAAATAATTTTTTTATGTAGGTGATCCAACAGCTATTGCATGTTGAAATATAAGTGAAGTACAGGTGTACTTTTTACCAATTGGCCAATAAGATGTAACTGATCATTTAAGCTGATGATTTTGTAACTACTTTATCTCACTGTATTGCACCAACATCCTATATGCATTAACTACCAATTCCCATACTTAACAATATTTTTTTTAAAAAAGTCACTTGCAACTGTTGCCTTCTCATCCCATATATACTAATTTTGTTCATGTATGAATAATCCATAATCAGTGGACATCATCATAGTTGGCCTACATTAGTTGACTTTCCTATCATTTTTATTGTACTTCATAGAATAAATTTTTATATCTACTATTCTGTATGTATTAAAAAAAAAAATCTTCCACCACAACTCATGAAGGTCATGAACTCAGCACTTTGTATGGAAGTACTATTTCTAAGCCAGCAGTTGAGAAGTGGTGATTTAGTCAAGATCACCATTAAACATTCGGCTTTTTCCACAATCAAGGGAACCTACTTTATACAGGCTGGATGTGGTTCAGGAGTGTTTTTTGACACCACTGTCTATCTCAATGGCTTATGAGGACAGGATGGCTGAGCACATTGGGACATGGGTCCCCAGAGTGCATGGTTCTGAATGTTGTGGGTTCAATTCCCACTTGGGTTGGTTAATTTTCATTTCTCGGCGGCCCCTTGACATTCTTGACTTCCCTGAGGGAATGCCCCTGACCTCTGGATCTTGACATTCCCACTCTGGTAAGTAGGCAGTGGTAATCTCAAAGTAGCCGTCAGGGGTTGGCAAAAAGGACCACAATAGAGCCCACTTACCAGACTAGTTACAACTACCAAGTACCAGTACCATTATATTTGACTTATGGAACATAATAAATAAATCTGCCACAGCAAAACTTAAACCCAAACAATGAAAGATGTGAGTGCTCTGAGCTACTCCTTACTCATTGAGATAACCTCCTCCATTTTTGTATATGTATATACATATAATACTAAGACTTGTATATAAATATTGAATTTAATTAATCCAATCTATTTAAATGAAAACATGGTAATATTAACTGTTTGTATCCAATTAAACTATTATATATAAAAGCAAAAGATACATAAAAACAATAATTAATTTTAAAAGATGAATGTAAAACGAAGTATTACACCAATTTACGAATAGTTGAATAGTTCAAATTCCAAATTTTTGTTTCACTTTTTAGTTTTTTAGTTAGGTTAATTTTTTGTGTCCAGACAACTAACACAAGTACCCCATGGGAACTAAACAATCACTTTATTGCCAACTCAGCTTAATAATAACAGAGATAACATGCCTAGGCCCCATCCAACATGGCTAAAATCTTATACAATTTAAAGAATCTTTTAGAGTGTGGGTGGCTTACCTCAAGATAAATACAATCACTTAAAACAAAAGTGTACTGATAAAAAGTGATGTGGACTTATGCGGGATTGCTGAAGTGAGAGCAGTAACTGACAGACATGATATGCACAGAATTCAGGGTTACCATACATTTCCTTCTGTGGTTACATTGAGCATTATACTAGCTGGAATAAATGCATCCTTTGTGGTGGAAGATTTGGTAATGAATTTCCTGGTGGCGGTAGTGAATTCATGGCATGGTAAGCGGCATTTCTAGATATTCGTAATATATAACCTTATCACAACATATTGGTCCTTACCTGGTTGAAAATATTCTGGAATGGAGTAAGTATCCTATATGGGGATCTGAATACCTATGTGTGTATATTATACTAATGACATTCTAGGCAGAATACTTTAAGACTTCCTTCAAGCAAACCCAGCCCAATTCATTGCAAATCATTTAAAAGATCCTACCTAAACCAAACCGATAAATACTTCAATTTCAGATAATAATGATAATAATAGATCGAAAAAAAAAAAAACACAACTACCACAATCAAATAAAAAGAAATTGGACTGGTAGCTTTTCAAGAAACTGACAAATGAATTAATTAAAGATGAATTGGTTGTATATGGTAATGTGTCTGTCATCGATCAGCCATTTACAAATATACAAGAATGTTTGTATAAATTTGTTCATAAGTATAAATGTTCATGTTGATCTATTCCCTGAAGAACAATGAGGTAATATCAACGTTTGTGAAACAAAGAACTGCAAAAGCTAAAAGAAGAAAGGGACAATACAAGAGTAAGAACCAAGATCTCCAAAGAGAATGCTGATATAAAACTACATAAAAGAAAAATGTCTGTTTTAATTAATTTCAATTAAGTGAAACTAATTTGTAAAAAATACACACATTCCTGTCTAAGAAGAGAATACTATGCACTATTCTGAAGATACAACCAAATGCAAGAACTAAATGATGATTTTCATGAGAAAAATGCTGAGCCAGAAAACATATTTGTACTGCTGGAATTTCTTATGTTCCAGGGAAAATTGCCAAATTAATAGAATTAAAATACATAAAATAATTTTGGAAAATATACATCTCTGAAAGGATGTTGCAGCCATCATCTTTTAACATTAATTAATAAAGTAAATGATACATTAGTTTCTTTTACTTTTATTTCAATAAATTATAAGCAAGGCCTGGATTTTTATTCAATTGCATATTTTGTATGCATTATTATATTTAACCGCTGATATAATATCTTTACAAATTGATTCACTGAGATGCAATTAGCCAAATTTTATTTTGCATATTTTTGAATATTTGAGGATAAATGCATATAATTGCATATTTTGATTAATTTAAAGAAATAAACAATATATATATATATATATATATATATATATATATATATATATATATATATATATATATATAGATGCTTTATATATTTATACTCTCGCATTTTGGTAATCCTACCTTATTACACAGGGGATCCTCTGTTGTCCCTGACTCAAAAAGATGAGCTATGGGAAGACCGGTATAGGGGATTTAACTCTTTGCCGACATCGGGCATATATATATATATATATATATATATATATATATATATATATATATATATATACGTAAATGAATATTTATTTATTTATATATACAAATTAAAATACAATATTGAAGATTCAATTCAAGATTACAATCCTAGGTTTATTTTCAATGAACAAATCTACCACATTTGTAGACTGTATACCTATCTAACTTCTGCTACACCCTTTAATAATTCTCTTTATAGATGTTCTCAAATTCCTAGAAACCCATTTCCCCTTCTTGTCCCACGTAAACATTATATCAAGTTTCTATTTTAGTTCGTTGCATACGTTCTTAGAAATAAATCACATTTCTGTTTATTTAAAATGCCAAAAGTACCTTCATCATTTTCATCATTTTCATCAATGTTGAAATCTTGGATTTAAACTTAAAACAACAGACATGAAATAGTTTTTACAATTGATGGAAAACCAGTGGTACCAGGCCAAGTATTCGAAACTTTAAATTAAAAATGAAAGAAGTTTTTATAAAAAAATTAGAGCCCCAAATTCTGGAAGGTATTTATAAAATTTTAAATGGCGAAGATTCAATTATTCCCAACGACATTGACATCAACCCTGTAATTTTAAGTGGATCATTATACATTATAAATATACCTCTATCAAGCCTTTTGATGTAGAAAGATCATTTCCTAATTATAAAAATATTTTATAAAAGGTTAGGTTTTAACAAAGCAAATTTAGCAAAGTTTCTGGTAATTAATTTTAATACAGAACATGTCTGCATTTGTATATATACTTTGTACTATTTGGATATTTAAATTTTTTAATGTGATTTATGTTATGTTTTTGTAATCATTATAATGTATATATGTATATTATAAACTCATTAGCCGTGTATGTTTAGTTATTTTCATTCTTTAGTTTAGATTAAAAAAGAATGAAATTATTGTAATTTTCAACCACTCCATAATTTCTTTTCGTTTCTAAACTTTTTGTAGGCACATCATTATATTTAAATACGTTATTGCTCTATTAGTAATCAAGTAATTAGTAAGTTTAGTTTATATAGAGATCAATTACTGCGTTTTACATGTTTTTTTACTGCATATTATATGGCATATTTGGTGGGTTTTTACTGCATAAAAATCAGGGCCTTGATTATAAGAGATGTTTATTAGCACAGATTTTGGTTACTCTGTTATATAATAATGCTTAAATCAAGCTGTAGCTCACCACTCACTTCTTCAAAGAGGACTGCAAATCAGGAACTGTTCTCCACAGCAAGGGTTCCCTCAAATTTACTATTATCATCAGGTGACACAAATTGTATAATTTATATTACCACCATTTACTTATTTTAGAAATTTTATTTTTTTTATTAATGTATTACATTTCTTTTTATTCCAAAAACCAATGTTCAGTTTAAGCTAAGTTAAGCTAGCTTTTAAGTTCATTAAAGGACTGCATAAATTAAAATTAATATTTTTCTTGTTTTACTTTGTTTTTTTCTAGTGTCAAGTTTATATTTTTAGTTTGAAGATTATTTTACTTTTAAAATTCTTTTAGTTATATTGTTAATCATTCATTATTTTTATTTTAAAATATGATACGAAAAAAAAATGATATTTTATTTCTCAAGTTTTACAACATATTATGGAGAGAACTATTAAAGTTTCATCGTGAATCTCTACCCACCGTCACATGAGAGAAAAGTAAAAATGATCCCAATGTTAAAGAAGGGAAAAAAAAAGGAGACATCGGAAAATTTGAGACCCATTGCGTTAAAAAATATAATCTAACATTACCAACCAAGCTGGCTTTAAGGATAATAAGACCATTATTGAAGAGGAAGTTCGTTTAAAACAAGAAATAATAAATGGTTTCCACACAAAACAGAACACCTAGCCAATATTTGTAGATTTCAAGACAGCATCTGATATAGTCAGACAAAAGTAACTAGTAAGCTGACAAAGGAGTAACAGGATACTTCTATATCCTATATTATCTATACTATAGATCAGGGGTCTCCAAACTAAAACCTGCAAAAGTTGCATCGTAAATTTTTCAAAATTGTTTACTTACTTTAAAATTTATTAAATCATTCAAACACAAAATTCGGTATCCAAAACTGCCTAATGTATTTTACGATACATAGTACATAGGCCAAGTTGTAAAACTGTGAATCATACCATTTCTAATAACTACATGAATGGTTTTTGTACAATAATCATGTATAATATTAGTAACACATTCACATTCACAAGAATGTGGTTTGTTTCAAGTATAAGGGTCAAATGTAATTAATAAAAAACATTTGCTGGTTTTAGCTAATGACTTGAAGGGGTATATCAACTTTCAAAGATCATTTATGGGCCAAGAGTAAATGAATTAGGGCAATAGGAAGTAAGTTAATGGCTGATCTATGAGGGAAAGGGAAATCCTCCCTCTCCCACCAAAAAAATATATATATATATATATATATATATATATATACACACACATATATATATATATGTATACACATGGCTGTGTTTAAACTATATCTACTAGAACCAATACTTGTAAATAACTGCAATAAATTATTTACTTGATAGAGTAAAATGAACCTTGGTTCACTTCGAGATATCAATCATTGTAGATGATTCAATGAAATTAATTTATTACCTTTCCTATGCCTAAAAACAATCGATTTTAAATAATGTGCAATACAGATAATAGATCAATTACAATTTATTTCAAGAAAAAGTTTATATTTATGCCAAAATCAGTGGTTATATTGATATAAAAACAAAATCCCTTTGGATCCCTCACTGAGGTAAGTCAACCAACTGGCAGAGAAGTAAATCATATAAAATAATAAACTAATGTTTTTATCATGATCTATTAAGAAGCTCTATAACTAACTTACATAATGAAAGTGGACATTTTAATGTGCACAAGTAATAAACCTATTTTAAGCAGATTAAGAAGCTCTAGATTTATTCCATTATTCTGCAACTGAATCTATTTTAATGTACTAAGGATGGATTCTGGTTTAATAATCAATCATAGATGTTTACCTTCTAAAATTTGTTAATAATATTCATTGATAACAATAACCAGAAAGGAGATTAATTTTGAATTATTAATAAAATATAGGCCTCAGTAATTTCAAACATTAAAAACAATTATTTATTTATAAACAAAATCAAATTCCCTCCCATTCAGGAATCATGGGGACAATGGTACATTAGTTAACTTTTGTTAATGCCCTTATGATGTCTGAATAGGCCATAATTCGACTTTATTTATCAATTAATATTTATTTTTTCAAATATAGAAATTTACCCATCAAACATTCTCATGTTCATTTCTTACACTTCTAGTAAATAAAAACGAGACTATTAGAAGGTTATATATACATTTATTTCTGTTTCATTTGAGTTATAGACCATGAAGGTCTTTTCCCTTGAGATGTGGTCTCCTTAGAGACGTATATTGCTTGCGAGGGAGCACAGATAGCCTGGAGGCTGTCATCCAACCACATGTTGCTACAGATCATGGTCTTCATGGTGCAGTGGCAGGCCACCCTTAGCTCCATAACCAATCGCTTTGGAGCTAATCTGCCAGTGTCCTTTCCACTGACTTATTTGGGTTCAAGGACTAGATCTATGGATTATGGCTGCTCAACAGGTGCACAGAACCTTTGCATGTTTCACTAAAACAGACCATCCATGGACCAAACCTCAGGGGGGCTACTGTCATCCTGGAAAACCACATCATTTTCCAATTAAAGAACAAAGGTTAGGAGGATCAATACTCCTATGCCCAGTCGGTAGTAGGATGACGGGCTTCACATACTGAGGGGAGGGGGTCTTGGGCAGCGTGGCTTTCCCTGGTGGACTGTCACCCAAATCGGGCATTATCCATCCAAGTATTTATCACGCACAACATTGCTTAATTTTAATTACCTATTGCAAGTGCCTTAGTCTACTCGGCTATTTGGATCATAGTAGAAGTAGCATCCCAGATGGAGATGCTCAACTACATTTTTGGTAACTATCTCTACCCTTGATTACTGACATTTTCCCATGGAACATTCTATATATATATATATATATATAGAAATGATAATAAAAAAGATAGTTTTTAAAATTGAGAAAAATTATTGCAAGAGGATCCTACAGATAACAAAAATGCCTCAATCAAAACCTCAAAGAAAATTGTATAAAGAAAGATTATAAATAAAAAAGGAAGACTCAGATGAAAATTAATTATAAATTGAAATTATAACTAATTTCAAGTAATAAAATTATCATAAATAGGCATCTTATAATAATAAAATAATTGAATTTTCTACATAAAAATTAAAACATGCATTATTATTAGAAAAAAAGAAGAAAGTGTTCTATGAAAAGGACTAAGCAAATATATAGTTTGTCACAAAATTGGTCAAATTATAGAAATTTTCATTTTGAAATATATAAATTATAATATGGCTGAGAAGTTTGTTGGCAGTTACATTCATAGAAAAAATATAACTTTTTTTTATTTTTCTATGTCATTTCAACCCTCAACCAACTTTCACATCCATATTATCTACAGTAACTTATTTCACCACCATTGCAAATTATAATATTAATAATGGAGTTTTTTTGTTTTTTTTAGTCAATAGACATGTTATAATGTAACACAATATCTATTCACTTATTACTAAATCAATGGTTTATTATTTTTAAATAGTTTTTATAGAGAAACTATGAAATAATTCAGTGTTAGTAAAATAAATTCAAATAATGGATTAAGGAATGAAATAATTTTTAATACCTTACATTTGAAGAGTACTAATGTCATCTTTTAAAAATTTTATTTCTCTTTTCAATAACTGAATGAAACCCATAAAAAAATATGTGATTAGGGTTATTACTGTGATGTTAATGACTTTGGCATTCTTTTTCCTTTAGTTTACCATTAAAAGAGAGAAGGGTAGCTCAGTGAGTTAGCAGGGTGGGATTCAAGTCTGGCTATGACCGATAATTCATTTATTCACTTATATAAGCTGTGCATTGAATACAAAATGAAATTAAAATATTTTTTTACTATCCTGGTACTGTTATAATTTTAGAGCAAATTACTAATACAGAGATAATGCCTGTTTGGCCATACATTAAATTAAATATTTACAAAATAATATCTAACTAAAATAAAAATACAGACAGAAAAAACTTTAATGAGGAATGAGATTTAAATGAGGAAAGTGATTGCGCTATCTATCGGGATGGATAGAATTCCAAATGGAGAGGGCTTAAATTACAAAGGATTTTTCAAATGCAGCAGTTCTGTGAGGAGGACAGAGGTCGGAAGTACGGAATCTGGTGGGACATGATTGAATGGAGGATTTGAATTATAGGCTCTAAAGAATATAGGAGGGTCGCTGACTTCTAATGGCCTGCTATAGGAAGGTAGCAAGGAAGTACAGACTTCTGTAGGATGGATAGAGCCACTTCAACTCGGTGTAATACTGGGTAATATGAGTATCTCTTGAGATCTTAAAGATAAATAGTATTGAGCAATTCATTTGGCATTTAAGTTTGGATTTGAATTATCATGAGAGTTCAATTGGTTCATACAACCATAATCGAAGTGGGGGGAAACAAGAGAGGAAACCAGGAGTTGATGGGTTTTGTATGGAAGGAGATAGCAAAGACGGTTGAGCTGTTTCAAGATAGAAATAGTACAATGAGAAATTTGGGAGACGTGTGGTTTCCAGGAGAGGGTTTGATAAAAAATAATACCAAGGTTTTTAACGGAAGTATGGAACAAGATAGGTGAGTTGTTTAGAAAAGATTGGGAGGTACAGGATTGGATTGGTGAGTGAAAGGGATCCGATAAGGATAGCTTTCAGTATGAGTCAGAAGAGCCTCTTGTGGAATATTCAGCTCTTATAAACTGGATATCAGAGACTTCATTGGGTTATGGGAGGAAGACTTCATTGATTGAGACACCTGAATATTGTATGCTGATCATATCACCTCTTTGAATAACCATTGTTCATGAAACATTCTTTGTGATCAAAAACTGAACCCAAGATACTTCATGGATTGTAATGTTATGGTTTGTTTATTATTTTTATATGTATATTTTTTTATCATTTAAAATTTTCCTTAAACTTAAATGTGTTATCATTACAAGATATCTGAAATATATATTTATGTCCCCATGCAAAAAATGGAAGAAGGACCAGATGGAGAAAGAGGAAGAGGCCGCCCTAGACTACGATGGACGGATGAAGTAGAGGAAGACCTGAGGTTACTGGAAGTGAGACATTGAAGAGAAGAAGCAGAGGATCGGTCTGAGTGGAGGAAAAATTGTTAAAGAGGCCAAGGTTCTTCATGGAAGAAGAAGATATATATATGTATGTACACAAAGGGTGTCCCAGGAGGAAATGTCTAGAAAAAAATGTTTAAAAAGCAGTTGAGAATAACAAAGTTTATGTAAAACCAAAATAGAAAAAAATCTTATTAAAAAATCTTTCCTAAGTCAAATTATTAGCACATACAAATTTAAGGAGTTACTGCTTTCATGACTATCGGTTTGTCATAACTAACCTTGACTAATAACAAGTTTAGCTCCTAAAATTTAATAAAATAGATATAAAAAGACTACCCAGAAAATTCAAAAGATATAAATGATGATAGTTTAATTTTTCTTCTGTTTTATTTTTCCCCTAACCTCCTCATATTTTCAAAATTGGAGATTGACTTATGTTCAGATTTGACCAATATTTGAGCAAATACAATATAAAAATATCCATTTCCTTCTTTTTGCTTCAGTTTTATGTGACTTTCCAACTACTCGAGCGAACATCATTCCAAAAGTTGTAGTTCCCGTATTGGCTTTGTATGAGAACAATGCTCAAGGATAAGAGGAAAAAAGGTAAAACATTAAAAATTTAGAAATATTTGAACTGAAGCAATAAAAATCAAGCAATCATATAATCTCAATATTTCTCTCTTCTACCTCGGTAATTATGTATAAAAAATCTTTACATTCTGAAATAGGTAAAATTTTAAATGATTGTAAATTGAAAAATTTCTTTTAGACTTGAAAAACGATGGCCGCTAGTGCAATTCAAGTTACACGTCGCTCTGCCTTTGATACGATCTAATGTGCTTATTATTTAAAATACTGCTCTAAGACTTTTTCAACAGTGACTATATTAATAGTTTTATATTTTTATATTCACATATGATCAGGTGAGTGACTATTTATTAACAATGAAACAGTTATAAATTAGTGCTCGTTTGGTTAGCCCATGTGGCTAGTAATTCCCTTGCGGGTTTTACCTTATCTGCGATAAGTTCAAGCCAAGGCTCGGCACTGTGTACAATAACATTCTTCAGTGTTATTCTCAGTTCGAATCCAAGACATTTAACTTCATTTTTTTTTCTTTATATTTTCTTTTTTTTTTTCTTTCCAGAGACTCTTTTATTTCATTTTTTTCTTTGATTATTTATTTTTTTGAAATGAATTATTTTATATTTTATTTTATATCTGTATATATTTATGTAAATAATTTTGTAAATAGCTTAGTGTTTAAGAAGTTATCTCATAAATTTTAATTTTAATATTTAGGTTTATATATATATACATAAATTTTTTTTTTCTTTTTCTTAATTTTCTCTATTTGTTAATTTTCTCTAACACTTATGATGGATCTGGATAAGAACACATCATGTGAAGACACGGAGGATGAGACACCCTTTTCGGAAATTAGCGAGACCGACTCGCAATATTTGAAAAGGCGTACACTCCAAAAGCGTCTCCGAAACTCAGTTCCCGGATCGGGACAAAACTCACCTAATAAAAAAAAAAAGAAAAATAAATCAAATAACCAACCAGAACAAGATAAATCTCCACCGAGAACTAGGAGCAAATCTAATGCCACTCAATCAGAGCCAACTGCACCAAAAACATCAGAAAGCAAAAACTCAATTCAAGAAAACAACTTATCTCACAAGACTCCGAAGCTTCAAGATTTTTCTGATCCTGAGCCGCCGCCAATATTTGTTTCAAAAATTAAGAACTTTATGTCGTTTGGTCAACAAATTGCAGATTTGATCGGAGAGCCAAATTTTCGATGTTACTCGAGAGTGAACGACATCAAAATTAATACTAATTCTAGAGACAATTATAAAAAACTAATCAATTTTTTAACAAGCAATAACTACGACTTCCATTGTTACCAATTAAAACAAGAAAAGGCGTATCGAGTGGTCCTGAGAGGACTACATTCAACCACACCCATATCTGCTATCAAATAGGGCCTCGAAGAAATCGGTCATAATGTCAGGCACATAGCACCTGTACTACATCCTAGAGAAAGATATCCGCTACCATTATTTTTTATAGACTTGGAACCAGCAAAAACCAATGTTGAAATATTCCAGGTTCAACGATTGGTTTACTCAATAGTCCGTTTTGAGGAACCGAAACAGAAGCCTCTAATTGTACAATGCACTAAGTGTCAAAACTTGGGCCATACAAAGGCCTATTGTTATCACGAAGTCAGATGCGTTAAATGTGCCAGCCTACACGCTTCAGACACTTGCCAGAAGCCAAGAGATGAGCCTGCGATGTGTGCTCTTTGTGGCGAAGCCCATCCTGTGAGCTACAGAGGATGTGAAGTGTATAAAAATCTTTACAAACAAAGATCACGAAACTCAGCGTCCTATCTCTCTTTTACCCATCATGGGCAAAATCCTAGAAAAACTCATCTTAAAACGCCTGTACCCTATCCTAAATTCTAAACACATAATCCCAGATCACCAATTTGGTTTCCGAACTTCCCATTCCACTATACAGCAATGTCATCGTGTGGTAGACGTAGTCTCCTCTGCATTGGAGCGCGGAATGTACTGTACGGGAGTCTTTCTCGACGTTGAACAGGCGTTTGATAGAGTTTGGCACCCGGGACTGCTGTACAAACTCCGAAAATTCCTATCACCTACATACTTCCTCATTATCCGTTCCTACCTTACTGATAGATACTTTAAAGTAAATCACAATAACGCCTATTCATCCCTTTTTTCCCAGTCTGCTGGTGTTCCTCAAGGTAGTATCCTAGGTCCTATCCTCTATACAGTTTATACAGCTGACATCCCTACCTGTCCCAACACTGTCATCACCACATATGCCGATGACACATGTATCCTATCAGTAAACAATGACCCAGCAATTGCATCCCAAATGCTTCAATCACACATCATAAATCTAGAAGAATGGTATCAAAACTGGAGAATTAAAATAAACTCCAATAAATCCCACCAAATTACCTTTACCCTTCGTCGTAAACCAACGACTTCCTGTCCTACAGTTTCCTTTAACAATACTCCACTTATCCCTGTTGAGCAAATCCGATACCTAGGACTCCACCTGGACAAACGACTAACTTGGAATCCTCATACTAGACTGAAACGACAAGAAACCGCTCGACGTTTCCGATTACTTCAGCACTTACTTGACAAACGCTCTAAACTTCCCATTAATTACAAAAGACTTATATACTTGACTATAATAAGACCTATTTGGACTTACGGAGTTGAGCTATGGGGCTCCACTAAACCATCGAATTCCTCTCGCATCCAATCCTTACAATCCAAAATCCTTCATAAAATCCTCAATGCTCCTTACTTTGTCACTAATAAAATTATCCATAAAGATCTTAATGTTCCTTATGTTTCAGATCTGGCCCAATCCAGATACCTATCCTTCCATAATAAACTTCAGAATCATCCCAATCCTCTCGTTTCTAACCTTGCTTCCTCTTCAATTCCTGATAACCCTCCGAGGCGTCTGAAAAGAAGATGGCCCCGTGATCTCCTAATGTAGTCATATCATTAGAGTGCTACCATTGGGTAGTTACTCAGCAAGTGTATTCATGTCATTATATCAATTATGTCCAAATTTACTTGATGTATTTATGTAATACAGTTGTAAATGTCATAAAGAAATAAAAAAAAAAAAAAAAAAAAAAAAAGACTTGAAAATGGTTCGACAAGCCGAAACTTTTAATTAAGATGTTGTAATACTTAAGTTGACCAAATTAAAAATTAGTGTAAAATTAGCTTAAAATAAATAAATTGGAAAACAATCATATAATGTTTCAATGATGGTGAGTTATAAAAAAAGCCATTTACAAAGTTGATCTAACAATATGCAAATAGCAAAAAATTGATATTAAAATATCGTGATTTAGGGCTAGCGGTTAAGCAGAGACTGGGAAGGGTGGCTGCGTTGGATAGAGACTCCTTAACGCTAGAAATGGCATTGTGAGGAAGACAAAGAAGAAGAAGACTTAGGGCTATTTGGATTCAGTAAGGGGCTCCTAGGAACCAATGAATAAAAGTTTAAAATTATGCATAGGTTTGTGAACAAATAAAACTATAGAAATAATTCAAAATCTCCACAACTGGTAGTAGAACTAGAGCTATACATTTTTTCGGTTCATGGTCTATATAGCTCTAAGTTGTGGTTCTTTAAAATATGGTTAGGAGTGTAAACAATTCCATTTTTTAACAGTAAAATAGAGAACATAATTCAACAGGTTTAACCACAGTTTATAAATATTATACCTTAAATAACCATTTAAGAATATTATAATTTGATCAATTTTATGAGTCACTGAATTTTTAAAAATATTCCAAGACTATATGAGATTAGAATTTTTAATGTTTGTATCAAAAGTAATTATATTTGGGAGAAAATATACGAAGGTAACAACAGTAACATCTTGCCTGTAAAAGAATTAAAAAATATAATTCAATAAATCTCATATTAATAGCATATTTAAGAACGAAAGGAATTGAAAGAAAATGGTAAGAAATCAAGGATGTAAAAAATCATTGTATTACCAAAGATCAGTCATACCTGAAAAGTTCTACAAACTAATGAACCATAGAGATGATTGATCTAAAGATACAGAAAAGGAGATAAACCACTGACAGACTGGCTAAGGTAAAAGACCAAGAAATAACAAAGTAAAATATATTATTTTCATTGACACCTAACATAAATCAAAGCAAATGTTTTTTTTCCTATTATTTGGAATTTTATTATCCTTTTCCTATTATCAATTACTTGGAAATTTCTGGTCTTTTTCCTGGCCATATTTAGAAATGCCTCCTAAGCAGGTAACTGTTATATATAAAAAAGAAAGAACAATGTGAAAGGTTAAGGAAAGGTGCATTAGCAATCCCAGTGTTTTCAAACATATGGATTAAAATAACCCTAAAGATACCATTTAAGTGATCAATATTCTGGATAAGATAACTACCATGAACAGATAACTACAAAAGACTGATTTTACGTTCTATATTCCATCAAAGTTCTACAGAATTATTTGCGATGAATGTTAAATGTAAATTAAAAAAAAAAAATATGTTTCTGAATATACTGGTAATTGTTTGATTTATGGTGTAAATAAATACTATGTGATACACTATTACTAAAAATAAATAGTACGTAGTTTTATAGATTTTGTGAAATTTATTTTTGATGGAACATTTAAAAGAGGTGTGTTTTAATTCACAACAATATTAATATTCTTTTAAAAAAATGTGAATATCACTTGAAGTGTTGTTTAAAATTTAATACCCAACCCAATTAATTATTATAATTTATGTTAATAATGATTAATATTAATGACTTATTTATTTATTTCTTATAATGAAGTTAAAAAAATATTTTTAATGTAATAAAAGGGTTTAAATGTTAGTGAATCTAGGAATGTGAAGTTTCAACACTACTTATGAATGAAGGGATTCAATTACTACAATGAAAATCAATAAAACGGTTAGAGAACAATTTCTATTTATTGTGAGGAGTTTAAAATGCCTTGCTGTTAACCTTAAAAAAATTAACTCTTGCTATTAGTGACTTTAAAATTGTCATTTGCAAAGTTTGTGACTGTATAAATTCTGAAGCAAGGGTTTTGAAATACTTACTGTTATAAACCAGCATCTCAGGTTCTCTATCTGAAATAAGTATTTCCTTCATAAATAATTCCATTATATTTTGAACTTAAAAATATATTTGGCCGATAAAATAAAATAAAAATTCAAACGGTAAAAATGTATTTAAATATGTACAAAAATTCTTGTTGTCCTGTTTATGATCAAAAATGTTGTTTGAATACATGCATTGTGTGTAAAATTATATTGATTCCCTCTTTGTAAATAAACATCAAAAATATTAAAGAAGCTTTATCATCTAACTAAATTTTAACTATTCTAATGATTTGTAAAAGAATTATAAACAATACAGAAGTATTTCACTATTAAAAATAATGTAAATACGAGTATATTTATTGGAATAATAAAAGAAATTCCTTTTATTAATTTTCAATCTTTATATTTTTTTGTTAATTTCCATCACTAATTAAATGTCAATGTTGGCTATATTAGTTTCAAACTGTATTGTGTAAGTTATTCTGAATTATTTGTGTTTTTTTACAATATATATTAAAATTATATAGAAGAAGTAATGAATAAAATTGCAATTAAATTTTTGGCCACTAGCTTCAATTAATTTAGGTTAATGAAAAAATAATTTTGTTTTTATTTGTGAATTTCTGTATGTAACCAAATTTTAATATCACACTTTTAATATAAATGTCAACCTACTTTGGTATTATTTTCTATATGCATTTTATTATATGCATTTACCTCTATTAAGGAAGACCAAAATAAATGTCCCTGGGCTATCAAGAATAAATTAAAGCTAAACACAATTTGAAAACTCAAGCCATAGTTATGGGTTTTAATACCCTCTTCAGATCTATTACCACCTTTCCTACTGTAGTCCTAAATGGTAACCCTATCACTTTTATTTCATCTGTTCAAAACTTGGGTATCAATGTTGAGACAAAACACACCACTATGTGAGACAAGAGAGACCTAAGAGAGAAGACATGGTCATTGTATAAAATAACGTTATCAACGAACCTTTAATTGACTGAGAGAACATCATCTTTCCTCCAGTGCATATCAAGCTGGGCCTTATAAAGCAGTTTTTAAAGGCATTTGATAAGGACAGATCATTCCTTGCATCTGTAGAGGGAAAAATGCCTTACTTGACTCAGGAAAACACTAAAGCAGGAATATTTAACGACCCAAAAATAAGAAAAGTCATTAAGGATCAAGTCTTCATAAATTCCATGAATGAGGCTGAGTGAAAAACCTGGACTTCATTTGTTGCAGTTGCAGGAAATTTTCTGGACCAAGAAAAAGAAGAAAATAATGTTAGACTGGTAAAGAATATGCTTAAAACTTCAAAACTTTTGTGTGAAACATGAATTTTAAGGCGCACTATTTACATATCCACCTGGACCGTTTTCCTAAAAATTTAAGAGACAGCAGTGAGGAGCAAGGTGAAAAATTTCATCAAGATATTACAATTATGGAGGACTGCTATCAAGAAAAATGGGATGTGAACATGATGGCAGATTATTGCTGGAGATTAGAAAGGGATTGTTACAAGATATATTTAAGGTCATGAAAAAGAAGCTTCCGAGATGTTTAGTAACTATTGGTTCGTTTTGATGAAAATTTTGAAAGCATTTTTTTAAATATTTATAACATATATATTTAAAAATGAGATTCTGCCAGTCGGATCTTGCCACCTGCAAAAATGGCAGCTGATTTAAAGAATACTAGGCCATTAAATTAAGGATCGAAACAAGAAATACATTACGAAAAATGAGGGAAAAGTTATTTTTTTAAACTGTATATATGGGTTTAGGAATGTAAAAAAAATTAATAATGCGGGCCACCAAGAGAAAACTTTTTACAGCCAAAAATGCCAGATTTTATTGATTTTTTTGTTTTGTTTTTCAGATCCCAAACGGTGCACCGAAGTGAAAAACGTACTCTTAAAGAAATTAAAGAATGTTAAATTGTAGTAATGAGTACCTAAACATAATAATTTGGTTAAATAGTATCAGGGGTGCCCATCCCCTTCAAGGTCGATGGAGCATAGCCTTCCCCCACTCCTTCCAAAATATCTTTTTGCTCTCCACTTCTTAAAAGCAGTGCAAGCGGAAGTGGTATTTAAAAAATCTTAGGTTATATATAATGATACATCCTGTAGACAGTCCCATGCTTGCCCTTGTCTTTTGGTTTGAAACTTTTCATTTCAAATGCTCATAATTCTCTCGAAATGTGCCCCCCTCAAAAATTCCAAACCCTGTCAAAATGTGTCCCACCTCAAAAATTCTGATAGCGCAAATTGCGCCATGAAACCCCCTTCTGGGCACCACTGAATGTTATGTCGATAACCACAGTCAACGAATGCTGATTTTTATAAAATTCGTCAAAAACTTAAACAAATGATTATAAATGGCCTTACAACTTGGAAATGAGTCCTCTAAGAGAAAAACCTCATAGAATAAAGGTTGTTGTAGAGGAGCTTCAAATTCTGCGTTCATTGGTATGAGTACCAATGGTTTTAATGTAGGTCACTTACTCCATTCAAAATCGGTAGTAAATAGCGATGGCTGGAAATTGGTAATGAAGATAACAGTAATTTTAAATATTTCAACAGTATGGGTGTCTATTATACTGAGTTATTTTTGTTAAGAGTCTAGTATATACTAAGGTGACCAGATTTTAACATTGGAAAAGTGGCAGACCATTGACCAGGGTGGTGGGGAGGTTCTGGATTAAAAATTTGATGTTCCAATAATTAAGTTTACATAATGGTAATCTAGTGCAAATATATTCAAATAACATAGCATTCAACTGAAATAAGGTTGATAATTTAGTTCTAAAGAAATATTTTTGAGAGCAAATAATTTGATGTCTAATTTATGACATAAATAATAAAACAGTTTTTATTACTTTGTGGTTTTATGCCAGCAGTTTGTACAAAATTAAGCAGATCTTTTTCAAAATTCTATAAAACTTATTAAAGGTCACAAAATTATGGTAATCAAAGTAGCAAATAGAGTTAACCTGCTAATGCCCAAGATTAATCCTTTTCCTTATAAATATATTTTTTAAATAATGATATCTCATTAAAAAGATAATTTTCGGATTGTTCATTGAGTGCAAACAATAGTGGTTGAATTCAACAATCAACAATGCGAACTTTGATAGCAGTTCTCAACAATTTATCATTATTATTAATGTTTAACATTATACAATTAGCAAAAATAATATAAAACTCATATCCTGGTGAAAAGTGCATGACCTCCGAAAACAGCATATTCTCTTTCCATTCTTCGGCCGTTCCCCAGCTTGTAGTGCATTCTTTCTAAAAATTTGGGACTTATAACACGGTGGGACGCTGCACAAATTCTTGAAAATCGGGAATGTCCCACCAAAAGCGGGACCTCTGGTCACCTTAGTACAGGACTTATTTCCACCTCTCAGCAGTGAAAGATTTTTAGAAACTAGGCATTAAAAGAATTTATTTGAATTTTATGAAGAAATAAAAAATCCCAATTTGAGAGGTATAGTTGACCAACATTAAAACTGTTGGTACTCAGTGGATACAGAATTTGATGCTTTACAACTTTTATTCAGATTGGGTAAAACAAGTAGTTAATCCAAGCATACATGTTTGTCCAGAATATTTGGAAAGATTAAGAAGTATGAGAGCAAAGACATGAATCCAAAAAAATAAAATGGCTGGAGATATGAATGATTAGTGGGGATTAGAAAATTACATTCAAATGCAGTAATATTATTATAAATAAATTAATAAAATTCTGGTTTGCGCAACGCACAACTTTCACTTACCCCTGTACTTTGAATAGAAGTTATTTTCTAGCAATGTAGGGCAATCATAAAATTTTTGAAGTGCATTTTAAACGGAGCTAAAGCTTAAAGCTAACAGATAAAAAATCATTAAAATTACAAAAAGTCTATTTATTATATCGACGGAGGGCAATAAAAATCTAGTTTTATAAACCACATAACTTCAGTTTCTGAGCCTTTCAGTTGACAGAATGACTAACTCCAATTTCAACGTTTTTGAGTAATGTCATTTTATTGATATTTCTAGTTGGAAAGTTATATCTATACAGACAGTGAGCAGATAGGTCAAAAGTGTCACACTAATTGTAAGTGAATAATGTTGGGATTTCATAAAGGGAAAATTCATCAAATTATTCACTAATTTAATTTACTGAAGCTTACTTGATGATTTTTTGGAATAAACGGACAATAGATGCCTAATTATTTAAATATAATATCATATCTAGAGTTATTAAACTACAGCAAAAATATTTAAGGTTATAAACATATCCATGAAACATTTTTATAATTCACTTTATCTTTCACACAAGTACAATTAAATAGTATTTTAAACAATGGGATTGTCATGATTTGTTGGATTTCAAATATTTGTTTTTCAAACGTAGAAAAAAAGTTAAAAGTTTACATTTAGTAAGAACATTTCATTTAAACATGTGATTTACGTTAAATTATGTTAGTTTTCTGAAATTATTATTTTTTTTTTTTTGTCACTCTCTGTTACCTTCTACAACTTTATTTATATGACATTATTTTTTCTAAAATTCTCCACTTTCCAACAATATATTATACGTATACCTTCTGACTGTTATTTTTTCAGCACTTTTCTTTATTTTTCCAGTTCCCAATTATCATATTCTTTCAAACTTCATATTTAGCCATTTTTTATAGTTACTGTCAATAAAATAGAGTTAATTTATTTAAATAAACCATATTAAAAGTACTTTAGAGGAAGAGGTATACGAACATTGACCATTTGAGCCCTGTAAAGTGACCTAAATGATATTAAAGATCACTCAATTATACAATCAAAAACCGATTTTTTACAAAATGGTTAAGAGCCATTTTTGAGAAAATTGTAAAAATGTGTTTCACCGTTGATATAAAGTAGCACTTCCGGTTAGACAATTTTAAGGAAAAAGTTGCTGTAACATCTAAGCAGACACCTATCTTAAATACGTAATATCAGTTTCATATGACAGTTCATTTTTAAGCTAGACTTTTCACATACATACACACAGACACAGACACAGACACACAGAAACACACACACACACACACACACACACACACACACACAGACACACATACACAGATCATTTTGCGGGACTTTCACGATCGCAATACTTCGCCATAATATATATTTCATATATAGGTAAGTGAAAGTAAAAAATGATTCAATTATAGTTATGATTTTCATCCATCAGAAAGAAGTTGTTTTGTTGTTTCCAATGGTTTTGTTTCAACCAATCAGTTACTAAAAGTAAAAGGTATTAATATAGCAAACTATATATTAATTAATAATCTCAGTTAAACAAAAAAAAAATTAAATAATACTTATAGTTAACCAATTACACAAATTTCTTAATTTTAATTATTGATTTTTTTCTATTCTATCATTGTACAGAAAATTATCAAGTTTCATAAATTATGAATTTTCTGAAGAAAAAAAAATTGAAATGATCATTAATAATACAGAAGAGAAAATAGCTCCAAATTTGTCTTAACTGTAATACTCTTGGAAGACATATAAAAGTGAACTAAGGTTTTTTGAATAATTTTAAATTAACTTATACTCTAAGCTGATATTCAAAAAAAAAAAAAAAAAAAAAGAAAAAGATGTTTATACTATTCTATAATTCATTCTTGATTCTTAGGTGTAACTAATTTTTAAGAAGAAAAAGGGTATACATTTTTATAGCAGTTATCTAAAATGTTATCAGTGTAAAGGCAAGAAAGAACCTTTATTCAAACATTCAAAATGTATGCAAAGATTAAAAAGACTATTTTCCAACCAGTTTCAATCCTTAAAATAGAAATGCTTACATTAAGAATTTCCACTAATAGAATATTTCCATAAATATTCATTTATTTCTGTGTAAAACTTTTTGTAGCATGGCTATTACAATGACTTTTAATAAGGAAAGATAATAGATAAGATTATTTGAAGACTAATACTTCACTATCATCTGGGAGTATCATATTTTTTATTTCCTTGATTAATCCAATCCTGTCTTTTTTTTTTAATTTTAAAAAACCTATTTAGATTTAATTTTGTGTCAAAATCAGAAATCTCAGGAAACATGAAATAATTCAAAAGACCACTCTGAAGAAAAATTTGTCTTACTAAAGACTGATCGGGAAACAAAGCACAACAGTTAGTATCAGAAAGGTCTAAATAATAATGATAAACTGAGATTTTCAAACCAAAACTGTAGATTCAGAATATTTCTTTATCCTTAATAGTCAATTTATGGATTATTTCATGTTTGTTGAGTTTTATAATTTTATTACAGACTTAAATTTAAAATAACATAATAAAATATAAATTTAAAACTGACTTTTATGTTTAAAAAAAGGTTCTGTTTTAGTTGATTTGCCTAAGAAAGCAAAAGAAATTGTTGCTTGCGGTATACACCAATAATAGTAAATTAAAGAACTTTTAAGAAGATGGCTCTGGTGTTTGTCAAGAATTAAACTGAAAAAAACAGTAGAAACTATTTAATGAATGCCTATGTTTATGACTAAATTCTGTCAAGTGTGGAGTTGCAGTCTCAGTCCATCAAGCCCACTGGTCCCTGTTCCTGGCTAGTCTTCTCATCTCTAGTATGGTGCGTCCTCTTGCTCCTTCAGTTTTCCAATTTATTCCAAGTACATGCACCTGGGTCTGCTATAAGGGCCTGTTCCATTCATTCTGGTTTCCAAGTACCACCTGGCTTTTCTGGTATTGTCCATTCTACAGACATGTCCATTAAATTTTAGTAGTCACTCTTGCATGATGTTAAACACTGATTTGAAACCCAAATCCTCCCGAGTTCTTTCATTTCTGATGCACTCCCTCCTGGTCTTGCCAACTATTCTTTGGAAGAATCTCATTTCTGCTAATATTAATATGATCCTACTTACATGTTTGTTAAATATCTGGATTTGACATCTCTATTCACTTCTTGTTTGTCTATGACAGTTTTGGATATGTGATAGTACACTCCATTGGC
The DNA here is from genome assembly GCA_928085145.1 of Nezara viridula. Taxonomy (NCBI): domain Eukaryota; kingdom Metazoa; phylum Arthropoda; class Insecta; order Hemiptera; family Pentatomidae; genus Nezara; species Nezara viridula. Next base: position 181,164,663 of record OV725078.1, on the reverse strand, counting down.
CTTTGTCACTTGATTTAGAACCTCCTGATGTATTTTACCATATTTATTTATTATGGCCCCTAGGTACGTATCTAGGTAGATCCAGGGGTTCACTGTTATACAAGATCCTAGGCTCCACGTTTTCTCTTTTAACACAAATAATTTTAATTTTGTTTGGGTTCATTCGTAAAATTCTTATCTTCAGTTCCTCATTCCATTCATTCAATGCCTGAAGAGCCTCCTGGGAGTCAACTATCAATACAATATCATCCGCATGTATCATGGCTTGAGCCAGTACTGGAATTAGGTTCTAAAATACTACTACTGCTCTTGGACTTCTCCATTTACACATTTTCTATATCTCATCCATAAGAAAGATGAATAGTAGGGGTCTAAGGCTTTCTCTTCCTGCTTTACTTCCTTATAAAAGTGGAAAGGCCGCGATGTCTAGCCGTTAAGCTCTAGCGATCTTGGTACACTAAGTTTGCTGGAATCTTCTTTTCATTAGTGTATCCCATATCAACTGCCTCTGGACAGAGTCAAAAACTTCCCAGAGATCCAGGAATGCCAAGTAGAGCCTCTTGGCCCATTCCCACGCTTTCTCTACTATCATTCTTAAGAAAAAAAATGTGATCTTTGGTCTGTCTTCCATTTCTGAAAGAAGCTTATTTTTCTTTAATCTCCTGTTTGACAATACGGCGTCGCTGCTCTGAAATCCTAGTATATATTTTGTATACTACTGAGGATAGTCATATTGGCCTATAGTTCCCACATTTGCTTTAGTCTGCCTTTCTTGTGAATTGAGATTAAGATGTTATTTTCCCATTCTCGTGGCAGCAACTTAAAATCTCTTATTTTAGTCCATATTTTCAAATTAATATTTTAAATACAGTCCTTTGTGGTTTTAGTATCATTTTAAGCTATTAGGCCATTGATAGGGTCTTCTTTGAATTCAATTGGGAGGGTTTTTCCCCCTGTTCTTTCATCAATTCAGATTCAAGATATTTATTTTTTTTTTGGTTGGCGCTACAGACCTTGAAAGATCTTTGACCGCGAGATGTGGTCTTCTATACCACATACCGATTCCTTATTTAAGTACAATGGAGTAGGGTCATCAGTCTTATGTCCGGTCAGTGTGAGTTGCCTCCAGTAGGCTGAGGGGCCTCACAAACCGGGGAAGGGCTTTCCCTGGTGGATGGTCACCTAAATCAGGCGGTCAACCATCCAAATGCTACCATGCTCAGCATTGCTTAACTTGGTTACCTATTGCAAGCGCCTTAGCCCGCGTGGCTACCCCAGCCCCTATATATATATATATATATATATATATATATATATATATATATATATATATATCGATTATTGCTTTGGTAGAAGAAGAAAGATCCTATCTATATGAAATGGTGTTAAGTGATTCTTGAAGTCCTATTAAATCTAATTACATGAACAATAATAATTTTAGAGATGTTTTCATAAGAAATGATTACCCTACTGATGATCCGGAGGACTGATGACCCTACCCCCGTGTACTTAATCAAGAATCGGTATATGGTCTAGAAGACCATATCTCGTGGACAAAGATCTACAAGGTATGTAGCACCAACCGAAAAAAAATATATATATGTATGTATATATACAGGGTGTCCCATAAGTAGAGGGAAATATTTAAGAGGTTGATAGTAGACATCAAGATCTACAAAAAAGTTCATGTAAATAATTTCCCAATTTCCAGCAGAAAAGTAAGAACTTTAAGATTTGTGTTTTTTTAAGATAGTCACGTTTTTTGTTTAATAGAAAGCGATAACTTAAAAATTATTTGATTTAAGTAATGAAACATTGCTTCATAATGAACTAGACAAAATTTACTTGAAACGGAAGTAGAGTTTGTCATTGTCAAAACTATTTAAAGAGGAATTTTGAGCGGACAAACACATCCAAGTTCTGTTTAAAAAAAGTCATAAGTTATTTGTGATTTTTTTTATCACCCTACAACTGTACTATCCCACTTTAAGAAAAACTTCCTAGCTTAATAAGCTTTAAGTCCATATCAATTAAGTTGACATTTATTAGCAAAAATTTTGAGATTTACCACAAGTTGTGTAAAGAAATGATGTGATTTTCTATCCAGTAACCTAAAGGTACTCATGTTTTCAGCAAAAATGACTTTAATTAGCTGTTGCAAAGCTTTTATTTCTTGTTTTTCCATGATATGGGATGTATTGTGATAAATATAAATGACTAAAAATACATTTTCTTTATAAGAATAAAAAAATTTAAAATAATGATTTTTTAAATATTAATTACCTAAGTTGGTAGAGAAATTGTGTTTTCCTCCCAGATTTCTGTCATGAGAATTGATGCATATTTATAATTGACAAACTTAATGTTTCTCACCCTAATATTTACATTTTCATGAAAATAATTGAAGCAATAAGTAGGTTTCTTTATTTTAATAGTAAATTTAAGTAAAAAATATTAAGTTTGCTACTGATGAATACATATCTATGACGGATATCTAGGAGAAAAACACAATTTCATAACCACTATACATCAAAAATATTTAATAACTATTTTTAATTTTTTTATATTTATAAATAAAATGTGTTTTTAGGCAATAACGTTTATTACAATATATCTCATCCCATTGAAAAACAAGAAATAAAAGCTTTGAAACAGTTAATTATATTCATTTTTGCTGAAAACAAGGGTACTTTAAGGTGGCTGGATAGAAAATCACATCATTTCTTTAAACAACTTGAAGTAAATCTATAATTTTTCCCTAATAAACATAAACTTAATTAATATGGAATTAAAGCTTATTAAACTAGGAAGTTTTTATAAAAGTGGAGTATCTGTAGTACAGTTGAAGGGCGATAAAACAAAAATCACAAATAATTTATGACTTTTTTAAATGGAACTTAGCTGTGTTTGTTTGCCTAATAGTCCTCTTTAAATAATTTTAAAAATGACGAACCCTTCTTTCATATAAAGTAAATTTTATCTAGTTTACTATAGAGCAATGTTTAATTACTAAAATCAAATATTGTTTAAGTTATCGCGTCCTATTCAACAAAAACGTGAGTTGCTTAAAAAAACACAAATCATAAATTTCTTACTTTTCTGCTGAAAATTGGACAATTGTTTGTATGAACTTTTTTGTAGATCTTGATGTCTACTATCAACCTTTTAAATATTTATCTCTAATTATGGGACACCTTGTATGTGTATATATATATATATATATATATATATATATATATATATATATATATATATATATATATATATATATATATATAAAGCTTTTGGGCTGAAGCCAAAAAAAAATTAAATCCTGGATCCGCTAGTGCACACAGTTAACTTAATTATTTCCAGTTTGGTTAGTGTCATTTATAAATACATGAATTTTCATCAAAATTCAATTTTAATACTTCATTATTAACTCTACTATTTAATACTACCAATACCTGTAAGCACTGCCATGATAATTGATAATTGATGCAGTGTTTTGGTGTAAGCATTATTATGTGTGACGAATGAAGAGAAGAATAGTTGGGGTGGTCAGTCAAAAAAGAAGGCAAAAATAAATGATATTTTTTACATATGCCGACGTTTCGACCAGAAGTTCAGGCCTTCATCAGGGCTAAGAAAATAACCAGATAACAAGGTATGAGAAACATAAGTAGTGATGGTAAAAAAAAAGAATAAATAAAAACTTATAAAAAAAAAAATAAATAAATATAAAGTAAAATGAAATTGTTAGAATAATGACAATAGTAAGAACTAAGAGATAAATAATAATAACTGTTACAAAGTGTGGAATGATGAAGTAGGCATAATCAAAAAGAGTGACAAAAGTGTTACAATTGGAATCTTAGAATAAAATGTAAAACATAAAAAATAAATATGAAGTTATATAAGAAATGAAAATAAATAGTAAAATTAAAGCAATGAGAATGGAGTAGTTAGATAGAAAATTGAGATATTGTAAAGTCTATCAAGATGTACAGACAATGTATAATATAATAAAGAATTAAAAACAGAGAAAAGGAATGAAAGGAAGGGGGGAAGAAATTGAGAAAGCTGAAATAAGAAATAAATAAAAGAAGTACTACCTGTCTCCATAAGTGTTGCAGGAAGAATAAAAGTCGTTGCAAGGGAGGGGGAGAGAGAGGAGATGCGTATGTGGCGTCATCTCTAACAGTTATCCAACGAAGTTTGAACTAAAGCTCCGGAAGCGTAAATAGGGACGAGAGATATATTACTCAGAAATATTATGGAAAATTGAATGAAAGTTAATAGAAAGTGGATGAAAAATTTAAAAGAAAAATAACTGTTGAGTAATAAGAGAGAATAATTGAAATAAAAATGTATCATATATATATATATATATATATATATATATATATATATATATATATATATATATATATATATATATATATATATATAAGGAAGTTGTCAGCAAAAAGGAAAGGAATATAACTATGGGTGTTTTAATAAATTCAGAATTTCAGAGTAGGCTAAAGAAAAGTTCTGTTTGTCAGTTTTTAGATTCACTGTCTTTGGTTGAAGCTGGATGTGGGGGGTTTCAGAAATGAGTCGTTTGTCATGGTTGAGAACTGTGGCAAGGATGGATGTTTTGTCGAAATCAAATGTATGATTGAGGGAGAGAGAATGTTCGGATAATTTGGAGGCGGTAAAATTATGAGAGGATACAGAATATTTATGTTGGGTTATGCGGTCTTTTAGGAGATTTTTGGTTTCACCAATATAGGATGAAAAACAATGGGGGGTAGAACATGGAATACGGTAAACGATATGAGAGCGGTGTGAGAGCGGAACAGGATCTTTTAGGGATGTGTATAATTTAGAGAGTGTGTTGTGAGATTTGAATGCAAGCTGTAAGTTAGGGTTAGTAGAGCGTAAAAGTTTGTTGATGTTGTCTGAAAGGTTAGGAATATAAGGTAGAGATCTGTATATAGGGGCTGAAATGGGTTGTGGAGAATTAGTGGAAGTTGAGATTAAGGAAGAGCAATTATTGTGGTCTGTTATAAGTTTGTTAATGACATGGAGAGGAAAATTATTGTTTGACAGGATCTGTTGATATATTGATATTGGTAACATGAAATTGGGGATCAGAGAGGGAGAGACTACGGTGGATGAGATTTTTCGCAACGTTAATTGTTTGGTGGTAGGGATGTTTAGAATGGAAATTTAGGAGTCTGCCAGTGTAAGTTGGTTTAGTGTACCAGTCTGTGGATATGATGTTGTTGGGATTTTTAATGATTAGAAGGTCGAGAAAAGGGAGAGAATTATTGAGTTCGCGTTGTACTGTAAAATTGAGGCGGGGGTGGTAAGAGTTAAAATGTGATAGGATATCGGGAATTTTATTTGGATTGATGATTAGGAGGAGGTCGTCGACGTATTTTCGAATAAAGATGATATCGTCAGGGTAAAGAGGGATAATGGAGTCTAGAAGATCATTGAGAACGATGTTGGAGATGTCGGGAGCGAGGGGGTTACCCATTGTATCACTATGGGGGTACCTATCACATATTAACTCTTACCAACCCCGCCTCAATTTTCCAGTAGAATGCGAACCCAATAATTCTCTCCCTTTTCTCAACCTTCTAATCATTAAAAATCTCAACACCATATCCACAGACTGGTACACTAAACCAACTTACACTGGCAGACTCCCAAATTTCCATTCTAAACATCCCTATTCAAATCTCACAATACTCTCTCTAAATTATACACATCCCTAAAAGATCCTGTTCCGCTCTCACACCGCTCTCATATCATTTACCGTATTCCATGTTCTACCCCCCATTGTTTTTCATCCTATATTGGTGAAACCAAAAATCTTCTAAAAGACCGCATAACCCAACATAAATATTCTGTATTCTCTCGTAATTTTACCGCCTCCAAATTATCCGAACATTCTCTCTCCCTCAATCATACATTTGATTTCGACAAAACATCCATCCTTGCCACAGTTCTCAACCATGACAAACGACTCATTTCTGAAACCCTCCACATCCAGCTTCAACCAAAGGCAGTGAATCTAAAAACTGACAAACAGAACTTTTCTTTAGCCTACTCCCAAATTCTGAATTTATTAAATCATCCATAGTTATATTCATTTCCTTTTTGCTGACAACTTCCTTATATATATATATATATATATATATATATATATATATATATATATATTATATATATATATATATTATATATATATATATATATATATGTTTGTACGTGTGTATATGTATATATATATATATATATATATATATACATATACATACATACATATACACACACACACACACATACACACACACACACACACACACACACACACACACACACACACACACACACACACACACACACACACACACACACACATATATGCACACACACACCTATATATATATATATATAAGGGAGAATAATTGAACTAAAAATGTATCATATATATATATATATATATATATATATATATATATATATATATATATATATATGATACATTTTTATTTCAATTATTCTCCCTTATTACTCAACAGTTATTTTTCTTTTAAAATTTTCATACACTTTCTATTAACTTTCATTCAATTTTCCATAATATTTCTGAGTAATATATCTCTCGTCCCTATTTACGCTTCCGGAGCTTTAGTTCGAACTTCGTCGGATAACCGTTAGAGATGACGCCACATGATCACCAGATGATGCCTTCTTTTTTGACTGACCACCCCATCTACTCTTCTCTTCATTATCCACGACAGTCAACCATTTACCAATTATTATGTGTGACCTCATTCTCACCAATTAACTTCAAGAATGAAAATAGGAATATCTTCCACACTATATTTCCGAGACCTATCACATGCTGTATACCATTTTTCTTTTCTCTTATTGTTTTATCATGAAACATTTTATACATAAAAATTATGAATAATAAAAGTGTTACAACCTATCCTCCCTGCCATACCATGGATACAAATATCCATGGATGGCAGAAATGCCACAGTGTATATTAATGGTACCCTTAGTAGCGGTTTTCCAGTCACTGTTTGAGTTCAGCATGGAGCTGTGCCATCTGCTACACTATTTAACCTTGCACTATATAGTGTGATTGGGAAGCTAAACTCCAATGGGGATTTAATGCATTCATTCACTTAAATATGTGCATACATTGATGATATTTGCTTAGTGGCAAGGAATAAGCAATCTGTTTTTGATTTTTTAAACTGTTGAAGGCGGAATGTGAAGTGCTTGGTTTAGAAGTCAGTGAAAGTAAAACTAAATACATGTTTGTAAGTTCAGACAGCGATTCAAGATTTAGAGAAGATCTATGTGTTGAAGGTTTTTCTTTCGAAAACATTAAATCCTTATCTTATCTTGGTGTGGAGCTTAATTTCAAAAGTGAAATACCAGCAGAAGTGAATAGACGGATTATGGCAGGTAACCGGGCTTATTACACAAACATAAAACTCTTCCAGTCATCACTGTTGTCACGAATGACAAAAATAAGGTTATATAAAACGTTAGTAAGACCAGTAGTGACATATTCTGCGGAAACTTGGACCCTTTGCACTCCCACAATAAATGATTTGAAAATCCTCCAGAAGATTACTAGCTATAATAATGTATAGTACCAGGAGAGGACGACCTTGGAGATTTTGGATTCAAGATGTAGAAAAAGATTTGGAAAATCTAGGTATAAAGAACTGGAGGAAGAGAGCGTTGTGCAGAGAGGACTGGTGCAATCTTGTCAGGGAAGCCAAGGCCCACCTTAGGCTGTAGAGCTATGTAATAAAGTATATACATAAATAGGGAAATGGGGTAGCTCAATGGTAGGGAGCTGAGCTTCCAATGCTCAAGGTCCCAGGTTTGAATCCCAGCTCATGGCAGAAAAAAAATGTATTCTGTTTCATCTGCCGTGGGGTAATCCTGACATCAGGAGACCCTCCAGGGGCACAACAACCAGCCTCTATAAAGTGGGTACTCTTAATTAAATGATTAATTAAGGGGAAAACCTGGAAGTTCAGAGTGATCTCAGTCAAATCACCTACTTACACAACCGTTGACCAAGAAACAGTACATTCCCTAAATAGTACTGAACCCAAGACCCTTCATAGGTTGTTGTGGTACATGTTATTTTTATTTATATAAAAGTGGTTTCTAGGAATTTAAATATATGATAAATTTACCCGAATTGGAGCCAAACACACAGTGGTACTGAATAGACAGTAAATAAGGATATTCAAAGAAATCACATGCCAAATATTTACGGAATTAGACAAATTATTTATTTGAATAATAATAATTAAATATTCTTTGTTCACTTCTCCTGTTCAGAAGTTGAGTTTATAATTGGATTAGTATAATCTTATATAAAAAAAAATCTTTACCTATTGGCCTTAAAATCTGAAAAAATAAATTTAATATAAAAAGTATAAAACATTTCTGTAGGGAGCTAATCGAAGAAGCCCCAAAAATTTGAGAAAATAAACAGATACAGAATTGCGGAATGAATGAACACAAAGCAATTATTTAGGTGTACAACAGTACTGGATAAATAAAAAACAATGTTTTTCGTGGCCCTGAGAGGGGGCCCCTAATCATTCTGCAGTGATAAAAAGGACAAAACATTTATGTTGGCGGCCCATCGGAGGAGTTCCAAAAATTTGAGGAAATAAACGAATAAAAAACAATTACTAGGAAAATGTAGAACAATGATTTCGGAACCTCCTCCGAGGGCCCCCAGGTACAATTTAGTAGCACCAAAAAAAATCTGATTGAAATCGGTGACTCACAACTGTATCTTCTCCTTGTAAATATCTGGGTCATATCAAAATTTTGGTTATTTGGTTATTATAAAATAGGGTCAAATCGTAACTAAAAGTAGGCAATTTTTTTCTCATGATTTATCTTTTAGAAAACATGCTTATCATTCATTGTTCAGGGAAAATTTTAATTATATGACCCAGAAAAAAACAATGTTGAATTACTTTCTAAGTTTTTCTTATTTGAAGGCCCACTAGTCATTCTATTATAAGTGTTTATTAGGATGAGTTAGTTAAGTCTTCATATTATTTTTATTATCTTTATGTTCTGGGTTATGGTTCACCCATTTACAAAAGTTGTGAATAATAAACATGTGTATTAATAATTTTTGCTATCTTAATTATTTTTATAATACATTATATAATATAATACCATCTTTTATGTATCAAATTATTTACTGATTCTCCCTTATTTATCATTGTAGAACATTAACACATTATTCTCATTATTTTCTTTAAAAACTATTATTTGTAAATAGTTGTTTCAAGCAATGTGATATACCAGATTTTAGTCAACTCCATTTCAAAATTGTTTTCCTACAGTACAATAATTACCCTGGGCGACAAAAAAAATTTTTTTTGAATGTTTCCAGCACTTCATGAGTCAATTGTTATTAATTTTGGGTTGAGAAAAAAAAAAAAATGGTAAATTTTTCTTAGCTCTAATTTCTGTGATATACACAAAGTATTTCATATTAACAGGTTAAGAGAAAAAGATACATTTTAATTATATATGCTAACAACATTGAAAGTGCATTTGATTTTTCAAAATGGTAGTTAAATTCTAAGAGTTCTAAATTGCTGAAAGAATACCTCACAGATGGTGGTGTCTGAAGAGATTATGTGGTGGTTTCATGAGATTGTTGTCTTTTAGCTTATTGTAAGGGAGTTCCAGATGATCCCTACACAAAGACCAACAGTAACCTGCAATAATTGCTTCATTCCAATGGCCTGATATCTTTGTTCCATAACAGAAATGTTCTGATGGAATCTTTTTCCATGTTCATCACTAACAGTTAAACAACTAGGAGGAAAAAAGTCTAGGTGGGAGCGGAGAAAATGGATTTTAAGGGACACGTTGCATCCAAGATTATGGTATTTTTACAGGAGCACTGTCACCAAATGCGTGTAGTTATCATCTCTTTTGCTGTCTAAAAATCCATGAGCAACTCCCTTGAAGGCTTCCCAAGATTCCTTTTCTTTCCTTTCCAAAACTTGGTCAAATGCAGGATTCTTCATAATAACTCAAAATTTGTGGCCCGAAAAAAAATGCCTTCCTTAACTTTTGCATCAGTTAATTTCAGAAATTTCTCTCTTATGTACTTAAAGGCCCGTCCTTCTTGGTTCATACCTTTGACAAAATTTTTCATCAAATCCAACTTGACATGCAGATCTATATGATATATATATATATATATATATATATATATATATATATATATATTGTAATGTAAATATTACATAGTGATTTTAAATCCGTATTATAGGTTGTCATATATTCAATCCTGTTCTCCATGATAGTCCTCAGGGAAAAGATTTGGTCCGCTGTGGATTTCTCACTTTTAAAACCAGTCTGGTACTTTCCTACTATTTGTTCTATTTGTTCAGCATAGGGACACAATTGATTGAAGATAATTCTGGAAAGAATTTTATATGCTGATGGTAATAGCGATATTACTCTATAATTTTTGCAATCAAGCCTATCACTTTTTTTGTATAATGGGTAAATTATTCCTTTTTTCTATTCTGATGACATCTTTTCATCAATCCAAATCTGCAACATCAAATTATGAAGGGCCTTATGCAAATCTTCACCTCGTGTTGAGGTGAGGTGGTGGCCCCCTTTACCCGGTCAAAGTATCTCAGATAGCCATTGGCCCTCAAGCCTAGAGTAACAGTACACTGACACTCACACAGTACACAGATTAAATCACACAACACATACCCCCACATTATACACTAAGGTCAACAACAGTGCACACCTAAGGGAAACCTCACCTAGGTAACCGCTCCGGAAGGGAGTATGTCAGAACGCTCCGAGGAGGTAGTCCCTCCACCTGACTCGGGGGCAGAGTATGGGTTGATATTTCCCTCCCCTTAAGCTACCCTTATCCTGAAACCTCAAAAGAGAAAATGACCGGATTGATAAATGGTAAAAGACACAGGAACCTTCATAAGGATATAATAATTAGAAAGTGGAACATTTTAACGCCCAATAGACCTGGAGGACTTTGAGTCCTCCTTAAACAGATTGACAGTTATAAGATTGATCCCACTGTAATCCAGGAAATTCATTGGACAGGAACAAGAATTCTAGAGAAAAGATAACACACAGTTTATTACAGCTGCCATAGTAAAACCCGGACGCTCAGCACCAGGTTTGTTGTAAAAGAAAGAATGGGAGAACAAGTGATAGATTATGTTGCCATAAGTCCAAGAGTCTGTAGACTAAGGTTCAAAGAACTCTTATGTAATATAAGCCTGATTAATTGCCACGCTCCCACAGAAGAATACGCCCGAGGAGAATGAAGAATTCTATGATGCATTGCAGAGAGAACTCAACTGGTGTCTTTGTAGTGATGTAAAAATTCTGCTAGGAGACTTTAATGCCAAGGTAGGCCGGGAAGAAGTATATTGTCCTATGATTGGGAAATGGAGCCTCCAAGAAGAAAGCAACGAGAATGGAAAGAGAATAGTAAACTTTGCCTTCTCAAGTGATATGGTTATTGGGATTACCTTATCCCCTGTTAAAAGGATCCACAAAAACACTTGGAAGTTTCCAGATGGTAAAAAATTCAACCAAATTGACCATCTGCTCATATCGTCTCGCCACATATCCACCTTCATCAGCACCCGAATCTTTTGTGGTTCGTAGCAACACAGTAAGTAGGAAGATCAGCAAAAAAATCAATGCAAGCAAGTTGAAGGACCTTAAAACTCATCAAAGATATGAAGAACAGTACAGCCATCATATGAAGAATATAATGAAAGAAATGGGTAACAATCCTGAATTGGAAGATGAATGGAGGATTCTGAAAGAAGCTATGACAAGGGCTGCAGAAGAAGGGTTAAGAAACGTAATGAGAAACACTAGAGATGAATGGTTTGATTTAGAATGACAGGCAGCAGCAGATGCAAAAAACCAAGCTTACAAATCGATAGTGCACAGGAGATATACCAGGCTAGCATTGGAAGAATATAAAACTTTGCGACAAGCAGAGAAGAAGCTTCATTGGAAAAAGAAGAAAACCTGAGAAAGAAGAAAACTGGAAGAAATTGAGAAATTAAGAAAGGTAAATGACAAAAAGCTCTTTTATAGCAGGGTCAATCAGAAAAGAGCCGATTTCAAACCAACTTCTATCCCCTGCAGGAGCGAGGATGGTTTGCTGCTCATGAAGAAAGAAGAAATCCTTCGAAAATGGATGTGTCATTTAGAAGCTCTGCTAAATTACTCAACAGTGGAAGAAGCATAAGAAGTTGCTAGGCAGAAAAATCTAAATGAGAACTCATAAGAAGATAATGAACCCCCTCCTGATTTTGAAGAAGTTATGGAAGTGATCCATAGAATGAAAAACTACAAAAGTCTGGGTTGGGATGCCCTTATAGTAGAGCTTATTAAATAAGGAGGTGTACTGAGTGAAAGCTATTATACCTGATTGTAGCGTTGTGGTGAATAGTGAATACAGATCAGATAAGATCTAAAAGATAAAATTTAATCCGCACCAGCTATCAGATGCACTCATCCCATTTCTAGGCAGAGATTCCCAGAGGCATAACCTGAAGGAGACTGGAGGGCCCTCTCAGTTAAGTATAAAAGGGTGAGTTTATTTTAAACAATTCATATAACCCACCACTTTATCAAAATACAGTCCACTGTCAAAATAAGTCGAATGTTGCCTATTTTGAATTTATTAGAGTTATTTGCCTTTGCTTTAATTAAATTTGGAAAGTTGCCTAAAAAGGAGGTGAAGATTTGCATAAAGCCCTTCATAATTTGATGCTGCAGATTTGTATTGATGAAAAGATGACAACAGAGTGGAAAAAAGAAATAATTTACCCATTCTACAAAAAAGTGATAGGTTCAATTGCAAAAATTATAGAGGAATATCGCTATTAGAATAGAATAGAATAGAATAGAAAAAAAAAACTTTATTCTGGGACTAAGTCCCTTCAGAATAACAATAATGTACAAAATAATAGAATATTACTGGCCTAAACGTTTGAAACAATAAATAAAATTGATAAAATAAAATAAAAAGTAAAGAAAACGTTAGGTGCACAAGCTATATACAATAAAGATAAGACTATGTACAGAGCATTTAAAATTATGAACAAAACAATTAAAACTATGAACGAATCACTTGAACTGTGAACAAAATTATATATAAGGGTTGAACAACATAAACATACCCTTTGAGAAATGAAGAACGAAAAAGAGATACAATGAGTTCATTTCATAAAATAAAAAAACTAAAAAAAACTTTACTTGTATATATATATAAAAATAAACAATTAATTATAATTGAATAACAAAAAAATGTATGTATTGAAATTCCTATGTCGATAGTAGGAAATGCATGTACTATCTCTTACCAAGTATTATGATTATATGATTGCTACTCAATACATATATAATATTAATAGTTAGCTGGTATCTGACTGTTTTTGGAACAGGAATTGGAATAGGAGGTTTTTGAATGTGTATAGGGAAGGGGCATGTCGAATTTTGATCGGGAGGGAATTCCAAAAGTTGACAGAGCGGGCTATAAAGGAATTTTGGAATGAGGCAGATCTATGAGAAGGGATGTACAGGTCAGAGGGTCGGGATCTTGTAGTGAGGGAATGGATTGAGGACTTAAATTGGAGAAGGTTGTAGGCATAAGAAGGATGATGATCGGTAATGATTTGATAAAGAAAAGTGCCTAGGAAATATTGTCTTCTTAAGGAGGGGAAGAGCCACCCTAACTCAGTGTAGTGGTGGGAGACACAGGAGCGTCTCGGGGTCCCAATTACAAATCTTACGAAGCTATTCATAAGTCTTTTGAGTCTATCACGGAGTTCCACCGAGAGGCCATCGTACACTACACAGCTGTAGTCAAAGTGGGGAAAGATGAGAGAGGAAACTAGGAGTCTACGGGTATTTTGGGGTAGAAGATGGCGGAAGTGATGGAATAGTTTGAGGGTAGAAATTGCACGGCGGGATATATGAGAGATATGGTGATTCCAGGAAAGGGTTTGATCTATGAGAAAGCCTAAATTTTTAACAAAGGGGTAGAAGGTGATGGGGTAGTTGTTTAGATAGAGTGAGGGAAAGTTGGTGTGGGATCTAAGAAGGGGCTTGGAACCAATGAGAATGGCCTGAGTTTTGGCAGCATTAAGCCTTAATCCATTTAAGTTGGCCCAGGCACTAATTCGATCTAAATCTTCTTGAATTTTGGCAAATGCCACCAGTAACTCAGCGGGAGAAAAGGATAAATAGATTTAAGAATCGTCGGCATAAAGGTGGTGGGAACAATGGATAATTGAATCATTTAGGTCATTAATATCAGAGCTGAAAAGAAGAGGAGACATGCTTGAACCCTATGCGACTCCAGAGGATAAAGGAAGGTAGGCAGATAGAGGTTGATTAGGTATGGAAACTGCTTGGGTTCGTTGTGAGAGAAAAGACTGAAACCAAGAGATGGAACTATTGGAGAAGGATAATGATTTTAATTTGTTGAAAAGGATGGAATGGATAATGGAATCTAAAGCTTTGGAGAAATCAAGAAGTATAAGTATGGTTAGTTTTTTGTTATCTATTGCAGTCTGAATATCACTGGTAATTTTAATGAGAGCAGATTGTGTAGAGTAGCCAGGACGGAAGCCAGATTGGAGAGGATCGAGTTGGTTGGATTGTTCAAGGAAGTTGGAAACTTGGGATTGCACTAACCTTTCTAGGGGTTTCGAAAGATTAGAAAGGATTGATATTGGGCGGAAATCTTCGGGAGAGGATGGATTAGGCTTTTTGTTTAAAGGAAGGACAATGGCTTTTTTCCAAGAGGTCGGGAATATTGAATTCTGCAGGGAGAAATTGTAGATGAAAAGGAGTGCTGGGAAGATTTCAGGGAGACATAATTTTATTAGTTTGATAGGAAAGCCATCTGGGCCTACGGAATTGGAACGGGATTTCATTATAAGGGTAATAAGGTCTGTGGGAGAAATGTCGGAAAAATAAAAATTATTGTCGTTAAAAGGTACCTCTGGAGAAAAGCCGGAAGGGGAGGGTAAAGAAGAGGTGGAAACCGATATAAAGTGGGAGTTTAGGTCATCAGGTGATATTGGGAAAACTGAGGAAGGGGATCTAGAAGGTTCACAGAGGGAAAGCTTACGAAGTAGAAGCCATTTTGATTTGATATCAGGAGCTGAGAAAAGGGCTTCATGAAAGCAGTTCGCTTTCGCTTGTCGGATCCTTGTCTGTGTCGTGTTACGAAGCACTCTGAATGTTTGATAATCATCTGCAAGCCTAGTCCGTCTCTAGCGTCTGCGTGCAGCGTCGCGTCTCTTCTGCAGATCCTTAATTTCCTGACACATCCAAGGATGACGGAAGGTGGAGGTTTTGAGAGGAGCGTGGGTATTGAGTATATTGAGAAGATTAGTGGTGAGAATATCAACCATGGTGTCGACAGAGGAGCAATGATATATTCCATTCAAATCCAATGTTACTAGATCAGGTAATATTTTTTCTCGAGTAAGGGTATCCAGTTGGCGAAAATTGATAGTTCGAGGATGGATTGGAGGAGTGCGGATATTATACGTTATTTGTATCAGATCATGAGATGAAAGAAAGGATACTGGCAATTGAGAGGCGGAGAGGAGGTTTTGTGCTGAGTCGATGATGTAGAAGTCTAGCCAAGTGTCAGATCTGCTGGTGTGGTGGGTGGAGGAAAAAGGAACGATGAATAGGTGAAGAGAGAAAAACAGATTTTCTAAATAGGATTTGTCATTGGAGTTTGAGAGGAAATTGGTATTGACGTCACCGGAGATAATTATTCTGGGATAGAGGGGAACGAAGTTGAATAGGGTTGATTCGAAGGACGGGTCAAATGGCACGAGAAGAGGGCGATATATATATTACCATCAGCATATAAAATTCTTTCCAGAATTATCTTCAATCAATTGTGTCCCTATGCCGAAAAAATAGTAGGAAAGTACCAGACTGGCTTTAGAAGTGGGAAATCCACAGCGGACCAAATCTTTTCCCTGAGGACTATCATGGAGAATGGGATTGAATATATGACAACCTACCATCATTTGTAGATTTCATAACTCAAAACTAATTTATGTACTCACACCTCTACTTTGTCACATCCTTATCTCAAAATAACTATTATTATCAAATGTTGATTGTTAATTTTTTTTTCTTTATATTTTCCCATTTTATTATATCTATTTCTACTATATGAGCCTGCTCTCCTTATATGGGAAACCTCGAGCTCAGGAGACCAGGCGGAGCCACAAGCGGCGGTTAGTGGACTTGCACTCCTGGACCATGAGCGGCAGGCACAAACGGGGGTGGGAGAGGGTGGTCACTGGTGTGGCCATCATAAAAAATACTTCAAAGGGCCTTAAGGCGGCAACTGTAACAAGATGAGTGGGTGCCGCTTCTAAATATGCACAACTACTCCCATCACTCTGGGGACACCTAGAAGAGATACAACTCCAAATGGAAACCCGGACAGATATGGCTCGTTAGTTGTGGCAGGTAGCTTATCTAAGGGAAGGAAACCCTGACAGAAAACCCCTGGTACTCTAGCTTGGGGATTGTCATTTGGGTCAGCAGCTCATTGACGTGAAACTTTTCTCACTACAAGTATTCAGAAAAGAGCTTTGGATTTGGATAGTTGCAACGGAAGCAGACTTTGAAAACGAAAATGGACTTTTCACTTTGGAACGTAGAATATTCAGAGCTTATCCAACGAAAAGACTCAGGTGCAAAAAGAAGTGCAGAGAGCAGGATTCGATCTGGTCATACTCACAGAGACTAAATTGAAAAGAACGGGACAAAAGCTATCGGGTGAATATGTGTACATCTGGAGTGGTGTGGGAGGATATATGCGAGCCAAGGCAGGTGTTTCGGTTCTGATAAAGAAACACCTAAAAAAAAAAATCATATATTGGGAGGAAATATTGGCGAGGTTTATCCGAGTAGATCTGGCTGTTTTTGGCAGAAGGGTAGCAGTCATACGCGTCTACGGTCCTGGTAATAGTGAGCCCCCACAAGTGAAGGATGAATTTGAAGAGAATTTCAGGCTCGTGCTGGAGAAGATTCGTGGGAACGACAAAGTAATCATTCTTGGGGACTTCAATGCACGAGTGGGCCGCCCAAGTAGGAAGCAGAATTGTCAAAAGATGTGGAGAAGTTCAGATTATGGACAACAGAAAGAGGCTCATTGATGTCTGTGGAGCATTCGATCTGCAGGTTCAGAACACATTTTCTCAACACAAACCCATCCAGCAGTCCACATGGAGTAAGCCTGGATTCCAGTCCTCTATACTGGATTATTGCATCATCGGGCAAAAGTCAAGTTATTAAGTGGAAGATTTAAGGGTGAGTGTTCAGGGGTTGGGAATGTGGTACTGATCACTTTATGCTCCGGACAAAGATTCTTTTCCTGTGGAAAGGTGGACAGGGTCTAAGCAGTATGCTGGAAAGCAGAGAACATCACCTAACTAAAGTACAAACTGTATCTTCTTATGGAGGACAGTGTTGGGAAATTGTACAGAAGCAGATTAGAGGGGAAAAAAGATCTGAGCTGGGGAAGCAATCTTTTGGAAAAATATGAACACTTAAGGGAGTGCATCCATTCAGCAGCCTGGGAGGCATTAGGGTATGATGAAAAGATAAAGCGACCAGAACACTCTGAAGAGGTGTCAGATCTGGTGAAGGCCAAGAAAGAAGCACATAAGAAATACTTAGTGTTGAACAGGAACCAGGACTGGATTGCCTATAGAGCCGTGAACAAATGTGCAAAGGAAGAAGTTGTTAAGGAGAAGAATAAACTCCTGGGAGAGATGCTGCCAGAAAATAGATGGAACACTGGGCTTCAATCGGGTAAGAGCTTGGACTATTTTAAAGAGCTTAAGGACACCACGTAAAAGTAATGCTATTTCTTCTATCAGTGAGGCCACTTGGAAAAAAAACATGAGACCCCCCTTAAGGAAAGTAGAGAGCAGTTTATGGCACAGGGAAACCCCCAAGCCGGACCATATGCAAGTGACAGAAGAAGCAGTGAGGGCTGCTCAGGGTAGAGCTAATAGCGGAACAGCTCCAAGACCTGGAGTATGTATATGGAGCTTTTAAAGACCAGTGGAGGTAAGATGCTTATGCTCCCTACCAATGTGGTGAACATGGTCCTGAAAGAATGTGATCTGCCAGATGATCTCCGAACAGGATATATCTGCTCCATCTTTAAAAAAAGGAGATAGGAAGCATTGCCAGAATTATCGCAGCATCTGTGTACAGAGCCCAGTGAGTAGAATCATCAGGAGACTCGTCTGGGATAAGCTTAAAGGGCAGAATACCACACCAGTGGTAAAAACTGGTTTCACTCACAGGTGATCCTGCATGGACAATATTTTTGTACTCTGGCAGCTCAATTGTGAAATGCAGGTTGAAGAATAGGGAGCTTCATTGAGCCTTCATTGATCTGGAGTAGGCATATGATAGTGTTCCTAGAGAAAGAGTATGGCCAACACTGAGAAGAGCAGGTATTAATGAATCTGTTGTTCAAACAATTCAACATTTGTATGGAAGCTATCTGTACAGAGTGAATATTGAGAAATGCCTCTATGAACCATTTTGCAGAACCAAAGGGCTGAAACAAGGGTGTTGTCTATCTCCAAGCATTTTCAAGATATGCTTGGATGAAGTAATGAAGCAATGGATGAGACGAACTGGGACTATGGAGTTTACTTTGATGACTATTAGCTGCATACTCTGTTCTTCGCAGATGACCAGGTAGTGATAGCCCGGAAGAAAGTTTTCCTGGAGATGGTGGTTGTCTAGTTAAAGGAAGTTTATGAAGAGACAGGTCTCAGGATCAATTTCCAAAAGACTGAGTATATAGCATCATGAGATGAAGAAGACGATGATTGAAGAGGTATCCCACGTTGGAACACCAGAAATAAATAAGTATTTCTATTTTATTAATAATATCTGTGTCATGGAAAGCAATTCCCCTCATGCCTGTTTTAGAGTTTATAGAATTATTAATATTATTTGTTATGTATAAAGCTTTAATATGTTTTTCTTTACCTATTGTTTTCTACATTATATATTACCCTAATGTTATCAAAGTCAAACTTGTGATTATTTTAATTGAGTGTTTTAGTAATGCAGAAATATCACATTCTTTACATTTAATTTTATACATTACTTTTTTTTTTTATCTTTTCTATTTTTTCTTTGGTATTCAAATTTAAAATTCTCATACTCGTATTGTATAAACTTTTTTTGTTAGTTAGTATGGTATATACTTTAACTTTTGATAAATATGACTTTTTTAATTTTTAATAGTTTCTGCATTTCATGCGTTTTCTGTTATTTCACTATTTGGATTATTTTTTGAAAAATATTCAGTCATACTTTTTTTATTACTGTTATTATTGTTGCTGTTTTTATTGAAGTTTTTAATTTAACTTATTAAAGGTTGGGTATCAATCCTTTTATTTAATTTTCCAACTTTATTGATTGTTTTCATCTATTGTTCTCACATGTTTTGAGTAGTAAAGAATTTAAAACAAAGGTAAGTTAAATTAAAATATTAATAGTTCTTTTTGTTTTGTTTTAAATAACTTAGTAAATTGATCATTATTAACTGCAGGTAAAATAATAAATATTGCAATTGTAAGAAAAACATTCAAATGGAGTTGGCTTAAGTCAATAGTGTATTAGATTACTACTTTTTTACATATAATAGTTTTTTAAAAAGTAATATGAATAATATATCTCCAAAATTATCTACAATGATATGTAAGATAAAATTAGTAAATAATAAGGTTCATAAAATATGTTACTATATTATATAATGTATTATAAAAATAATTAAGATAGCAACAAATGAATACACATGTTCATTGTCAACAGCTTTTGGAAATAGGCAAAAAAATATGGCATGAAGACCTAAGTAATTCTTTCTAATAATTAAATTACTGTTTTTTCATTCTCTAGTACTGTTACAATATGTATGTACTGTAGCAAGTTGGACATCTTAAACTATTTAATGAGGGGGATCTAGAACTAGCACTATTGAGAAAGGATATGAGGATTTATCTCATTTATTTGATTCATATGAAAAAAAATTGATTAACACGTCACCTGACAGATGAATTTTAAAGAGAATCACAGGTATTGGACCCTCACTCCTAGAAAAATTAAAAAAATTAAGCGGAACAGAACATAAAAGGGTAATTTTGCTCTGCTTGGAGTCTAGAGACAAGACCACTTTAAGATCTTCTGTCCTGTTTTCTGTTTTTTAGATCTAGATCTCTGTCAACTTTAGTATAAAAAATAATTATTTCATTAAAAGCCCTCAAGTATTTTCTACAACCTCATTTCCTGGTGCATTAGTTTTCTGATAAATGTAAGCCAATTTTAATCAAACTTTGTAAACTCAGTAGAGTTTGATAGTAATTTGTTTGAAAATATTTTGAATTAACTTGGCTTCATAAGCTGACTAAGTTTTTGTGCCTATGAGAAGCTAAATCCTCACTCTCTAGCTTTACATTCCCAAGAAAATCATTAAGTCTAGGAAATTAGGTTATAAATAATTGCCAGTCCATTGCCAAACAACACCATATAAAAGTTTTTTTTACTAGGCAATGCTGGTCAATTCATCATGCATTTGCATCAAAACATGAATGGACGATATTATATAATCAAACAACAAATAACATTGCTCGATAAATAAAATTTCTCAAGAAAAATTAATAAATTAAGTCAAAAATATCAATAAAATTATTGACCCACAATATAGACAGTTAAATTAATATAATCTGGCATTAACAGAGCCCATATTCTAAGATAAAAAATAATGACATTAATGTTTTTTTTCAAAATGACATATCTATAATTGTGTTGATAACTATGTATGCTCACACTAGTAACTTCTTAAAGTAACTATAAAGATTGCAATGAAGTAGAAAAACAAACTATTTATCTCATTATTAAAAAATAATGTCCAAATATTAATAAAATTTCAAATGACCCATCTATGAATAATATACATAAAGCATCATGATATTTTGAAAATAATATGTTCTACCTAATGATCATTTGATGGTCATTTCAACTAAACTAACTAATGCTCTACATAAAAATGCTTTAATAAATAAATATGTTTACCTAATTTATAATAAACAATAATATATTTGAAGCTTTTATGATAATATATATATATATATATATAAACACATAAAGTATGCAATGGGATAATTTCATAACTTGTAAAATAATTACTATTTCATCGTTATGGTAATAACAAAAAATAAATTTGTAAAACATTTTCTTTTAGACATTTTCAAAATTTATCATCTAAAAATGTTTATAATAAGTAGTTATTTGAACACATTTGATTGATTTTACTTAGTATGTTTTGTTTTTGGTAGTCTATATTAATGGATTTCATTGCTTTTTAATATCAGAGAAAATCATAAGATTAAAGAAGCATTGTGTTTAATAATTTATTATTTTTCTTTTAATAAGAATCATCAAATATCTGAATAACTGTGTGTTATATTTTGGTGTTATAAATTGAATTTGGAATTTACCATACAACCATTTATAAAAATGTTATCTGAATGACATTTATCTAATTATTCTATTTACATATATAAATTTGTAAAATAAAAAATAAATTTACTTTTTTCACTTTAATCTTTATGATACAGTGTTGAACAGTGTAATTAAGAATGTGAAATGCTACAATTAATTTAACTTAAAACGTATGGAAGTAAAAGTCATGTTGAATTAATAAATGATTTATATAATGAACTGCTTGAGCCTTATTCAGTGAATTTCATAGATTTATGGGAATATTTGTATTAATGTTTAATAAAATACACTTACAAGTAATTATGAATGGGATATTTTGTCAAAACCTGGAGGGAAGGAGGAGTTATGAGCATACAAATTATACATTCTTTAGCAAACTAATCTAATATGTAAAAAAAAATATGATGATTGGTTTATATCATATGATAATATTTAAGAAAAGTATAATCACCTTTACAGCCTTCATACAATCCCATGCAAGCACAAAGAAAGATAACAAATATCATTAACTTCTGCACTATCTACTATAAATGCAACACAAAAACATTACAAGCACAAGGAAAACAATACTTTAAATTTATTAGATGATTATTATGATCAATAAAATATGATATAATTTAATTTCTAGGAATTGTTTTTCTAATAGCTATCAAATACCACGTGCTCTTGGCTCATGGCTTTATTATTCTCTCAATGTTTATTGAGAAAACATCGTTAGTATAATATTGAAATTTATAAAAACACTATGTTATTAAATACAGGAAATTAATAGAAATAATTTAGTTCACATGTTTTCAAAATTGTTGGTATTTTAACAATTAATGATTAATATAATTTAGATAGGTTTATTTATAATTACTATTTTAACTTAAATTTAACATTCACTTATATATAAGATAAGATTAGAACTTACCATTCAGGTTCAAACTTTCAATAAAATAATATGAATGCAGTATTAACCCTCAAACGGTAACACTTGGGTCAGATTGACCTGAGCCTCATGTGTTGGTGTAGTACACATTCGCCTCTAGGATTTCCTCCACCAATACTCTCCTATCCAGTGTTAAACTATCTTCAAAGCGGTTCATAAGTGACATTTTTGATTTATTCCTAATAAAGCATGTCCTATTCGAAGTTTGGGTCAGTTTGACCCACCCTTACTGTTTATGAAACTATATTTCTATTATTTCAAGTAGTTCAATATTATTTTATTTGTTTTTATAATTTTTAGTCTCATTTCACAATAGACCGAAAGTTGAGATTTACCTTTGCATTAGTGGTTTTTGAAGAAATGCACCACCAAGAAGAGAAATCTGATGGTAATACTAATATGAACAGCTACTTTTGTTCACTTATAAGCCTTGCTAATTTGGCTTATCCATGCCCAATATAACTTAATAATCGAAATACAGAATATTGTCCTTAACCTAAAACATTTCTTAGTATAATAAAAATTTTTACTAACATCCATATTTTTACAAATATTTCTTTAAAGCCTTCGTCCAGTTTTGATGAATGAGACCAAATTTAAGAAAGCCAAAAGTAAAGTCTTAGATATTATCTTAGTACTATAATATATAAAATTTTCAAGCAAAGATATAAATTATTTAATATTTTATGGGTGAATGAATCAATCTGATCCAGCAACAATTACCTTTCATTTGTATGCTATTTTATATGTTTTTGGGTTAAATAACATTCATAACATATATTCTACTATATTTATTACTTAAGCCATTTTATGAAAACATATCTGAATAATAAAAAAAATCTTTAAGTAGAATATAAAGTAAACACTTACATAAAAAAATTATAAAACATATTAAATTACAAAATATATAACAGAATAATAAAATATCACTTGATTTAGTCTTCTTAGTAACAATATGTGCCTACAAAAATTTGATGCTCTTCACATATACACCTGTGGCATTTTATTTTTTTAAATTTGCCCCTCTTTCTATTTTTACTCTTGTGACAAAGGCCGCACATCCTTCACTTTTTTCCTAGTTGCAATTCTTCTGGAAGTAATTCTTCTGTATTTGATAGTTTCATAATGACATTTTATTTGAATAAGACAAGACTTTTCACAGCCGTAATATCAAGAACAGAAAAAAAAACACAGCATGTGCCACCGGCAAGTTTTATATTTTGTTGTTGCATTATGAGAAAGCTTGTCCATAACACTCACACCTTATTTCAAAGGGTGTTGACTTTAGTTAGTTTTTTTGTTACTGAGAATCAGCATTTGGCTTAATTTCATTATAGTTGCTCTTTTATTAAAGCTGGATAGTCAGAAAATAATAAAACATGAAAAAATATTAAAAAATAATTGGCTTAGGCATTAAAAAAAATCGGTAAAGTCAATTTTTTTTACAAAAAAATTTTCAAGTTGAAAATCAAGCGTCGTTTGTAATTAAACGGTCAACAATAATGCAAAACGTGCTGAAATAAAACATCTGGAGAATACATTTCTCTTTCTAAAACACTGATTACGTTTTTAAAATATTTGAAGTAGTTCCGTATAAAATGTACTTGAGCGGCAGAAAAGCGCTACTGGCGTGGGTGCCTACAGGCCTCTACCACACCACTCAGTGCTCATAAATGGCTTAGTTATAGTGCTATAACAACGTTTTTGTTATATTAATTTGATTATATTAACGAACAAATATTAATACAATAATTTAATTGTAAAACAAATTTTTTTTAAAATTTATTATATTTGTTTTTATTTATCATTATTATTTTTTTAAATTTAACTTCATTTATTCTATGCGGAGGTCGCTTAAGAAGCCCTCTATTATAAAAATTATATAATTATAATAATAAAACTTAATTAATTCAACATAGGTATGACTGTATTTTTATTTTTTTAATTTACTTATATTTAGGTTATTTTAGTTTTTTATTGTATATAGTTTTTATTTATTATTATTTTACTTTTGTTAATTTTGTTTCTTTTTTGTATATAGGGTGTGAATGTGTTCATTTATCAATATAATTATTGTCCCTGTGACAGAATATTATATGTCTAAATAAATTTAACAAAAATATAAAAAAAAAATTCAAAAATACTTTGCAGAATATCTTGAATTTTTTATTTAATATTTGCAATTTAACATTTTGTTTTATATATTTACTGATTCTTAGAGGTAATTTAAATTGTATATACTTCCTCGGAAATGAGTCATATTAATACCTGTTTTATAAACTAAAATAATATATACCTAATTTGAACTACTTTTAATGAATAGGTGATGATCGTTTAGTAAAATTCATATATCACTAAAATTCATTTAACGTTTTTGTTATATTATATTGATTATATTAACGAACAAATATTAATACAATAACTTAATTGTAAAAAATTATTTTTTTTTAAATTTATTATTTTTGTTTTTATTTATAATTATTATTTTTTTTTAATTTAACTTCATTTATTCTATACGGAGGTCGCTTAAGAAGGCCTCTATTATAAAAATTATATAATTATAATAATAAAACTTAATTCAAAAATACTTTGCAGAATATCAGAATTTTTTATTTAATATTTGCAATTTAACATTTTGTTTTATATATTCACTGATTCTTAGAGGTAATTTAAATATGTATTTAATATTTATTGTATATACTTCCTGTATATTAATTGTATACACTTCCCCGGAAATGAGTCATATTAATATCTGTTTTATAAACTAAAATAATATATACCTAATCTGAACTACTTTTAATGAATAGGTGATGGATTGTTTAGTAAAATTCATATATCGCTATTAAAAAAAACATTTTTATTTCCTTTATTTTATTCGGAAGTTGGACCATATCATAAAAAATAGAAACTTTTAATATTAAAGTGCATTATCCCCTCTGCACAAAAGAAATATAGAAAGGGCGAAGCTATAAGTTCTTCTAGGTAACTGGAACTGATTGTTAGTATTTGTTCTCAAAATGAGGGAAAACGTGAAATTGAACCCAAACATTGGAAAAATACATTAAGCGAACAATAGTGCCAAAATTTCGGAAAAGAAAACAAGGATCAGTATCCATTATATGGCTAAACGAATATATAGTAGACAAATGAACAGAATATTTGAAGATGCTGCTAAAAGGGGGTCAAAATGCTTGATGAGTTTGGATGATATTAAGGAGGTTTATTATGGTGAAGACCATTTCATCAGCAAGAAAGATTTTTTCTTTGACTTGGCAATTGGCAAGTCAGCTGATCTGGAAGAAGTAACCCGAAATGCTGTGCGTACAAAGGCTACAGATGTATTAGAAAATTATATGAAAGTACTGTAGTTTTGTCCCTTTACAGGAAATGAGATACTAGGAAATGTTATTCGAGATTCCTTACAGGTTATAGTACCTAAGAAAGTCTACTCAAGAATCATAGAATTAGAAATATTGTCGATTGCCTGAGCGATATGGATTGAGAAACCCAAGTTGCACATTGGAACATAAGTTGCAAATTGGGACTGTCTTCACTTTAAGGTAGGTTATAGAGAAGTCCACAGAGAAAGAAAAATGGTTCTCTATCTGCTTAGTGCCTCACACTTTGGATTGATCGAATATCTACTAGTCTTTCACAAAAGCTCGTTTTCCTTTCAGATTCCTTCAAAAATCTTTTGCAATTGCACTAAGCAGGAGAAGAGCTATTTTCCTTTATCGATAGATCTCTCTATAACTTGCTTCAAAGTGAAGATAGTCCCAATGTACAACTTCAATAGCAATCTAAAATAAAGTGGTTTACACCATTATAAACCTTGTTTACTTCCTCCAGACCTGCTTGCCAATTGCTTAGAACAAATCTTTCTTGCTGATAAAGTGGTCTTCAAAAAATCTTTTGCAATTGCACTAAGCAGGAGAAGAGCTATTTTCCTTTATCGATAGATCTCTCTATAACTTGCTTCAAAGTGAAGATAGTCCCAATGTACAACTTCAATAGCAATCTAAAATAAAGTGGTTTACACCATTATAAACCTCGTTTACTTCCTCCAGACCTGCTTGCCAATTGCTTAGAACAAATCTTTCTTGCTGATAAAGTGGTCTTCACCATAATAAACCTGCTTAATATCATCCAAACTCATCAAGCATTTTGACCCTCTTTTAGCAGCATCTTGAAATATTGTGTTCATCTGTCTACTATATATTCGTTTAGCCATATAATGGATACTGATCCTTGTTTTCTTTTCCGAAATTTTGGCACTCCTTTGTCATTAGCTTAATGTATTTTTCCAATGTTTGGGTTCAATTTCGCGTTTTCCCTCATTTTGAGAACAAATACTAACAGTCAGTTCCAGTTACCTATAAGAATTTATAGCTTCGCCCTTTCCATATTTCTTTTGTGCAGAGAGAATAATGCATTTAATATTAAAATTTCGTATTTATTGTGATATGGTCCAACTTCCGAAAAAAATAAAGGAAATAAAAATGATTTTTTAATGTGATATATGAATTTTACTAAACGATCATCACCTATTCATTAAAAGTAGTTCAAATTAGGTATATATTATTTTAGTTTATAAAACAGGTATTAATATGACTCATTTCCGAGGAAGTATATACAATTTAAATTACCTCTAAGAATCAGTAAATATATAAAACAAAATGTTAAATTGCAAATATTAAATAAAAAATTCAAGATATTCTGCAAAGTATTTTTGAATTTTTTTTTTATATTTTTGTTAAATTTATTTAGACATATAATATTCTGTCACAGGGACAATAATTATATTGATAAATGAACACATTCACACCCTATATACAAAAAAGAAACAAAATTAACAAAAGTAAAATAATAATAAATAAAAACTATATACAATAAAAAACTAAAATAACCTAAATATAAGTAAATTAAAAAAATAAAAATACAGTCATACCTAATTAAGTTTTATTATTATAATTATATAATTTTTATAATAGAGGCCTTCGTAAGCGACCTCCGCATAGAATAAATGAAGTTAAATTTAAAAAAAATAATAATGATAAATAAAAACAAAAATAATAAATTTAAAAAAAATTTTTTACAATTAAATTATTGTATTAATATTTGTTCGTTAATATAATCAAATAATATAACAAAAACGTTATTATAGCACTATAACTAAGCCATTTATGAGTACTGAGTAGTGTGGTAGAGGCCTGTAGGCACCTACGCCAGTAGCGCTTTTCTGCCGCTTAAGTACATTTTATACGGAACTACTTCAAATATTTTAAAAAGTAATCAGTGTTTTATAAAAAGAAATGTATTCTCCAGATGTTTTATTTCAGCACGTTTTGCAATATTGTTGACCGTTTAATTACAAACGACGCTTGATTTTCAACTTGAAAATTTTTTTGCAAAAAGAATTGACTTTACCGATTTTTTTTAATGCCTAAGCCTATTACTTTTTAATATTTTTTCATGTTTTATTATTTTCTGACTATCCAGCTTTAATAAAAGACCAACTATAATGAAATTAAGCCAAATGCTGATTCTCAGTAACAAAAAAACTAACTAAAGTCAACACCCTTTGAAATAAGGTGTGAGTGTTATGGACAAGCTTTCTCATAATGCAACAACAAAATATAAAACTTGCCGGTGGCACATGCTGTGTTTTTTTTTCTGTTCTTGATATTACGGCTGTGAAAAGTCTTGTCTTATTCAAATAAAATGTCATTATGAAACTATCAAATACAGAAGAATTACTTCCAGAAGAATTGCAACTAGGAAAAAAGTGAAGGATGTGCGGCCTTTGTCACAAGAGTAAAAATAGAAAGAGGGGCAAATTTAAAAAAATAAAATGCCACAGGTGTATATGTGAAGAGCATCAAATTTTTGTAGGCACATATTGTTACTAAGAAGACTAAATCAAGTGATATTTTATTATTCTGTTATATATTTTGTAATTTAATATGTTTTATAATTTTTTTATGTAAGTGTTTACTTTATATTCTACTTAAAGATTTTTTTTATTATTCAGATATGTTTTCATAAAATGGCTTAAGTAATAAATATAGTAGAATATATGTTATGAATGTTATTTAACCCAAAAACATATAAAATAGCATACAAATGAAAGGTAATTGTTGCTGGATCAGATTGATTCATTCACCCATAAAATATTAAATAATTTATATCTTTGCTTGAAAATTTTATATATTATAGTACTAAGATAATATCTAAGACTTTACTTTTGGCTTTCTTAAATTTGGTCTCATTCATCAAAACTGGACGAAGGCTTTAAAGAAATATTTGTAAAAATATGGATGTTAGTAAAAATTTTTATTATACTAAGAAATGTTTTAGGTTAAGGACAATATTTTGTATTTCGATTATTAAGTTATATTGGGCATGGATAAGCCAAATTAGTAAGGCTTATAAGTGAACAAAAGTAGCTGTTCATATTAGTAGCATATCCGCTTTATCTTCGGGATCTCAAGGGATATGCATATTACCCAGTTCTACACCAAGTTGAAGTGGCTTTATCCGTCCTACCACCGTCAATGTTTTCTGGCTACCTTCCTATACCGAGCCATTACAACACGGCGACCTGCCTATATTCTACAGATCCTACAATTCAAACGCTCCTTTCAATCCCTTCCCACCAGATCCCGTGTGTCCGACCTCTATCCTCCCCCTCACCGAACTGCTGCATTTGATAAATCCTTTTTAATACAAGTTGTCTCCCTCTGGAACTCTATAACTTCAAATATTCGACATGCAAAATCGATATCCTCCTTCAAATCTCTCCTCTTCGAACACCTACTCCATTCTCAATCCGATTAATCACGAAATGCACTTAAAAACCTAAGCTGTAAAAACCTCAAAGTACATCCAGATACTCTGTTTATTTTGTAATTCATCGATATTTCGTTCACTTAATTACTTTCTCTGTATATTTTATATTTATATCTTTTTATCATTACCTGAAATAACTTTATTGTACTCCGAATCAACCTGTAAATATTAAATTGTATTTCATGGACACACCAAAATATTGATATATATTCTGTATTTGTGACTTGTTCTAAAGGGACACTAGTCCCAGAATAATAAAATTATTTTTATTCATTCATATCATAAGTACCTCCATTTAAAAATACGTATATATTAACATTTTTTTTTGGAGGAGGGAATTATATTCAACCACAATCATCATTTATCTCCTCTAATTATTTAGGAGTATAAAACCATTTGATGTCATTGATGTAACACTTTATTGGTACACAATCAAGCATACAATTTTAATAAGAAATATAATATAACCTTTTATTATATTATCTTTTGCCATCTTAGTATAATCATAAAAAAGTATTATAAGAACTCAAATCACTAGCGGATCCAGGATTTAATTTTGGGGGGGGCTTCAGCCCGAAACCTTTTTTTTTTCATAAAAATAACGATAATTACTTTGGAAAAACAGAAAGAAACTAACTACCTATATGAAATGGTGTTTAAGTTATTCCTTAAGTACTTTTAAATGTAATTACACGAACAATAATACTTTAAGAGGTATTTTTAAATTTTTTTTCCCATAAAACATGGTTATATTTTTCCATTTTGGGGGGGCTTCAGCCCGAAAGCTTCTCCCCCCCCCGTAGATCCGCCCGTGACTCAAATTAGAATGAAATTAACATATTATTAGAGTAAGGCTTTAACGAAAGATTTGATATAAAAAAGGGTTTCAAATAAAGACCATAATATAACATACTTAAGTTTATTTTTTAAATTTCTATTTACTTTGTATGATATATTAATAAAGCTTGAAAATTTAAAAAAAGATAAACAATTATTCATAAATTTTCCTAAGAAAATGTTAATATATCATTGTAGCCTACTAATAAGTAGCTCTTCCCTTCAAAATTGTTTATTGTTAAGGTATTTGCTTTATAACATTGAACCTCCATAATCATATTCTTGAGAGATACAATTTGACATGCATATAACTAATAACTCTACATGCATCTAATTATACCTAAAATCATTCAGGGTAGCATCAATTTTATTAAAGACCCTGATGATATTATTGTAATAAAAAAAACATTAGGTTATGTGTTTATATATATATATATATATATATATATATATATATATATATATATATATATATATATATTTAAACATAATTATTTAATTGGGAATAAGGTCACTTATTATTATTCAATAAACTACTAAATGTTCATTGCTTCTGTGTTTATTCGACGTTTCGATCCCGGTTTTTTTATAAGTTAACAATGGGATCCTCTTCAAAGCTAGAACAACAAATAGCTCAATCAGTACACAATTATGCTTCAATATGTTTCCAATAACAATTACTTCAAAATTTTAACCTACTTTTAAAATGCAGCCTCGATACCTCAGGCCAGGAGCATACCTATTTTAAAAGTATTTTAAAATTTTGAAATAATTGTTATTGGAAACATATGGAAGCATAATTGTGTACCGATTGAGCTATTTGTTGTTCTAGCTTTGAAGAGGATCCCATTGTTAACTTATAAAAAAACCGGGATCGAAACGTCGAATAAACACAGAAGCAATAAACATTTAGTAGTTTATTGAATAATAATAAGTGACCTTATTCCCAATTAAATAATTATGTTTAAATTTAATACTCAAAGGTCGATTAAAGAAAAGTTTTATATATATATACATATATTACTAACTGAATAGTTATTCTTTAAACACTGTAATTAATACTAATTCTATCAGTTAGGTATTAGTTATTAGTTCCCAATACTTTATTAATAGAATAAGTATTAATTATATATGATTCATACCGATACTACTTAAAATGTTTTTAAGAATCTTTATGCATTTACATTTACAATAATATGTTTCCGATCTGGCCCAATCCAGATACCTTTCCTTCCATAACAAACTGCAGAATCATCCGAATCCTCTCGTTTCAAACCTTGCTTCCTCCTCGATCCCTGATAACCCTCCGAGGCGTCTGAAAAGAAGATGGCCTCGGGATCTTCTAATATAGAACTTTAATTTGAGTTCTACCAATGGGTTGTTTCTCTTCATGTTGTACATGCCATGTTACAAATTTCTCATTTACTTATTGTATTCTCTATGTAATACAGTTGTAAATTCCATTGAAATAAAAAAAAAAAAAAAAAAAAAAAAAACATTTACAATACCTTGTGTTTGAAAAACAATGGCTTGGTAACTATTTTAACTCTGTTATTATAAGATTTTATGCTTATAGAGTTTTATAATACAGAAAAATCTAATTTTCAAAGCCAAAACCATTTACAAGCTTTTCTACTATTTTAACTAATAGTGTCAATATGTTCTCTGTTCTGATCTCTATTATAATTGTCCTTAATTGAAACAGAATGTAATATTTCTCAATAAAGAAGGTTAAAAAAAACTATAAGTTATAAAAGGAATTATTTATTAAAATAACCAGTTGAATGTTTTTCGTCATTTATATATTTACTAAAATTTAAAAGTGCTTTTTAAATATATCAGTAAAATTTTGATTTTATTGCTTCTAAAGCTTTGAAAACTAAAATAGTTTTTCCCTATTTTATTTATTATAGTAATATCTATCTGATCTTTGCTAACTAATTAGGTATATTGCTTATCGTGATTTATTATTAATAATTTAACCAAATTTTCTCACTTTATTCTTTTAAATACATATTATCTATTGATATTTTTAATCAAGTTTTACAATTATTTTACCTTAGTGTGATATTAATTTTTCATAATTATATATTTTATATTGAAGGTTATTTGTGCCTCAGGTAAGTACTCAAATCATTCATTTTCATTGTCTGTCAGATTAAAAATAGTTTTACGTTCCAACATTATATTCAGTCTGAACAGAGACGGCAGTGAGTGAATATCTACACTGCGCTACATCATATATTCAGTCCAACTCTTTTCTTTCTTTGTTTTTTTTCTATAGTGTTAAATCATCACCAGCACTTTTTAAGTCTTACGTATTTTCACGCTGCCCAATGTAAAGAAAATATAGTGAGAGTTCTATGAGCTGTGAGACTGTTGTCAGCATTAGCAGTTGTATGCTTTTTGCATCACAACATAAACTGTCTCTGGTATTTATATCAACTGTGAGTTACGTTTTATTAATTTTTTTAACAAAATGGTTCAGTACACGATCTGTAATAACACTATCGCCCGTCATAATAAATACAATTTATGTTGCCCCAAATGTAAAGATATGTATCACGGCAAGTGTTTTAATCTGACAGACAAAGAATTCTATTAAAAAACCATGGGTTTGCCTGAATTACGATCAAGCAAAAAAACATTTATCAGCAAGTGTTATTAGTTCATTCTCAGTTGAACAACTTTCTAGAGCAAAACTGTCTCCTCAATCCTCTACAATCCGGTATTCGTTTCCAATACTCTACCGAATCTGCCTTATTAAAGATTACCCAAGACCTCTAGTCATCCACAGACAAACAGAAAATCTCCATCTACACGGTGGATCCAGACCCCCCTACCGTGCACCCTCCCCCACTCATATTCCTATAAATTGCATATTGTTGTGTTCCTTGTAACTATTTATTAAAAAAAAGCTTCCCAAGACTAAAAAAAGCTTAAAAAGATTAAAAAATGTTCCCACAAAAAAGTGAACGCACTGCCCCAAAATGGCGTCCAAACATGGCGGAGAATCAGCATTTGGCTTAATTTCCTCATAGTTGGTCTTTTATTAAAGCTGAATAGTCAGAGAATAACAAAACATGAAGAAATAACAAAAAAATTTTCAAGTTAAAAATCAAGCGTCGTTTGTAATTAAACGGCCTACAATAACGCAAAACGTACTGAAATAAAACATCTGGAGAATATATTTTTCTTTCCAAAACGCTGATTATTTTTTAAAAAATTTTAAGCAGTTCTGTAGAAAATGCAATTATGCGGCAGAAAAGCGGTACTGGCGTGGGTGCCTACAGGCCTCTACCACACCACTCAGTACACATAAATGGCTTAGTTATAGTGATATAATAACGTTTTTGGTACATTATATTGATTTTATTAACGAACAAATATTAATGCAACAATTTAATTGTCAAAAAAAAATTTAATTAAAATTTTTTTTTTTAATTAACCTTCCTTTATTCTATACCTATTCCATACGGTCGTTTAAGAAGCCCTTAATTGTAAAAAAAATATAATTATAATAATAAAACTTAATTAAAAAATACTTTGCTGAATATCTTGAATTTTTTTTATTTAAAGTTTGCAATTTAACACTTTGTTTTGTATATTTACTGATTCTTAGAGGTAATTTAAATTGTATTTCCAGGAAATGAGTCAATTAACATCTATTTTCTAAACTAAAATAATATATACCTAATCTGAACTACATATAATGAATAGTTTCCAGGTTGTTTAGAAAAATTTATTGTTCAAAAATTGCGGAATAAATTGTTCAGAAGTTGTACAATATCATAAAAAAATAGGAAATTTTAATATTGAATGCATTATTCTCTCTGCACAATAAAGATGGAAAGGGCGAAGCTATAAGTTCTTCGAGGTGATCGGAACTGATTGTTAGTATTTGGTCTCAAAATGAGAGAAAACTTGAAATTGAACACAAAAATTGGAAAAATACATTAAGCGAATGAGAAAGGAAGTGCCAAAATCTCGGAAAAGAAAACAAGGATCAGTATCCATTATATGCCTAAACAAATATATAGTAGACAGACGAACAGAATATTTCAATATGCTGCTAAAAAGGAGTCAAATACTGGAGAAGTTTGCAGTTTGGACGACGATGCAGATTTATTATAGTTAAGACCATTTTATCAG
Source organism: Nezara viridula (assembly GCA_928085145.1). Lineage (NCBI taxonomy): Eukaryota > Metazoa > Arthropoda > Insecta > Hemiptera > Pentatomidae > Nezara > Nezara viridula. Next base: position 181,130,240 of record OV725078.1, on the reverse strand, counting down.
CAAGAAAGATTTGTTCGAAGCAATTGGCAAGTCAGCTGGTCTGGACGAACTAAAACGAACTGCTTCACAAAGTTTTGCGCGTACATAGGCAATAAGTATATTAGAAAATGATATGAAAGGACTGTGGTTTTTACCTTTACAAGAAAGGAGATACTAGGAAATGTAATACCCATCGAGATCCATTCCTGTTTAGAGTACCAAAGGAATTATACTCAAGAATCATAGAAGCTGGAATAAGAAATATTGTCGATTGCCAGAGCGATATGGATTGAGAAACTCAAGTTGCACATTGGAAGAGAAGTTGAAAATTGGGACTATCTTCCCTTTAAGGCAGATTATAGAGACGTCCATATGAAAAGAAAAAGAGCTCTCTATCTGCTTAGTGCCTCACACTTTGGATTGTGCTAATATCTAATTGTCTTTCAGAAAAAGATCGTTTTCCTTTCAGATTCCTTAAAAAATCTTTTGCAAATGCACTAAACAGAAGGAGAGCTATGAGCTATAACTTTTTTGATATACCTCTCTATATCCTGCTTCAAAGTGAACATAGTCCCAATTTGCACCTTTAGCAATCGAAAACAAAGTGGTTTTCACCATAATAAACCTACATCGTCCACTTGATATCATGCCAAACTGCAATTGACCCCCTTTTAGCAGCATCTTGAAATATTCTGTTCAACTGTCCACTATAAATTCATTTAGCTATACAATGGATACTGGTCTTTTTTATCTTTTTTCGAGATTTTTGGCACTTCCTTTCTCGTTCTCTTAATGTATTTTTCCAATTTTCGGATTCAATTTCGCGTTTTCCCTCATTTTGAGATCAAATCCAAACAATCAGTTCTGGTTTATAGAAGAACTTATAGCGTCACCTTTTTTATCTTTCTTTGTGTAGAGAGAATAATTCATTCAATATTAAAATTTCCTATTTATTTATGATATAGTCCAACTGCTGCACAAAATAAAGGAAATAAAAATTAATTTTTTATTAATTATTCTGCCCACACCACTGTAACAGTAGAAGAATTTCTTACATCATCTATCCCACTTTCCTTGCCTCCTAAAGCAATCCATCCTTCCGAAGTTAAATTTCAATTGCAAAAGCTAATCCTTCGTAAATCTCCTGGATATGATCTCCTTACCCCTCAGATCCTTCGACAACTTCCTAGAAAACAAGCAATACTGTTCAGGTGCATTTCTGGACATAGCACAGCCTTTGACCGGGTATGGCACTCCAGGCTGCTCTACAAGCTGAAAATCCATCTCCCTCGGTCCTTATACCTAATCCTTTAATCCTATCTCTCTGACCTCTCCTTTGGAGTACGCCGCGGAACGGCATTTTCCGATATTTATCCAATTAAAGCCGGTGTTCCCCAGGGCAGCGTCTTGGGTCTTGTGCTTTACATATTCTTTACCGCTGACATCCCTGCTCAATGACACCGCAATCCTATCATCCAACTCAGATCCTGAAATAGCATCCTAAAATCAAAAAAGGCACCCTCTCACTTGTTGAGCACTGGTGTAATGAATGGACCATTAAAGTGAATGAGTCGAAATGCAAACATATTACCTTTACTCTCCGACGCAATTCCTGTCCACCAGTACACTTAATTCCATTCAGCTTCCTTACTCAGACACAGTCCGGTATCTTGGCTTTCTCTTAGACCGAAGACTGACATGGAACCCACATACAAGACTCAAAAGACAAGAACTCAACCGACGATATGGCCAGCTATATAGACTACTGAACAGAAAATCTCAACTTTCAATTGACAACAAACTACTGATCTACAAGACAAAATCTTTATGATAGACAACACTGATCTACAAGACAATAGGTTTCACCTATTTGGACCTACGGACTGGAACTGTGGGGACAGCAAAATTTTCTAACATCAAACGCATTCAATCCTTTCAGTCCAAAGTCCTTCGAACAATAGTTGATGCTCCGTTCTATGTAACCAACCAAACCCTACATCATGACCTTAATATCCCATTTGTCCTAGACCTTATCCCTCAAAAATTTTCCAAATTCCACCAAAACCTTACATATCATCCAAATCCAATTGCACAATCCCTATCTAGCTCCAGCCATCCCTACAATCCTCCTCGAAGGTTGAAGCGGCAGTGGCCCAGAGACTTGTAAGAATATATAGGAGTTATGGCAATGGCCAGATTCTCCACTCAAGCCATGTATGTCTGGTTTATTTATTTTGTTAGATTGGTTTATTTTTATTTAGTTTAATATCTTTTAGTTTATATACAATTTACTTTAGTATTATTATATTGCCGTTTATTATTTTTATTTATTGTATGGTATGAATGAGCTACTCTATATCACTATTACTATTGTTCTTGAATGTGACAGATTGCAATATCTCAATAAAGAAGTTTAAAAAAAAAAATTAGTGATATATGAGTTTTACTAAACAAGCCGGCAGCTATTCATTATACATAGTTCAGTTTAGGTATGTATTATTTTAGTTTATAAAACAGGTATTAATATGACTCATTTCCTAGGAAGTATATAAAATTTAAATTACCCCTAAGAATCAGTAAATGTACACAACACAATGTTAAATTGCAAACGTTAAATAAAAAAAAATCAAGATATTTAGCAAAGTATTTTTTAATTAAATTTTATTATTATAATTATATCATTTTTACAATTGAGGTCAACTTAAATGAACTGCTTAAAATTTTTTTTAAAATAATCAGCGTTTTGGAAAGACAAATATATTCTCCAGATGTTTTATTTCAGCACGTTTTGCGTTATTATAGGCCGTTTAATTACAAACGATGCTTGATTTTTAACTTGAATGTTTTTGTTAAAAAAATTGACTTTACTGGTGTTTTTCATAGCCTAAGCCAATTATTTTTTAATATTTCTTCATGTTTTGTTATTCTCTGACTATTCAGCTTTAATAAAAGACCAACTATGAGGAAATTAAGCCAAATGCTGATGCTCAGTGACCAAAAAACTAACAAATTAATTTAATTAATTAATTAACTAACCAATTAATTAAAAATTAAAGTCAAAGTCGTCAATCCGCCATGTTTGGACTCCATTTTGGGGCAGTGCGTTCACTTTTTTTTGTTGGAACATTGACTTTTTTTTTTAAAAATAGTTACAAGGAACACAACGATATGCAATTTATAGGGATGTGGGGTGGGGGGGGGGGGGGGTGCACGGTAAGGGGGTCTGGCCCACAGACTAATCCTAGTCCTTTTTGACTTTTCAAAAGCCTTTGACTCCGTCAATCATAATATCCTCATTTCCAAACTCCAAAGCCTACCCATATCGAATAACATTCTGAAATGGTTCCTCTCCTTTTTATCCCATCGCTCCCAGACAGTTGTTATTTCTGACAAATCTCCTTCCTCCTGTCTTAAATTAACACAAGGTGTTCCTCAGAGATCCTCACTCTCTCCAACTCTGTTCTCCATTTATATTAGCGACCTTCCTGACTCCATTAGTCATTCCCACTATCACTTATATGCAGACGATCTACAAATTTACTTATCGTTCCAACCATCTGAGATGCCCGAGGCTATCCGAAAACTACAAGAGGATATTGACTGTATCCATAGGTGGGCGGAAAAAAATAAACTAAAGCTGAAAGCAGACAAAACCAAGGCAATCCTAATCGGCTCCAAGCACCTCATTAGTTTCCTTTCTTTCTCTCCTTTACTTTACCTCAATAACCGTCCCATCCATTTCTTCTGACAGTCAAAAACCTCAGAGTGATCAGAACCTCTCTTGGAACAACCACATTTCCCAGATTACCTGTAAATCCATACTATCATTAAACAATTCCTTCGATTCCGTGATTCCATTCCAAAAAAAAAAAAACAGACAGCTCCTTGTAACATCCCTTGTTTTCCCCCACTTCGACTACGGTTGCTTGGTGTATGGAGGGCTGTCCACAGGACTGGAGGCGAGACTGAAGAAAGTTATGAATTGCTTCATAAGATTCATCTTTGGGATTCTCAAGCATTCACATATTTCTGTTGGTACACCGAGTTGAAGTGGCTTTATCCTACTTCTTGGCAATTTCTTTTTTGTGTTTTTCTTTTTCAAGTCCTCAGAACCAAAAACCCTTCCTACATCTTAGAACTTCTTACTTTACTCTCTTCTATCCACTCTCTCAACACCAAATCTCAACCTATAGATTTATATATCCCTGCCCATAAAACCACTTCCTTCAGTAAATCCTTATCAGTCCTTCTATCTCCATACGTCAACCAGTCCATAAACTCCTTCAAACAACTCCTATTCCACCACCTACTACAAATTCAAACTTCCGCAAGCTTGTAAAAATTTCTGGGTTATATAATTACGTTGGTCACCAACAGTTAATTGATAGAAATCATTTTATTTTTATTTATTCACTTTTTTTATATCTCAGTATTTTATTGTATATATCTGTGTTTATCGTTGTAGTTTTGTAGATATTTATATTTTCCTTTGTATTTCGTTCTGGCCCTGAGGAGGACCTGCGGGGTCCGGTCGAGGCGTCGGCTTTTGGTAAAAGTGGTTTTGCCACTATTTGGCCTATTTGTGGCCGCCACCCCGGACCATCTCCTTCCTTTATAATGCAACGGTCAACTATTAAATATTCATAATTGGTAATTGGTTGACTGTCGTGGATAATGAAGAGAAGAATAGTTTGGGGTGGTCAGTCAAAAAGGAAGGCAAACCCTTCCTTCCACACCCAACACTTCTGTCAAAATTATTCCACAACTTATCACTGACCTCGAATATATTTACGCAGACGATTTTTTCACCACTTCAAAAGAAAATAAGGAGTTGTCACACGTTTCCATCTGTATATTATTTCCAATTATCTCTTACACCCACCGCTCTCCTCTTCTTCTTTTTCTCCTGAATTTTTCAAAGACCTCTCTTTTACCCGATCCTTCTTAAAATCCCATGATAATATAATCATAACCAGAGCTGATAAAGGCAACAAAACTGTAATTATGGACCGTACAGAATATACTGACAAAATGACTTTACTCCTATCAGACCGTTCCACTTACTCTCCTACATCCCGTGATCCCACCTCATCATTAAAAACCAAATTTAACCTACACCTAAAAAATCTTTTAAATTCTAAACTCATAAACTATCCTGCTTACAGAAACCTTTTCTCCTACAATTCAGTTGTTCCCTGTTTTTATGGACTTCCTAAAATCCACAAACCCGCCACCCCACTCCGTCCGATCACTTCCAACATTAATTCTCCTTCTGTTAAACTTAGCAAATTCTTACTACCTTCCTTACAAATCTTCAGCCACAACAACCCTTATGATGTACAAAACTCATTCCATCTCCGTGAACAGCTACTCTCCTTTACCATTCCAGACAATTTCATTCTTTGCTCCTTCGATGTTGAAAGTTTATTTACGAACATACCCATAGACAAGGCACTTACTATAATAGACGACAATTGGACTATCATTGAACCTCACACCTCACTTAACCGCTCCTTATATCTCGAATCCCTTCATCTATGCTGTAAATCAGGCTACCTCACTTTCCAAGGACAATTTTTTAACCAAATCTCCGGACTAGCAATGGGTAACCCCCTCGCTCCCGACATCTCCAACATCGTTCTCAATGATCTTCTAGACTCCATTATCCCTCTTTACCCTGACGATATCATCTTTATTCGAAAATACGTAGACGACCTCCTCCTAATCATCAATCCAAATAAAATTCCTGATATCCTATCACATTTTAACTCTTACCACCCCCGCCTCAATTTTACAGTACAACGCGAACTCAATAATTCTCTCCCTTTTCTCGACCTTCTAATCATTAAAAATCCCAATAACACCATATCCACAGACTGGTACACTAAACCAACTTACACTGGCAGACTCCTAAATTTCCATTCTAAACATCCCTACCACCAAAAAATTAACGTTGCGAAAAATCTCATCCACCGTAGTCTCTCCCTCTCTGATCCCCAATTTCATGTTACCAATATCAAACGCATAAAACAGATCCTGTCAAACAATAATTTTCCTCTCCATGTCATTAACAAACTTATAACAGACCACAATAATCGCTCTTCCTTAATCTCAACTTCCACTAATTCTCCACAACCCATTTCAGCCCCTATATACAGATCTCTACCTTATATTCCTAACCTTTCAGACAACATCAACAAAGTTTTACGATCTACTAACCCTAACTTACGACTTGCATTCAAATCTCACAACACACTCTCTAAATTATACACATCCCTAAAAGATCCTGTTCCTCTCTCACACCGCTCTCATATCGTTTACCGTATTCCATGTTCTACCCCCAATTGTTTTTCATCCTATATTGGTGAAACCAAAAATCTCCTAAAAGACCGCATAACCCAACATAAATATTCTGTATCCTCTCGTAATTTTACCGCTTCCAAATTATCCGAACATTCTCTCTCCCTCAATCATTCATTTGATTTCGACAAAACATCCATCCTTGCCACAGTTCTCAACCATGACAAACGACTCATTTCTGAAACCCTCCACATCCAGCTTCAACCAAAGACAGTGAATCTAAAAACTGACAAACAGAACTTTTCTTTAGCCTACTTCCAAATTCTGAATTTATTAAAACATCCATAGTTATATTCCTTTCCTTTTTGCTGACAACTTCCTTATATATATATATATATATATGTATACAGGTGTGTGTATATGTATATATGTATACAGGTGTGTGTATATATGTATGTGTGTGTATATATATATATGCATATACATATGTGGGTGTGTGTATGTGTGTGTGTGTGTGTGTGTGTGTGTGTATATATATATATATATATATATATATATATATATATATATATATATATATATATATATATATATGTATATGTATATATATATATGTATATATATGATATATTTTTATTTTAATTATTCTCCCTTATTACTCAACAGTTATTTTTCTTTTGAATTTTTCATCCACTTTCTATTAACTTTAGTTCAATTTTCCATAATTTTTCTGAGTAATATATCTCTACCTATTTACGCTTCCAGTGCTTTAGTTCAAACTTCGTCGGATAACCGTTAGAGATGACGCCACATACGCATCTCCTCTCTCTCCCCCTCCCTTGCAACGACTTTTATTCTCCTTGCAACACTTCTGGAGACAGGTAGTACTTCTTTTATTTCTTTCTTATTTCAGCTTTCTCAATTTCTTCCCTCCTTCCTTGCATTCCTTTTCTCTGTTTTTAACTCTTTATTATATTATATATTGTCTGTACATCTTGATATACTTTACAATATCTCAATTTTCTATCTAACTACTCCATTCTTAATGTCTTAATTTTACTATTCATTTTCATTTCTTATATAACTTCATATTTCTTTTTTATGTTTTACATTTTATTCTAAGATTCTCATTGTAACACTTATGTCACCCTTTTTGATTATGCCTACTTCATCATTCCACACTTTGTAACGGTTATTATTATTTATCTCTTAGTTCTTAGTCATTATTCTAACAATTTCATTTTACTTTATATTTATTTATTTTATTTTTTATTATTTTATTTATTTTTTATTATTTTATTTATTTTTTTTACCATCATTACTTATATTTCTCATACCTTGTTATCTGGTTATTTTCTTAGCCCTGATGAAGGCCTGAACTTCAGATCGAAACGTCGGCATATGTAAAAATAAATATTATCATTTATTTTTGCCTTCCTTTTTGACTGACCACCCCAACTTTTCTTCTCTTCATTATTAAATATTCAAGTGATTATTATACTATCATTGTAGCTCCAATATTGTAGTATTGAACCCCTATTACCCAACTGTTCTCGTTAATTTATCCTAAGAGCTATTATACTTAATTTATTACTAGTATTTTGTTATTATTCATTGTAATAGGTCTTTTGGCCAGATTTATGGTTAATTTATATGAACAATACTGTTATTTTAAAGGGACCTAGTCCCAGAATAAAGATGATTTTTCTATTTCTATTTTTTTAAATTTTATTTATTTGTATTTTCCTTAGTATCTTTGTGTTTATATATATATATTGTAATGTCAACGTTACATGGCATTTTAATAGTGGCGCGAAAGTGGTTACAGCACGAACTACGGGGAGGAAGTGCGTGCTGATGGTGGGGGAAGCAAGCCTCATGTAAGGGCAGAATGTGACAAGCTGTCAAGAGAGAAGGTGATGAGCCGTCAAGAGAGAAGGTGCTAGCCAGCAAGCTGAGAAAGTGAAAAAGGCGTACTAGCCGGTTCGAGTGTTGATAGAGGCCACTAGTGTAGATTATTTTGTGTTGGAAGAAAGAACATAGCAAAAATTAATTAAGTGGTACAGAAAACAGAACATTCGTAAGTAAGAAGAGTTTATTTCACTGACAGGCGTGATCATTTGGGTGAGTGCTAACAATGCCATTTATGTTGACAGAGAGATAGAGCCACAAAGTTTAGACTGGGACAATCAAAGGTTTTTGAAAACAATTATAAATTTTGTATGTATAATTAGTGTATTTAGTAATTAGTAAATTATAGTTATTCAATGTTGAATGAGTGTTCAGTTGTCAGAACCCAACCTGAGAATTTATGTTATATATTAAAATAAATGGTATATTGAAAAAGTAACTCGTTGTTTGATTTTGGAGGGAAAGAGGAACGTTACAATATATATATATATATATATATATATATATATATGTGTGTGTGCTTACAATTTCCTAGGTATTTTTCGTATATATTTACATAATACTTACATGCCAGACTAATATACATATTTTTTAAACTCTACTATTATTCTATTATTCTACTCTACTATTTCATTTCATTTCAAGTGAAAAACAAAATTAAAGCTTTGAACCGTCTGCATCAGAAATATTAAAGACAGTTAATCGCTTAGATAATCATGTGAATGAAGAATTAAAAAATATGAAGACAGGCCTCAAATACGGGGATCTCAGCTTTGAACTGAATGAGAGGTTATTGAAATAGAAAAAAATCTTGAGGGCTAAGCCAAACATTTTGAAGAGATTATGTTACAAAATAAAACCCTCAAAGCTCGAGTCGGCAAACTATTGGTCTGCCTGAACAAAACAGAACAGAGTCTATTATATAGATCACTGGAGATCCCTGGAATACCAATATGAGCAGGCAAAATGCTTACGGCTCTGGTGGCCAGCATAGGCGCAGGTCTGGGCATCAGAATTAGTCTAGAGGACCTCAATGTGGTGCAGCACCACAAAATCAGGAAAGATAACATACGACCACTGCCTGTAATAGCACAGCTCATCAGGCAGATAGTGAGGGATGACCTGATTGAGAAAAAAAGTTAAGAGGGACTTCTCGACACATAATATCAGTTGGCAGGAAAATGACTACCACCGAATTTATCTCGGCGAGGAGGTGGCCCCAACTCTATTGGCTTGCCTGGCAGAAGAGAGCCGTTAGGAGGATAAGATGCATGAGATTTGCCTCTGGCAGAGTTGTATGCCAAAAGCAAGACAGCCATTAAATAATCTTAATTGATCAGGCATCAGATCTTGAGATTTTTGTTTGACTACAGATTTCATAACTCTTTCGCATTCGTCAAAGCATTTTTTATTTCAATTGTTATCCAAATAATTTTTAAGATTTAAGTTAAACTATCTTATAATTTTCACTTACTAATTTGTTTATTTTAATGCTCTTGTTTCTCAATTATTTTATTTGAATTTTATTTTATTTTATTTTCCTTATTAATACTGATTCTAAATATCTTTTCGAGTATTATATCTGTTTTAATCTCTGTAAGGTAATCTCTGACTGTTGTTTCCTGTCAAATCCTTTCCATGTCTCGTATCCTAACCACCTATCACGTTAACTCCCAATCCCTTCCAGCCCATTATGATAAATTCCTACAGCACTTAACTCAAAACTTTCTTCACATTATCGCAATCTCAGAAACCAGGCACAAATCCTAGGCCCTCCCCCATCCTCTTCTGTGTCTTCTTGCCTAATTACACCCTCATCCGCCATGACCGGGTTAGCCGGGTGGTGGTTTAGTCATCTTTGTCAATAATAGCCAGAAGTCCCGAATCCTCGATTACTCCTCACCCTCCGATCATCCACAAATTAAGTACCTTCTAGTAGAAATCTCCTATTATTCTTTCCTTCTCCTTTATTCCGTGATTTATTGTCCTTCTCTTGTTATGTTTGATTCGTCTTTAGAATCAACCCTATTCAACTTTGTACCCAAAAAATAGTTTTTTTTAAAATATATTTTGTTAGTATTACAGTGCTTCCAGCGTTTTGGTTCTTTATTAACAAATAATAATTTTTAATGATCTGAAATGTTTGCTATGTATAGATAGTAATTATTAAAATAATATAAAACTATTATTTAATATTTTTTTAAATTCCTCCATGGGGAATGGTGCTTGCTCCCCTCCCAAGAAACTTTATCGCTCTGTTTTCTTAAAAACCATGCAAATGAAATTATAATTACAGAAGTTGTAGGTTATATACAAATATTCTTTCTGTTTTATGTGTTCCCCATGCAGTCTGATTTGAAAGTCCTACAAAATTGAAAATCCACAAAAATTTACCCCTCTCAAAAATTCATAATCCTAAAAAATATTTTAATTATATCAACATTTTGAGAGGAACATACTTTTATTGAGTGGTGAATTTTTATGGAGTGTCAATAACAGGTGAGGGGAATAAAACTAGTGATTTGACCTATAAAACTTCAAATGGTCAGAAAAAACAAAGGTATCAAAAGTTGCAGTTTGTCTTATACGAAGTTACATATATATTATATTATACCAAAATCCCCATGAATCATAAATAAGGTAATATAAAAACCTAAATCAAATAACGTAATAATATATTTGGAATGGAAAAGTAATCTATTAAAAGTCTGAATGCAATTAAAATGTTAGTGAATAGTGCTTAATTTTCAGTGTATCAAAATATGGCTACCTGTATCAATTATTGATGTTGATAAGGTAAATAGGTTTTTTCTTATTTTCGTTAGTAGGATTATTTCAAACTGTTTAAATTGTAAGTTTAAATGATTTTATTTTTCTCATATTTTCTATTTTATTTAATAATGATTGCAACATCTTCATAAAGTATTCAAGTTTTTGAAGAGAAGAATAGTTGGGATGGTCAGTCAAAAAGGAAGGCAAAAATAAATGATAATATTTATTTTTTACATATGCCGACGTTTCGACCTGAAGTTCAGGCCTTCATCAGGGCTAAGAAAATAACCAGATAACAAGGTATGAGAAACATAAGTAATGATGGTAAAAAAAGATAATAAAAAATAAAAAAGAAAATAAAAAGATTAGAAAAATAAAATAGATAAATATAAAGTAAAATGAAATTGTTAGAATAATGACTAAGAACTAAGAGATAAACAATAAAAACTAAGAGATAAATAATAACTAAGAGATAAATAATAAAAACTATGAGATAAATAATAACTAAGAGATAAATAATAAACACCGTTACAAAGTGTGGAGTGATGAATTAGGCATAATCAAAAAGGGTGACAAAAGTGTTACAATGGGAATCTTAGAATAAAATGTAAAACATAAAAAATAAATATGAAGTTATATAAGAAATGAAAATAAATAGTAAAATTAAAGCATTGAGAATGGAGTAGTTAGATAGAAAATTGAGATATTGTAAAGTTTATCAAGATGTACAGACAATGTATAATATAATAAAGAGTTAAAAACAGAGAAAAGGAATGAAAGGAAGGAGGGAAGAAATTGAGAAAGCTGAAATAAGAAAGAAATAAAAGAAGTACTACCTGTCTCCTTAAGTGTCGCAGGGAGAATAAAAGTCGCTACAAGGGAGGGGGAGAGAGAAGAGATGTGTAGGTGGCGTCATCTCTAACGGTTATCCGACAAAGTTTGAACTAAAGCGCTGGAAGCGTAAATAGGTACGAGAGATATATTACTCAGAAAAATTATGGAAAATTGAACGAAAGTTAATAGAAAGTGAATGAAATATTCAAAAGAAAAATAACTGTTGAGTAATAAGGGAGAAAAACTGAAATAAAAATATATCATATATACATATATATATATATATATATATATATATATATATATATATATATAAGGAAGTTGTCAGCAAAAGGGAAAGGAATATAACTATGGATGTTTTAATAAATTCAGAATTTGGGAGTAGGCTAAAGAAAAGTTCTGTTTGTCAGATTTTAGATTCACTGTCTTTGGTTGAAGCTGGATGTGGAGGGTTTCAGAAATGAGTCGTTTGTCATGGTTGAGAACTGTGGCAAGGATGGATGTTTTGTCGAAATCAAATGAATGATTGAGGGAGAGAGAATGTTCGGATAATTTGGAAGCGGTAAAATTACGAGAGGATACAGAATATTTATGTTGGGTTATGCGGTCTTTTAGGAGATTTTTGGTTTCACCAATATAGGATGAAAAACAATTGGGGGTAGAACATGGAATACGGTAAACGATATGAGAGCGGTGTGAGAGAGGAACAGGATCTTTTAGGGATGTGTATAATTTAGAGAGTGTGTTGTGAGATTTGAATGCAAGTCGTAAGTTAGGGTTAGTAGATCGTAAAAGTTTGTTGATGTTGTCTGAAAGGTTAGGAATATAAGGTAGAGATCTGTATATAGGGGCTGAAATGGGTTGTGGAGAATTAGTGGAAGTTGAGATTAAGGAAGAGCGATTATTGTGGTCTGTTATAAGTTTGTTGATGACATGGAGAGGAAAATTATTGTTTGACAGGATCTGTTTTATGTGTTTGATATTGGTAACATGAAATTGGGGATCAGAGAGGGAGAGACTACGGTGGATGAGATTTTTCGCAACGTTAATTTTTTGGTAGTAGGGATGTTTAGAATGGAAATTTAGGAGTCTGCCAGTGTAAGTTGGTTTAGTGTACCAGTCTGTGGATATGGTTTTATTGGGATTTTTAATGATTAGAAGGTCGAGAAAAGGGAAAGAATTATTGAGTTCGCGTTGTACTGTAAAATTGAGGCGGGGGTGGTAAGAGTTAAAATGTGATAGGATATCAGGAATTTTATTTGGATTGATGATTAGGAGGAGGTCGTCTACGTATTTTCGAATAAAGATGATATCGTCAGGGTAAAGAGGGATAATGGAGTCTAGAAGATCATTGAGAACGATGTTGGAGATGTCGGGAGCAAGGGGGTTACCATTGCTAGTCCGGAGATTTGGTTAAAAAATTGTCCTTGGAAAGTGAGGTACCCTGATTTACAGCATAGATGAAGGGATTCGAGATATAAGGAGCGGTTAAGTGAGGTGTGAGGTTCAATGATAGTCCAATTGTCGTCTATTATAGTAAGTGCCTTGTCTATGGGTATGTTCGTAAATAAACTTTCAATATCGAAGGAGTAAAGAATGAAATTGTCTGCAATGGTAAAGGAGAGTAGCTGTTCACGGAGATGGAATGAGTTTTGTACATCATAAGGGTTGTTGTGGCTGAAGATTTGTAAGGAAGGTAGTAAGAATTTGCATATACATATGTGGGTGTGTGTATGTGTGTGTGTGTGTGTGTGTGTGTGTGTGTGTATATATATATATATATATATATATATATATATATATATGTATATGTATATATATATGTATATATATGATATATTTTTATTTCAATTTTTCTCCCTTATTACTCAATAGTTATTTTTCTTTCACTTTCTATTAACTTTTGTTCAATTTTCCATAATTTTTCTGAGTAATATATCTCTCGTACCTATTTACGCTTCCAGCGCTTTAGTTCAAACTTCGTCGGATAACCGTTAGAGATGACGCCACCTACACATCTCTTCTCTCTCCCCCTCCCTTGTAACGACTTTTATTCTCCCTGCAACACTTAAGGAGACAGGTAGTACTTCTTTTATTTATTTCTTATTTCAGCTTTCTCAATTTCTTCCCTCCTTCCTTTCATTCCTTTTCTCTGTTTTTAACTCTTTATTATATTATACATTGTCTGTACATCTTGATAGACTTTACAATATCTCAATTTTCTATCTAACTACTCCATTCTCAATGTTTTAATTTTACTATTTATTTTCATTTCTTATATAACTTCATATTTTTTTTTTATGTTTTACTTTTTATTCTAAGATTCCCATTGTAACACTTTTGTCACCCTTTTTGATTATGCCTACTTCATCATTCCACACTTTGTAACGGTTTTTATTATTTATCTCTTAGTTATTATTTATCTCATAGTTTTTATTATTTATCTCTTAGTTCTTAGTCATTATTCTAACAATTTCATTTTACTTTATATTTATTTATTTTATTTTTTATTATTTTATTTATTTTTTATTATTTTATTTATTTTTTTTTACCATCATTACTTATATTTCTAATACCTGGTTATCTGGTTATTTTCTTAGCCCTGATGAAGGCCTGAACTTCAGGTCGAAACGTCGGCATATGTAAAAAATAAATATTATCATTTATTTTTGCCTTCCTTTTTGACTGAGCACCCCAACTATTCTTCTCTTTATTATCCACAACAGTCAACCAATTACCAATTATTCAAGTTTTTGTTGTTTAACATATTTTAAGGATTTTTTTTCAAATTTACGGATAGGGCCGTACAAAATTATATCTATCATTTATTCTTCATTTTGAAAATTTTCCTCTTAATCTAATTGCATTGTGCAAAGAAGGTCTAAATATTTTTTAAAATATTGATTAAATTTTAGTTTTTAAAGTGTTGGAAAAAATAGTGTAGTGAGTGCATTACACAACTTTCATTTACCACTCTGCTTTCAGTAGAAATTAATTTTTAAATAAATTATTAAACTTTAAGAATATTACTTTAACAATAAACATGAACTGTTGACAGTTAATATAAAATATGACTATTTTGGGTACTATATATTTTTCACACATTACTGTTACACTGTGTTCGGACTTCTTTTGAATAGTCTGATCCAAAGTTTTTCATGATCTTAATAAATCAACTTACTACATATTTCATATATATGTAAGTGGAAGTCAAAAATAAGTATTAATAATACTTTGAATGTTATTTATTTTATTTAAACCGAATGAATATTTTTTTTAATTATGATATTTTTCTTTTCCTAACTCTCACAAATTTAAAATAATCTATGAACAGTAAGATTAAATAGAAAATAAATGAGAGTGGTGAACTTAGTGCCTTGGTTTTGGGTGCACCTACTAGTAGATTAATATGCAACACATCTATGTGTTTTATTTATGTTTTGTCACTTTCATAACTGTTATTATAATTAAGATTTCATAGCCTTTCAATTTGAACATATAATAAATGTTTTGTATAACCATATACTAATTGTTTGTGTATATTTTTGCTTATATTGTCTTCTTTGACCATAAATTCTTTTTATATTGGAGATATAGAAATAACCATATAGGCTCACATAAAAAAATAAACATAATATATAAATAAATATATATATATATATATATATATATATATATATATATATATATATGTATATATTACAAAATTATTTATAAATTGCTAATATATAATTTTTATTACCTTTTGGGAGAGTGCGGAAATCAATATGACAAGAGTAGCGCTCCATTGCAATATTGGACTTCTCATCAAAGTGTGGAGCTCTTATATTTTTAGCTCTAACAGTTACTCTGTACACTGTATTAGGGGCCAGTCCTGAATAATAAAATATTGTTTAGCAATAATGAGAGTACTTGAAGATGGGGAATTGTAAACAAAGATATTATTTTAAAAATACCTGTTATTGTATGCCTATATACACCAGGTTTTACTGTTCGAAGTTCCACATTGTTGACACAAACAACATGTTGATAGTTGCTATTACTAGGAAGCCAAGAGATGACAGCAGAAGTTGCTGTTACTCTACTAGCTTTGACATTAGTTGGGCCTAGGGGAACATCTTTTCCAATAACCATAGTGCATGCTGCATCTCTTGATGTTCTTCGATTAACAGTGACTGATCTTACACTGATTCTGTGTGGCTATAAGAAGAAAAAAATTCAAATTAATAACAATCTTAATTTTATGGTATTTTTTAAGCATCATAGAATAAATATATTATATTATAATTAATGTATATTTAATAGTTGACCGTTGTAATATAAAGCAAGGAGATGGTCCGGGGTGGCGGTCATAAAAAGGCTAAATAGTGTCAAAACTATTTTATTAAAAGCAAATGATTCGACCCAACTTTGCAGGTCTTCTTCTGGGCTAGAACGGACAAGATACAAAAAGATATAGAGAATTGTGGAAGTTACATAATATTTAGACAAAAAATTATAATCAATGTGAATAAGCTTATTAAAATTATAAACAGTAAGTAAATTAAAATATAAACAGAGTAAGCTAAGTAACAAGATCCTAAACTGAAGTAAATAGATGGTAACAATTGTAGTACAATATAAAATATAATGTACGCAATTGTGAATATACTCCTACAAATCTACAGGAGAGATTAGAAGAAAAGGAAAAAGGATATAATATGAAATAATGGACATGGGATGTGGAGAAAGAAAAGAAAAAAGAAAACCAAAAAATAAATAAAATTAGAAGAATAAAAATAGAGACTTACAGATGTGTTCTGCTAGGAGTTTCATTTAGAACTGGAAAATCAGGGTAAGGGTAGGTATTGGGGAAATTTGTTGACTTGTGTAATTAACAAATGAAATTTGTTTGGGTAATTGTGAGGGGGTAAGTAGAAAAAGTAATAAAAAAAAAAAGACATGGAAAATTACATCATTTTCATCATCATTTCAACATCATTTTCGTCAAAAAATATGTCGATGACCTCCTTCTTGTTCTTAACCTGAACAGCATTCCTCAAATTCTTTCCGCATTCAACTCTTACCACCCCCCTCTTCGTTTCACTATAGAGAAAGAGGTTAACAATTCACTCCCCTTCTTAGACCTCATAATAATAAAAAACACTGACGACTATGTTTCTACTGACTGGTATACTAAACCCATGTACTCAGGCAGACTACTTAACTTTTATTCTCAATACCCATATCACCAAAAAATCAATACCGCCAAAAATCTTATTCATCAAGCCAACCCTCAGCGTGTCAAAAATATATTCCTTTCCAATAATTTCCCTCTCAAAACTATATTTAAACTTTTAAACTGCTATACAACCAAAAATAGTACAGCCTCCCCTTCTCTCAACTCCCCACAATCACCTACCACTCCTTTCATATACAAATCTCTCTCCTATATTCCTATTCTCTCAGATAATATACAAAAATTCCTTAAATTGACTATAACCAACTTACGTCTTGGCTTTAAGTCCCATAACAAACTTTCTTTCCTTTTCAACAACTTGAAGGATTCCATACTTTTACAACACCGGTCTAATGTAGTTTACTGGATATCTTGCGCTGCTCCTAATTGTAATAGCTCCTATATTGGCAAAAACCAAAAACCATCTCGAAACCCGCATTTCCCAACATAAAACATCCATAACTTCCCAGAACCCTACCGCCTACAAACTATTAGAACATGCCTTAACCCTCAACCATTAATTTGATTTTTAAAAAACCTCTGTTCTTGCCACGGCCCCTAACCATGAAAAAAGACTCATTTGCGAATCCATCCACATTCAAAAAGTATATAAAACCTGCATTTCTTTAACATATAGACACATTTTAAATCTTATAAGTGAAAAATAACTTACATATTACATCGCATTATTTTTATCTACTTTCAATTTTTATTGATTAATTCAATTTAATTGTTCATTATTCTAAGTGTTTCCGCTTTGTATGATTTCTCTTTTATTTTATTTAAATTTTATATTTACATTCTACATCAATGTATGATCAACCATTTTAACTTTATATTCATTTTACTTTTAAACCATGTCTCAATATTATCTGCACTGGAAGCACGCAAACATGCTGGAGCTGGAGTTTATTCAAAGGAGTTTCAACTTGCCGCCCCAGTCGGAAAGGTAGCCACAAACTTTGAAGGGGAAGTGAAAGCCATTCTCCTAGGCCTTGAGAGATTAATTGAACGGAAAGACAAGAAAATTGCTTCCTTTGTTGACTCACAGGCAGCCATTTTGTCTCTCCAAAATGGATATAATATAAATCCAAATGTTCCTAAATGCCATCAATATTTGAACCGATTAAAGGAAAATGGGACAGAAGTCGCTTTCCAGTGGATACCAGGCCATTGCGGGCTCCACGGAAATGACGAAGCTGACAAACTGGCCAGAATAGGTTCTGGAATGATCCAACTCGATATTCCTCTGGCCATGGATTCAACAAAAAGAATCATAAAACAGACCCTCCAAAGTTCACTGAAAGAGAAATATGTACAAACAATTGAAGGGAAACGATGGAGTGGATTGCTGGAAGAAAGTGGCAGGATTCCTAGAGACCTCCCTAGAGGGCAAGCCGTGGCATGCTTTAGAATGCTCACAGGCCATGATTTCCTTCAGAAGCACCTCCACCGCATCGGTGTAAAAGATAGCCCGACATGCCCTCTATGTTCCTTAGACATGATGACAGGAGAACATCTGGATACATGCCCTGCATTACAGGACATAAGATGTTCCTTTAATGAAATGAACAGCCCTTATGCTCGGAGAGCAAAACTGTATTGGACTGCAAGAGCACGCAGGCTAATGAAGCAGGCGTTACTTAGGCATAGGAAAAAAAAAAAAAAATTATCTAATATTTAAATGTAATTTTCTTACATATGTACAACCAAATATAAATATAGTTATTCGCATTTTTTTCTCTCTCTATACTTCTAAATTAGTACTGCAATGTATGGTCTCTTACTTCTATATTTATATATTACTTCTATGTACATTTTACTTCTGTCATTTTTGGTTCTATTCACATTGTACTCTTATCTATAATCTCTTAATTTTATTTTATATGTATATGTATATATTTATAATTTATTATTTCATAGATATAATATTTTTTTCCCTTGTATCCATCCATATCTTCAAATTTTAGATACTGTAATTTTCTAGGTTTTTCCCCATTACCCAAAGAAGTCAGCAAATTCCCCAAAACCTGCCCTTACCCTGCTTTTCCAGTTCTAAGTGAAACTCCTATCTGAACACCCCTGTAAGTCTCTATTTTTATTATTCTAATTTTATATACTTATTTATTTATTTTTGGTTTTCTTTTTTGTCTCCACATTCCTTTATGTCTATTATTTCATATTATATCCTTTTCCTTTTCTTTCAATCTCTCCTGTAGATCTGTAGAAGTATATTCACATTTGCATATATTATATACACTACAACAATTGTTACCATCTATTTACTTCAGTTTATGATCTTGTTACTTAGCTTACCCTGTTTATATTTTAATGTACTTACTGTTTATAATTTTAATAAGCTTATTCACATTGTTTATAATTTTTTGTCCTAATATTATGTAACTTCCACAATTCTATATATCTTTTTGTATCTTGTCGTTTCTAGCCCTGAAGAAGACCTGCAAAGTCGGGCCGAAACGTTGTCTTTTAATAAAATAGTTTTGCCACTATTTAGCTTTTTTTTTTAACCCCGGACCATCTCCTTCCTTTATTATAATTATACTTTTGCATCAACATTAGAGTTCGTACACATTAATATCATAACATAAATATTGTTTGAAATAATATATTATGTTTACCTAAAAATAAAAACTTTTCATTTTCAATATATTTCAATAATAAGTCCTGGAGGATCATTAAAATGTATTTTTAATTTTGGACAATTGTTTTATCACATTAATATTAGTTTAATACAATAAAAATAATATACAAAGACGTTATTATAGCTCTATAACTATGCCATTTATGAGTACTGAATGATGTGGCAGAGGGCTGCAGGCGCCTATGCCAGTACCGCTTTTCCGCTGATTAAGGGGGAATTTTATAAGGAACTGCTTCAAATATTTTAAAAAGTAATCAGTGTTTTAGAAAGATATTGTATTCTCCGAATGTTTTATTGTAAGACTTTTTCGTTATTGTTGGGCGTTTAATTACAAACTTGAAAATTTTCTTTTTGAAAAAATTGACTTTACTGGTGTTTTTTTTTGCCTAAGCCAATTATTTTTTAATGTTTTATTATTCTCTGACTATCCAGCTTTAATAAAAGGCAAATTATGAAGAAATTCAGTTAAATGCTGATTCTCAGTGACAAAAAAACTAACTCTAGTCAGTGACAAAAACTAACTCTAGTCGTCAGTCCACCGTGTTTGGATACCATTTTGGGGCAATATGTTCACTTTTTTTGAATAATAAGTCCTGGAGGATCATTAAAATGTATTTTTTAAATTTAATTCTTTGACATAAATTAGAATTTGAGAATAATATGCTTGTGAACGGTGGTGGGTTCATGATTAAGCCTGATTTCAAAATGTGGTTTACAATGACTAAAATTGAGAAGGATATATAATTAATAATTAATTTGATATATATATATATATATATATATATATATTTAAAAAATTTCTTCAATCAACCTTTGAGTATTATATTTTAACATAATTTTTAAATTGGAAATTAGGCCACTAAATTATAATTCAATAAACTACAAATTATTCATTGAACCTGTTGTTTCTTCGACGTTTCAATCCCAGTTTTTATTTTGTCAATGGGATTAGTACTAGAACAACAAATGGCTCCAATCGGTACACAATGTTATTTCTATATGTTTCAAATAATAATTATTCCAAAATTTAACATACTTTTAAAATAGATACTCAATACCTCAGGCCAGGGACACGCTGATAGCCTTAGCACCATGCATTAGCACAGATATTAAGCAACTGGGCTGACAAGCATCTGCCCCCCTGGTCCTGAGCCCAAAGCCCAAATACACACACAGCGGGACAGACTCCCCTACAGTTCACTCCCTCTTCCCACATCCTTATAAATTGCATATTGTTGTGTTCCTTGTAACTATTTATAAAAAAAACAAAAAAAAATCGTCCCACAAACAAAGTGAAAGCACTGACCTAAAATGGCGTCCAAACATGGCAGATTAAAGACTTAAAGGGAATTTTATACGGAACTGCTTCAAATATTTTAAAAAGTAATCAGTGTTTTAGAAAGATATTGTATTCTCCGAATGTTTTATTGTAAAACTTTTTCGTTATTGTTGGGCATTTAATTACAAACTTGAAAATTTTCTTTTTGAAAAAATTGACTTTACTGTTTTTTTTTTTTTTGCCTAAGATTACATGCACTTAATAATTATTTTTTAATGTTTTATTATTCTCTGACTATCCAGCTTTAATAAAAGGCAAATTATGAAGAAATTCAGTTAAATGCTGATTCTCAGTGATAAAAAAACTAACTCAAGTCAAAGTCGTCAGTCTCAAAAAGTGTTTGGACGCTATTTTGGGGCAGTATGTTCACTTTTTTTGAATAATAAGTCCTGGAGGATCATTAAAATGTATTTTTTAAATTTAATTCTTTGACATAAATTAAAATTTGAGAATAATATGCTTGTGAACGGTGGTGGGTTCATGATTAGGCCTGATTTCAAAATGTGGTACCTATAACCTATACTGGCATTGTGACCACGAAAATTTATGTTTATTTTAAAGGATAATGGTTGTATGAATTCCATTGCAAAATAATGTTTTGGATTGTTCTGCTTATTCTGGTAGTGACAAACAATTATACGCTCTTCGCAGGCATTTTTTAATCATTCTCCTAGGGTAACTATTATCTTTCAATATTTCTTTTATTCTTTTTATATTTTCTTCTTTAAAAGAAATCGAACTTATAGCAATGGCTCTATGAAATAGGTTCTTCTTCGTATCTATTTTTATACTTAAAAATTACGATTGGAGCTATTTGTTCAGCACTGAAGAGGGTCAGATTGTTAGCATAAAAACTGGGATCAAAACGTTGAATAAACAACAGGTTCAATGAATAATTTGTGGTTTATTGACTTATAGTGGTTTATGTAACTAACGCAGCTGATCAAAATAGTAAAGATGATAGTAAAAATAGTAATAAAGTTCTTGAAAATAAAAATTATGATAATCAAGTAACGCAATCCACTGTAATAAAACCCACTACAGTAGAAATAGAAGACGACATTAGAGCCTTAAAAAATTGGAAAGCACCAGGTGAAGATAAAATCATAGCAGAACAAATTAAAAATAGTATTATTAAAATGAAAGATATAATATACGAACTGATCTGTTATCTGAAAAACCAAGAAAATGTCACAAGAATGGAATATAGGACTATTGTGTCCCATATTTAAAAAAGGTTACAAAGAATTTTTCTTTAACTATCAAGGTATTGCGTAATTAGAGGTTCTCTACAAAGTGCTCTCTAATGCCATTATGAGAAAACTCAACATTTATACTAAAAAGAATTTGGGTGAATACCAATCCGGCTTCTGATAGGGGAGGAGCACAACATATCAAATTTTTGTCTTAGGAAAAACTATGGAACTTTTCTATGAATATAATTTGGACCTTCACCTTCTATTTATAGAGTATAAACAAGCATTTGACAGTGTGAAAAGAAGAGCTGCTCTATTCAGTATCCTCGAAGAATATGGTATATCTGTGAAACTTATAAGGCTCAGAAAAATGGCATTAAGATATTCTGCTGCCAAAGTTATGATTGGGAACAAAGTGGGTGGTGCCTTCGATGTGGTCTCTGGAGTAAGGCAGGGCCGCGCATTGTCGGCGACATTTAGTGTCAAGACCAAGACTGCCTAATTGTTACAAGACCAAGACTGGTAAAACAGAATCGATTTTTTAAATACAAATTAAGCCAAAATAGTTACCGATATTTGACAATTTTAGTTACTATATGTAAAGAATTGGTATGACCAATATACTTCTGTATTTAACTCTTCTAATTTTTCATTTGGGCTTAGTTAGGTTTCTCCTATCTAAAATATTACAGTAATATCTCTATAGTAATAAGCTAATAGGTAACTGCAAAACTGTTGCGAAACCAAGACCAAGTGCACAAGACCAGGACGAGTCTTGGTCTCACATTTGGGCAACACTAGCAACACTTCAAATTGGCCTTACATTCGGCAGTTAAAGATGCAATTAAAGTTGGAACGCTAGCAAATAAAACCTGGTAAATTTGGTATGCAGATAATTTGGTTATTATCTACAGAAGTGAAGCAGCACTAAAGGAAGCCTTTGAAATTATATTAAAAATAAGGTAGCAGGATTGGGATCACCCTTCTCAATTATAAGTTTGAAAGCATAACAGCTTCACTTCAGCTTCTCGATAAAATATAGAAAACAAGATTAGCCATGAAATGCAAAATAGAATAATGAGCGGAAATAGAGCATATTATGCGAACCTGAAACTCCTCAAATCAAAGATTCTTTCCAGGAAGACCAAACTGAAGCTGTAAAGTACTCTGATTAAGTCGGTTGTTACCTACGGGTCGTAAACCTGGTGTCTACCATCAATAGACTGTCAAAAACTGAGAGTTTTTGAGAGACGAGTTATAAGAGAGATATACGGAGATGTAAAGATTGATGGAAAATGGAGGATCAAGAGCAACACAGAAATTGCAGCCATACTGAAAAACCAAGATATAGTTAATTCTATAAAAGCAGGCAGGCTGCGATGGCAGGTCACGTTGAGAGGATTCAGAAGAAGATGCTAGACATGGCAATCATTGAAAAGAAGAGAAAAATAGGAACCTAGGAGCCCCTGGAAGGATGAGGTGGCGAGAAATGCTGTAAAGTTAGGTGTAGTAAATTGGAGGAGCACTGCCAATGACTGTGAAGGAGGGAGGAATATAGCCTGGAAGGCCAAGAGTCACAAAAACCTGTAGAGCCATATATATAATAATCTTTACCTTTGTGTAAGACCAGTAATTCTATATAGTTGGAATAAATATGTTTGAATTATATAATTATACCACAGCAACATTTTCGCCTTCACCAATAGAATCCTTTTAAAAATTGATTTTTTACATTTTATAGCTTTAATAATAAATAATGATTTACTACACACATAGAGTATTGTCCAGTTAAATTTCTTATAAAATGTTTGTCACCTAGTGGTAGACATAATTATCATTTCTGTGCTGATTTTCTTCACTGTTTTTCTATAATTTACATTCAAAATTAATATTGATTACTAAAAAATAAATAGGCAATGTTAAAGTATGAAGAAGGTCTAGTTGGGGGGAAAAAGGATACTTTTTTGTAATGCAATAATACAAATATTTATTGGAATTGTTTAGGATTATCACTTTTAATTCAAAATAAAACAAATAATATAATAAGCCAGATTAATATATTAAATAAATTTCAAGATTCCCAAAAAGGTATAATCTAAACAAAAGTAAAGTTTGCAATTTTATTTATTTAATTATCATTACTTGAATTTGTATCAAATTTACATTTTCTTATCTACAAAATAAGTAGAATCTACAAAATGAATGTAACATTTTTTTATTTATCATTATTGAATGACCTCTGAAAAATATATACTTAAATGTTTATATACATTTTTGTGGCTACACTGTATTATGTTCAATAGTGAATAAAGTCTTAAATGACAAAATCATGCATTAAGCAAAAAATATTACCCTGTTTGAATCAACTCCTTCCACTAAGGCTCTGGTTCTTTCAGTAGCTTTAACTGTTACTTTAAGCACTCTGTCAACGTAGACGTGATAGCAGTCAATTGGTGGAGAAGATGGTGAGTCTGATGGGTTCCATCCAATCAAGATGCTCTTGTTGAGTTGCCTCTCAAGTGTCAGCTGTTTAGGAGCAGCGACTAGCACGGAGAAGAACACGTCTGAACGTGACAACAACTAAACTAACCTCTACAGATTACATGCTAAATGAATCCCAAATCAAATATAACTCCATATGTAATACACATAAATGAACTTATCATTTCCTTTTTTTTCTATAAGTAGTTTATTAAACTAATACTACCTTCTAAAATAAATCATAAAGATGCTGGCTTAACTGACAAAAACAATAACACTCTAATTTGATAGATATTGATTACACTCTACCATATCATAGTGAATTCTATTTTAATATCTAATAATAATACTAAAAAACATATATTTTTATAAAAAACAAAGGAAAATGAATCCATCATTGGTATATTAATATATGATAAATAAAAATAAAATTATACGGTAAGGAAATATAACAGATTTGACTTATTAAAATTCATATTCACTTGAGAAAAATAATTAAATTTAACAATAGATATTTTATTGAATTTGATTATTTTTAGATTATAATAAAAAAAAATTAATAATACCATGATGTTATAAAATAAATGTTATGCATAAATCATGCTTTACTTATCAATGAATAACATTACTTAAAATAAAATATTTTCAAAGAGCAAAAATAATTTAACTTCAACTTATTAGTGAGTGAATATTTCAATGTATCTATGTAGTTGTGTACGTATTATATATACAAAATATAAACAAATTCATTCACTAAAGAGAATTAGTTATTTAGAAAGTTCACTTATTATAATTAGTTACTAAGTTTTAACATTTTAGATAATCTAGAAAAAGAACATCATGCAATGTTTAAATCTAAATCTATTATTTCAGGTAACAAAGGAAAAAATCATTGATTAAAAATAATCATATAGATGTAGGTTCTGATGCAGTTGTTCATGTTTATGTTATATACAACATAATTGAAGTTCCTGGTGGTGGATGTTGAGTGGGGGGAGAGTGGCGCTGTGGTATTATTTGAAATTTCTCTTTCTACAGTATATAACATTAAAGTACAAAACATTTTTTATAAGAAAGGTTTTTTTTATAGTGTTAATTATTAGTTTTTGTTGAACAAATTGTCTAAGATCCTTGGAAAATAAACTTCTTCCTTTCCCATCTTTGCGTTTGCATCGCCTAAAACTATTTCATGAACGCCCCTGGAATATGGCCACCGAAATCCAATCGCTAAAGAATTATATGTTTCTCAAAGCGGATAGAAATTTATTCCTAATAAGAAAACTGGTTTGACAAGTTGCACCATCAATATTTTTGAGGGGGGCACATTTCGAGGGGTTTATGAATTTTCGAAATGAAAAGTTTCAAACCAGAGAACAAGAGGCAAATATAGAACAGACCACTGAAAGTGTAATTTATATGACCTATGATTTCTAAAATTATACTTTGGTTTATGCTGTTATTAAAAATAGGAGAACAATGAAATATTATGGGAGAACGGAGGGGAGGGGGAGTTCATGCACCATCGACCTTGGGGAGATGGACACTCCTGGATGCACCTTGCCTGCTGCAGTTCCACAGATAGGGAGCCATTACGTGGTGGGTGCCACCGATTAGGGACAAGTCTTTTTATTTATCAAAATTACAAAAACATAACAAAAATAATATTTTTGGATTTAAAATGAAAATCAGACGCACTGCAATCAATTGACCGTGGAGTCTGTGTTTCATAACAAAATTATTTTTTAATTTATTTACAAAACTAATAGTCATTATATGTAGTCAGAACGTTTTTAGAACTAATATATAAATATGAAATATACGAATATATGCAAATAAAAAGGTCCTTTTAATCTATAATAGATAAATAATGTCAGGAGCTTTTATCATTCTATAATACAGTAACTAACACATTGCCGGTCTTAGATATTTGGTTTCCCCGGGCAATGACTTCATCCTCTCCCCTTATATTTTTTGTAATGTACACCTCTATTGGAAATGAGTAAAAAGGGTTTAATAAATTAATGTTTAACAATTAAAAGACAAGCTAATCTAGTTCTACTAGTGCAGAGAAAAGAAAATGGCTGCTCTGTAGTTTCCCAAGAAGAAAAGTCCCAAAGAGGAGAGGGACAAAGATTTTTGTTTTGGCATGCAGTTGTTGTGTGGCTGTAGTGAAGAGAGGATAGCAGAAGGGATCCTGGCTCCAGTGGGTAAAACCCAGAAAGTTGTGTTTGGCAGAACATTAGAAAGTATTTGAAGACAAATGAATTTAGGGCAACAAAGGAAGAAATAGTATCTATAGAAAAAAGGTTAGCTTGCCAATCCAGATTTGACTTTATTTTAAAATCAGTGTTTAATTTTAGTATAAATAGTGTAAATAATAATAGTTTGTCTGAATTGATCTGATTGTCAGTAACCCACACCTGATGTAAATAAATATATTAA
The DNA here is from genome assembly GCA_928085145.1 of Nezara viridula. NCBI lineage: Eukaryota > Metazoa > Arthropoda > Insecta > Hemiptera > Pentatomidae > Nezara > Nezara viridula. Next base: position 181,103,106 of record OV725078.1, on the reverse strand, counting down.
TTCTCTTATAATTTTGTTTATTATTAAACAATCTCTTATTTATTTAGGAAGTATCCCAATGGTAAGAAGTGAGCTTCCGAGGTTATATTATTATTTGTAAAATATAAGAGAGATGTTACATTTTATATTAAGTAATATTTTAATTTTATTTTGATGATCATGTCTCTAATTCAGTTGCTTTATTAACAGGCTAAAATTAATTCTTATGCGCTCCTCTAAATCTGAGCCCCTAGGCAATTGCTCAGTCATAAGGCCAGTACTGGTCTAACATAACTATTTATTTTGTTTATAGATTAAAGAGAAAAAAATTGTTAGTTGCTGAGTGTATGTCTGCGAAAAAAATAAGTTCATGTTTGTTCGGCAATGATCAGACATAAAAAGTTGTAGACATCCTCCCTACCTTCTTCAAAAATTCACCCTATAACTATATTTACAAGTCAACACTCAACAACCCTACTCCATTCTTTTTATCTTATTTTAAGTGTTGAATATAAGAAATTTTTGAATTACATTTTATAAATTAATTACGCGAGTAGTGAATCAGTAAATATGTATTAGTGAGATGCTACAGAAGTGAAAAATCTGTAATGAAGTTTAATTAAGGTGAGTTTGTTTACAGCTATGTTTGAATTTGATTTCGCTTTGACTTGATTAATTTCAATTTAATTTTACTAATTTAACTTATATAAATATTGGTACTTCTTGTCTAAGGGGCCGCTAATGACTGCTATCTGCCAATGTTTATAACCTGAACACTGATAACTCCCATAACCCAGTGATAAGCCTTCTCCTACTTCACATCTTCCTATTATTGTATTAAATTCGTATTATTGAAAGTGTAAACAGATACAAAAACAAATGTAATAACAACAAAAATACTTTTATTTTACGACAAATATATTAAAAAAATAATAATAAAACACTTTAAGAAGATATGTACATATAAAACATCAAAATGAAAAATAAAAAAAAAAATTTAAAAGAACATATTTACATAGAAAAGAAAAAATATCAACACTATAAACAACAAATTATTTGAAGTTAATTATTCACTTCCTTTTGTCTTATTTATTTTGGAAGGCAAAATTGTTTTATGCTATTCAAAATAGCGAGGAATGGGTCCTCTTCTCTGTGAACCCGCCGCCACAAATATGAATCGAGGTGTTGTCTGGCAGTTCCTCTACGTACTTTATTTCTCCACTTAGCTGAGCCCCACAATCGTTCTATGTGTTGAGTATAAACCCCAGTTGATGGATCGACAAAATTATACCAGTGATTCACTTGGAAATGGTCATAGTTTGCTTCATTCAGTTGTGGGGTGTTGTATCCTTTCCAACAGTCCGAATAAATGGTCGTTCCCTCTTCTATATTTTCTTTAATGGCTTGTAATAATGTTGTTGCCCTTCTGTCAATTATTTTGACAGAAAGGCACGTAATAAAGGAATAACTGAAAACTAAACAATGCAATAACTCAAAAGTTTGGAGGGATAAGAAGAGGGATGTTATGTGAGATGATGACATGATGTTAGATAAGATAGATAAGAAGTGAGGTTTCAAAACGGCCGCTTAGACAAGAAGTACCTAAATATTTAACAGGAGATCTACCAATCCTAGGAACATTAATAAATTATTTGATAATCTTTGAAATTAAAAATGGTTAATAAATAGCAAATAGCTGCCGTATACTTCTTTCAGTGATTTCTAATTTTTGCATCCTGATTATTTTGTAATAAGTTAATAGGCAATAGGTCATCAGCTTTTAAATATTATTTTATAATTAGCTGTTGCTCGCACTTTAATAGTCTTCACCTTTATGCAAATATATATTTACTATGAGTACCAGGCATTCGTTGTAATCCCACAGAAATAAAAGAAGTTTTAACTCTGTTTATGCAAGTAGTTACGGATACACTATATTGTTGCGTATTAACCTTAACCTCCAAACATTTTTCAAACCCAATCTTAAACGTAGAGCGCATAATTACACTCACAATAAATAATCAATCAGTTCTTTAAAGACAATTTTTGTTTTCAATTCTTTTAAATGTCTTTACATTGCTCCTGTTACAGTCTCTGCGCTCCAATGCATCGCATCGGTTATATTGGCACTAATGAGGAGGGATAAGCTAAATTTTGTCACCCCCCCCCTCTCCAATAAAAGCCAACATTTTATATCAGTATTTTAGGCTATGTATTCCGAAATAAACATCATAAGATGTAATTGAATCGTATTATTAACTGAATTAAAGTTAAAACATCCAAAAACTAGAAAAACATATATTTACTTAAACTAAAAAAAGAAAAACTAAATTCCCTCTAAATTCTACCATCTCGGGAAACTTTGCCCCTCTCTGGTTCTGGCCCCGCTACAAATCATATATTAAATTTTAGTAGGTAACATTTTTTGAAAATGTAATTGCCTATCATAAAAAGGGATGGACCATCAAGATTCTTTACACCAATTTGTTTTTCATTAGGGTATAAACCAGGTTACCCTTTCACCAGTCCAATTTAATTTAACTTTAGAACATTGCTTTAGAGAGATAATACGTACACCGAAAAAGCTTTAAATGAGGATTGGAAAAAATACCTGTGCTGGAATATACAGATGATTTGGTACTGTTAAGTGAAGATGCGGAAACTATAAAAACTAAATAACAATTTTGATGAAAGCCGTTAAAGAATTGGAAGTGGAAACAAATACGGATAAAACAAAATATATGACCAGCTGCAGAAATGGAGATGAATTTGGCTATATAGACAATGAAAGAAATACAGCTGAAGAATTAGAAATTAAGGTCAACGATAACTAGGGGAAATATATTAAAGAGGAAATTAAGGCTAGGCTAAATGGTAATTATTTTCCGGTTGAAACTTTTACTTAACTCGCACCTTCTATACCGAAATTTAAAAATTGACAAAACTACTATACTTTTTAATGGAAGATCCCAAGGCATTCAGGCCAATATATCTGTCATCTTTCCTAATGAAGACATTGGAAAAGACACTAGATAGACATATCATGGAACATATATTGGCCACAAGCCCAATACATTCAAAACAATATGGCTACCAACCAGGGAAATCCTGTGAGGTGGCGCTTCACAACTTGGTAACAAGAATAGAAAAACCCTTAGAACAGAGAGAAATCATGGTAGCTCTCCTAGTAGGAGGGAAGCATCAGAGTGTTCTCTCTGATCTCCTCAATACAGCATCTGACATTCTTAGGAATTGGTGCAGGCTAACGGGTTAAGCATCAACTCTAAGAAAATTAATGTGTGCATTTTTGCTAGGAAGAAAAAAGTGTTTATTAAAATGCGAGAAATTAATGGTAGCCGACTGATACATAGCAAGGAAGTAAAACACCTTGGAGTCATTTTGGACCATAAATTGTCATGGACTAAACATGTTCAGTACGTGACAAGTAAAGCCCTCAAATGCCTATGAGCCTTTAAAAGAGCAATAGGAAAAAATTGGGGACTCAAACCTAAAATGGTATACTGGCTTAATACAACGACAGTCAGACCCATTATATTATACTCAGCTTTGCTTTGGTGGCACAAAACAAAGACTACAGTCAACACATCCTTTACAGGCTGAGTAAGCTAAAGAGCTGTTCCACAATCCCCTGTCAAGGGGGACATACAATACTGCTGAATAGGATAGTGCTAGCCATGCGCTCCGATACCCTAATCCGTGAGTATCTGGACTGCAAATAAATGGGGTTGAGATAGACATCAGCAGACAACACAAACCAAAAAATGATATTAATTGTTATACAGATGGCTCTCTAACAGCTCATGGCTCAGGAGCAAACATTTATCATAAAAATTACAAAGAAAAAGACTCAATACCTCTTGGCAAACATGCTTCGGTATTTCAATCTGAGATACTAGAAATTTGTCATTGCGCTCAAAACCTACTGGGAAGCAATGTGACTGAGAAAAAGATTACAATCTATACTGAGTGAGGCAGCAATAGGTGCTCTAAACAATTATTATGTGCATTCAAAGGTTGTTAAGGAATGCAGTATAGCACTTGACAAACTGATTGAGCTTACTAATAGAGTTACAGTAGAGTGGGTGCTTGGTCACTCGGGCATACTAGGCAACGAAGAAGTAGACAAACTAGCCAGGTTAGGCTCAGATACTATTCCCATAACTCCTGAACCTGTTGGTGGAATCAGCACTAGTACTGCCAAAAGTAGGATTAGGCAGATTTATGGGAACATATTTAAACAATACTGGACTGAGAAGAAACAAAGACATTCGAAGCTGTTCCTTAAAAGTCCATGTGATAAAAGAAGCAAACTGCAACTGAGTATGGACAGAGCAGCTCTTAAAAAGCTTACAGCGATCTACACAGGCCACTTTAAGTTAAACTAGGACATGTTCAATCTCCGAGTGACAATGCACTATGCAGATTCTGTCAGGAGGAGAATGAAACAGCCTCTCACATCATCTGTCGATGTGATAGATTTGTAAGGCTTAGACTGGAGCTATTTGGGGAGGAACGGATGGATCACCCCAGTAGCTATGAGTCGGTCAATCCAGCAAGCCTACTAAGATACGCGGAAGCGACAAAAATAACGTTTTAGGAATAAAACGAACAGTATACATTTTTCGTGCAATAGATTCTTCAAGGGTCACGGTGCTCTAAGCCAACTAAGATAAAAAAAATATACTTTTTACGGTTCTTTAAGTTAACCGCAAAATTTAGACACTGAATTACGCGATTTGTACCAGCTGAATATAACCGAGATGATAGATTTGCAGCTATCCAATCCATTTATCCCTAAAAGGTTAATGTGCGAAGGGCCTACTGGTAAGTATCTGAGGGATAAAATGAAGCAAAGGTGGGAGGATTATGTTAAGGCTGATCTCACGGAACTGGGTTTAAAAGGTGCCCAGTGGATGGGAGTATGTAAAAAGGGATGTTACCAACATTGAACCTAGGAATTTGCTAAGTCTTTATTATTATTATCATCTTAATTCATCTTTCTTTCTCTGTTTGAATATGGAGTAAAATACTATAAGAAAATTGGGGATGGAGGCCCAATAAACTCTCGCCCAGGGCGCTGAAAACCCACGTGACAGCACTGTCTGCAGATAAGAAATAATTTATTGTCACTCTATATGCTTATTAGAGGTAGTATAGTTGGATGATAAATAGTACAAAGTTCGAGGCAAATAATTAATATGAAGTTCCAAATGTGAAACAAGCTTGTATTGAAAAATTTAACTTGGTACCCCTCTCCCTCTATCTATCAAACTATTGACTCAATGAACAAAAATTAACTATGAACAAAAAAAACTTTCTTATAGGAAATTTTGTAGATGTAATGTCTTTTCCTGATGTTGATAGCTGATTAGATATTTGAGGGAAAAAAATAAGTACTTTCCCACTCACCTCCAATGGTGGGGAATTTTTTTCGTGTGTTCTAAAAAATGCTCTAATGAAATTCAGAACCATACAATTTATTTTTTTCTATTTTTCTTTGTTACCTGGACTGAAATATATCTGTTGAAAAGGAACATTTCAAACTGCTATGCCACATATACAATACATTACTCAATTATGTTAACATTTGTTTCCACTTCTAGCAGAAGTTCAAAAGGCTATAAACTAGCTGTAAACTAATAGTCATCAAGCAAGAAAGTTCAGAATATTTTTTTATTTTGTATGTTAAGTAAAGTTAATGAAAAGTTTTTTAACAGTCCATTTAGCAGAATTAAGATGTGGTTAATAATTGTATATACTAATAATTCATTAAATAACGGTTATAATAATGGTATACCATCCTCATCATCATCATATGTGGCACGACATCCCGTTACCGAGACTGGGCCTCCTCCAAGAGCCTCCGCCAGTTGGCTCTGTCTTCTGCTGCAGCTCTCCAGTTCCGTACACCAAGCAGGGTTCTCGCATCATAAGCCACGTTGTCCAACCACCTTGTCCTCGGCCTTCCTACCCGTCTTGCGAGGTGCAGCTCCTCCATCATTATTTTCTTGGGTATCTCAACGGTGCTCATTCTAGCCACATGCCCTGCCCACCTTAATCTGGCCAGTTTAATATACGTGACTACGTCTATGTCTGTATAAAGAGATCTGAGCTCCCTATTTTTTCTTTTCCTCCAGACATCACCCTCCTTTACTGGACCATAAATCCTTCTGAGGACTCCTCGCTCAAACACACTCAGCTTCATCTCATCGTTTTTAGTCATCGTCCAAGCCTCTGAGCCATATGTCAAAACAGGGTCTTGTATATGATCAGCTTGGTCTTCTTTGAGAGATACCTACTTCTTAAGTGCCGGCCAAGTCCAAAGACACATCTATTGGCAGCCGTGATCCTTCTCTGTATTTCTTGAGCCATGTCATTTTTGCTATTAATTTCAGACCCAAGGTATATAAAACTTTTCACTCTCTCAAACTTAAAAGAACCTACCTCAAATGGAGAGTTCAGATCCATCTCACCACCAACTCTCATATACTTAGTTTTCCTCTCGTTGACTTCTAGACCAAGTGGACTTGCAGCTGCTTCAAGGCCTATAAACGCTTCTCTGAGAGCCCGTTCAGACCTATCTATTATGTCAATATCATCAGAAAAACCAAGAAGCTGTGTCAGGCGATTGAAGATTATATCACTGGTCTGAATGCCGGAGTCTCTTACAGCTTTCTCCTCTGCCAAGTTGAACAATAGACAGGCGAGGGCATCCCCTTGCCGAACCCCACTGCTCACTTTAAACTCTTCAGAGGCATCAGAACCGACGCATATTCTACATCTCGAGCTGTCCATGGTCATCTTGATTAGGCGTACGAGCTTCTGAGGGATGCTTAGCTCCTCCAAGGCACAGTATAGTTGTGTTCTATCAACGCTGTCGTATGCTGCTTTAAAGTCCAAGAATAAATGGTGGGCGACTACCTTACGCTCCATTGTCTTTTCTAGGATCATCCTCAGAGAGAACAGTTGATCAGTGGTTGAGCGTCCTCGTCGAAATCCAGCCTGATATTTCCCCAGTTCCTTTTCAGAATACGGGAGGATCCTCTCAAAAAGAATGTTAGAGAGCAGCTTATAAGCATGCGAAAGGAGTGAGATTCCTCGATAGTTAGCGCATTCTGTTTGATCTCCTTTCTTATGTATTGGGCAGATAATGGCTGTTGCCCATTCCGTAGGCATAGCTTCCCTCTCCCAGATGGTCAGCATTAAATCATGCAGAGCTTTCTTGAGTCCTTCACCTCCACATTTCAACAGCTCTGACTGGATTCCGTCCGGGCCTGGCGCCTTTCTATTTTTCAATTTCCTCAGGGCGTTTTCCATTTCCTCCTCATCCGGGGGTTCAATAGAATTCAGGGAGTCTTCCTTCATTACTCCTACTTCTCCAGGCACCGTTCCTCTGTTTAATGCGTCTTTGAAGTGTTGTACCCATCTCCTTAGTACGTCATCTTTGTGGCTTAAAAGAATCCCGTTCGTGTCTTTGCATGCCGTCACTCTGGGCCTGAAAGCTGCCCTACCCTCGTTTATTCTCTGAAAGAACAGCCGACTTTCATTTTGGCCGCGCAATGCCTCTGTGTCCTCCATGTTCTTATTTTCCCAAGCTCTTCTCTTTCCGCGGAGTAATCTCTTCTCTTCGCGTCTTTTTCTTCGATATGTTTCTTGGGAGAGCCTTGTGGGACGCTGAACCTTCTTTCTGTAGGCTTCATTTTTCACTTTTACTGCTTGAAGGCACTCAGCATCAAACCATGGGGGCCTTCTAGATTTAGTCTCGTAGCCAAGAGATTCTTCTGCTGCCTGTTTCATTGCGTTGCTGCATCTCTTCCACTGTTCATCGACGATAGAGCTGTCATTAATTACTTCTTCATTAAGTTTCGTCTCCACAGCTTGTTGATACGAATATTGGTGGTCTGAGTCCTTAAGTTTAGCTACATCAATCTTCTTCTTTGGTCGTTGGTGGTTTTTAACCAGCGAAATTCGTGATCTGACCTCGGCAATGCTCAAATAGTGATCCGTGTCCATATTTGCACCTCTATAAGATCTTGCATTTATCATGTTGGACTTGTGACGGGCACTAATGAGTACATGATCTATCTGTGATGTTGTTTGCCCATTTGGAGAGATCCATGTTGCTTTGTGGATATTCTTTCGAGGAAAAAGAGTTGTTCCAACAACCAGTCCAAGCAATGTAGCAAAGTTCACCATCCGTAGCCCATTATCATTATTGGTCTCATGCAAACTGTGGGTTCCTATGGTCGGCATGAGTGCCACCTCCTTGCCAACTTGGGCGTTAAAGTCACCAAGAATGATTTTAACATCATTTTTGGGGCAGGGTATGGTATACCAGTAATAATAGATTTCGACCATAAAACAGTGAATTGTTCCGACAGGACCATAAAACCTTAAGTGTATCCATACTTCATTTATTTAATTTCAGAAAACCCTGAAATTTCAGCAGTGGAGGACTATTGTGGACTATCTGTTATTATTACTATTATAATGTGTGTTTGGCACAGGGGCGGATCCAGGACTTTTCTGAGGGAGGAGGTGCAATTGTGAAGAAGGTGAATTCCATACAGTAAAGGTATGTGATATATATATATATATATATATATATATATATATATAATATATATATATATATATATATATATATATATATATATATATATAAGAAATGTGTATTTTAGTTGTTATTTTTCTTCTAGTATTTTGCCATATAATGGCGGTCAAAACTCCATAACTGGATAATTGTAGTCTATGAACCTAAAACACGACATTTTGGCAGTTAGGTAGTAAACTTCACAGAGAGGTTGTTTACGGATTTCCGTAGGAATTACCACTTGTCAACTATTCAGATAAGATTGCTTTCAGTTCTTTCCTTTTTGTTTTTTTTACTTATATTGTAATGTATACCTTTATTTGAAGTGAGTAAAAAGTGAGTACTCGCAAGTGGGGAGAAATGTAATATACACCTTAAGTGAAGTTGTTAAAAATGATTAAATAAATTAATGTAACAGTTAAAAAGCAAGCTAATCTAGTTTCACTAGTTCAGAGAAAAGAGAATGACTGCTCTGTAGTTTTACCCAAAATGGAAAATTCCAAAGATAGGAGGGACAAAGATTTTTGTTTTCACTAGCAGTTGCTGTGTGGCTGCAATAAACAGAGGATATGAGAAATGATCCTGGCTCCATTGGGAAAAACCCAGTAACAGTATTACCACATTGGAAGTTGTTTGGAGTAACAAGAGAGAGGATTTCCCAGTGAGCTTGAGTTGAGTAGATGAAAGTATTACCGTTTTGGAAGTTGTTTTAGCAGAAGATTGGAAATCATTTAAAGACAAATGAATTTAGTGCAACAAAGGAAGAAACAGTATCTATAGAAAAAGGTTAGCCTGCCAATTCATACTTGACTTTATTTTAAAATCAGTGTTTAATTTTAGTATAAATAATAATAGTTTGTCTGTGTTGATCTGATTGTCAGTAACCCATACCTGAGATAGAATAATCATAAATTTCAGTTTATTATATTAATATTCTTATAATTTTGTTTTTATTTAACAATCTCTTATTTATTTTGGAAGTATCCCAACGATATAAAGTGATCTTCCAAGGTTATACTATTATTATTTGTAAAATATAAGAGAGATGTTACAATATATATTCTTTTTTACTATAGATCACAAACAGATCCAAGATTTAATTTTGGGAAGGGGGCTAAAGACCGAAATTTTATATATATATATATATATATATATATGTATATATATACATATATATGTGTGTATATATATATATATATATATATATATATATATATATATATATATATATATATATCGATAATTACTTTGGAAGAAAAAGAAAGAAACTATATGAAATGGTGTATTAGTGATTCTTGAAGTCCTATTAAATGTAATTACGCGAGTAGCAATACTTTTAGAGATATTTTTTAATATTTTTTTCATAAGACATGACAGATAAATATAACATTTAAAGAATTTGTCCTATTTCTTTCCTTTTCCTAGTGCCATTTAGGTTTACACGTTTTATATCGGCACCACTGACAAATGCACAACTTATGATGCCATACACTCATGCAGAACAGAAGTGGTACGCAGTTCCATGGCAAAAAAAAAAATTGAAAACAATTATTTTTGAGGCCAAACATACCACAGTACTAGAAAAATATTAGTACAAGAATATTGTACTCCTTCCGGAGGCCCCTCTGGCTCCTCCTTTCATGCACATGACAATTCTCTGTTTAATATCAATTCTAAAATCCCATCAACTCTCTCTATCCCTAGGGGTGCCCATCCCCCCCAAGGTCGATGGCGCAAGAACCTTTCCCTCCATTCTCAAGATATTTTATTGCTCACCTTTTCTGAAAAACAGAAAGAGCGAAGGTAGAATTAGAAAAATTGTAGATCACATATAATCACACTTGCTGCGGTCTTTTCCATGTTTTCCCTTGGTCCCTTAGTATGAAACTTCATTTCGAAAATTCATAAGCCCGCCAAAATGTAACCCCTCCAAAAATTCAAAAAATCCGCCAAAATATGCCTCCTCAAAAATTTTGATAGCACAATTAGCTCTGATATACTGTGTCACCATCAAACACTCTTCTGGACATCCCTGCCTATCACCTCCAATGAGATTAAGCGTTTGATGCCAGGAGGTGTAATACTGGGTTATATGCTGTAATATAAATATTACATAGTGATTTTGAATACTGGCGCGAAGGCAGTGATATCACAAACTACTGTCAAAAATGGATAAAGACAATGGAAGGGAAAGCAAGTGCCATATGTTAAGGCAGAAGGTAGCCAGCCGGCTAGGAGAAATGATCGAGACCACAAATAGTGACAAGTGACCAACAAGTAGTGAGAGTCAATAAAGAAGAACAAGAGAAGGTTGTAGAAGTTGGATACAACAATAAAGATGAAGATTCACTGCAGAACAGGGTGAGTGAAATATAAATAGTGACAGTTCGAAAGGGCGCCAAGTGTAGACCCCGACAAACAATGGAAATTCATAAATGTTACGTACAATTAATGTATGCTTTTATATTGGATAATTGAGGATGTGTGTTTGTTGTTTCAACCCAACCTAAGAATAATTATTTTTTTAAATAAATATAAATTGATTCAGAAACTGTTTTTTTTACTTTTCAAAGGAAACGTAACCTTACAATGCTCTTCCGATTCCGAACACAAAACATATTGAGCAATTCATTAAGCGTCTAAGTTTGGCTTCGAATTCTCCTGAGAGTTCACCATACACCAGACAGCCATTGTCAAAGTGGGGAAACACAAGAGAAGAAACCAAGAATTGATGGGATTTATATGGAAGGAGATAGCATAGACGGTTAAACTGTTTCAGGGTAGAGATAGTACCACAGAAAATTTGGGAGATGTGTGGTTTCCAAGAGAGGGTCTGATCAAAGGCAACACCAAGGTTTTTTACTGAAGTATGGAATGAAATAGGTGAGTTGTTCAGGAGAAGATTGGGGATCATCGGTAAGGATTTGAGGGGTGAGGGAGATCCGAGCAGGATGGCTTTTGTCTTCTTGATGTTTAGAATAATCCTATTGTGCTTTGCCCAAGTACAAATTCTATTTATATCTTCCTGTAATTTTTTGATGGCACCAGAGGATTCGGTCGGATTGAAGGTAAATCTGGACGTCATTGGCATACAGATGGTGCTGACAGTATAGGATAGAGGATGGGAGATCATTGATGTAGATGGAAAAAAGGGTGGGAGATAAGGAGGAGTCTTGTGGGACACCTCTGGGCAAGGGTAAAGATTCTGATGGCGGATTATTAGGGACTACAACATACTGGGAGCGACCGGTAAGGAAGGATTGGAAAAAATTAAGGGCACTAGTAGACAAAGACATATTTTTAAGCTTAGTTAGGAGGATTTTGTGGTCCACTGAGTTAAAGGCTTTGGAGAATTCAAGGATAATAAGTATGATAAGTTTCTGCTGGTCTATGGCTGTATGAAGGTCATGGGAAATTTTGATGAGGGTAGACTAAGCAGAGTAGCCAGGCCAAAAATCGGACTGGTAGGAATTTAGGTTATTCTGTTCTAAACAGTCAGATAACTGGGTTTGAACTAGTAACTCTAAAAGTTTGGAGAGATTCGAGAGGAGAGAAATTGGACGGAAATCATTAAGAGTTGATGGGTTGGAAGTCTACTTCAAGAGCCGAACTAGTGTGGTTTCCCAAGATGTAGGGAAGGTAGCGTTTTGAAGTGAGTAATTGTAGATATGGTAGAGGAATGGAAGAATGGATGGTAGAGAGGCTCTAATCAGTCTGACTAGGATGTTATTGGGTTCATAATCATTGGTATGGGATTTTCGAACAGAGCTAAGGAGGTCATCAGCGGTAATGAAGGGGAAAAAAAGATCAGCATTAAAATTAAAAAAGGGAATACAAAGGAGCCGGAATGGATGTAGGAGATGAGGATGCGAAGGGACAGGAGACAAAGTGAGTGTTAAGGTCATCAGCAGAAAAGAAAAGGACTGGGTTTTAGGAATGTTACCAATGGTCAGTTTTCTGAGGACAGCCTACTTGGCCTTGGAATTTGGGGTGTTCGATAAGGATTGATGGAAATAAAGGGATTTGGCTTGAAGTATTGCAGTCTGAGTGCTGTTGCTGCTGAAGGCTTCTGGGAGTTGGGTACGTTTAAACCGCTGTCTTGCAGCATCTCTTCCTCTCATGCGCTCACTCAGAGCGGGTGTCAGCCAAGCAGCAGGGGGATGTAGGATGGTTTTAGTTAAAAGAGGAGCATGGCAGTCGATGATGGTTGGTAAGGGTTTCTAGGCATGTTGTAAATGGATTTTTAGGAATAAATGGGGTCCTACTGGATAGCGTCAAGATCCTGCGACAGAGCTTCATAGGTGAGGGAATTGAGCTTTCGGAAGGATATGGTTCGGGGATAAAAAAAAATGGGAGCGGGATATTGTAGGAAATTTTAGATAAGATCATGGGAAGACAGAAACGGAACTGGGTGCTGAGATGCAGCGAAAGATTTATCTAGGAAATCCAAGATAAACTGGTCAAGCCAGGACTCTGAGAACTGGGTATGATGGGTAGGGTTGTAGGGTACTATATAAAGAGTGAGGGATTGGAGGAGGCTAGTCAGGTAGGAATGGTCAGAGGATAGTATCAGTAAATTGGTATTGAAGTCCCCGGATGTTCATACCATAAGCACCCTGAACAAGTTTCTGAAGGAATCGCTTAGGTATCTGCTCATGCACTGTATAACTCCTTTATTGACTGTACTATGTTTTTATTAAAACTAATTTTTCACAGGAGATAAGTATATAAAAATATCCTCATAAAAATTTAATCAGAAAAAATATCTCTTCAGTAAGTTTTTTTGTTTAAAATCATTTTTTCTATTGATATTTCTCATAACTATAATTCCTTCAATTTTATTCTGAATGCTAAATAATATCCTACTTATTTAATAAAGATAAAATGTTCTTAGTGTTAGGGGGCTGAATAGGTCAGTGAATAATGCACTGTGCTCCAATGCTGTTGGTTCTGGGTTCGAATCATCGTGATCAGACATCTACAGTAAAATGACCATGGTATCGAGAAATCATCCTGGGACACTCCCAGCTCTCTATAAGGTGGTTACTCTTAATTAAATAATTAATTAAGGGGAAAACCCTAGCAGTTGAACATGATCTCTGTCAAATAACCTTCTTGCACAACTGTTGACTAAGAAAAAGTATTTCTTTATAAAGTACTAAACCAAGGCCCTCTATGGGTTGTAGAGGTTCAAGTTCTTATTGTATAATCAATTTAAAATTATTTAGTTAAATATATATTTTTTTAAATAAAAAGTTAAAAAAATACTTTTTGTCAGAAGTGTAATAGCATTCTAGTTCCACAATTAATTAAATCAGGTATAATATTAATGAAGCGTTTACATAACATTCTGCATTCAAGACTTCCCACATGCCAATTAAACTTACTGTTAACCATCCTTTACCATGGAGGACAATGACCCATACCTAAAAACAAAACATTGTCTTTTCGTTTTTCATGAATGCATAGGAAAAGCTTGGTATGAAAAGACGATTATCATCTGTGAATTAATCAAATTTGTATGGCAAGGTAACATGTTTTTTCAATCACATACAATACAATGTAAATGACATAACTGTAAAGAAACACAATCCAGAGTTTGATGCTAATATTGATGGTGCCAATGAATTTAGTAAAAAATGTCAACATTAAAATATAAAATATATTGGTATTGATATGAAATTGTAACTATTTCATTATCATTATCCATATTCATCTACACAAGATCTGTTCATTCTATTATTAATTTAGTCAATTAAATTTTAATGGATTGAGTTGTTCGTTTTCACTTATTGCTGTGGCCTAAATTTTAATGTAACACTCCCACAAGAAAATAAAATATAATTGCTTCTGAAGTAAATATAGGGGCTTTAGTAGGAGATAGATGGATCAGCCCACTATAAACTTCAGTGGATTGGTTGATTTTGAGATAGCTGAATTATATATTTTCCAGCTTTATATATAAAAAATCATGAAAGGGAATATTTTGAGCTAAAGATCTCAGGTTTGAAGGGGAACAAAATGTCTCAATAAGGACTTTTGTAAATATATCTATCTAAATATTAATTAGTGATAGTAGAAGGCTATTAGTCATAGAAGCCAAGTTTCACCTCACATTGTAAATACAATTCAGTAATAAAGGCTATAAATATAAAATTAATTTTGTTTCCAAACTTAGTGATTCTTAAACTTGTTGAATAAAAGATACACAATAGTGGTACCCAGACCGACCACAAAGGCACCGGATACCCAGCAAAAAAATGTTTTCAGTGTTACTAACAAACAATGAAAACATGAATGTTTACATAACATTCAACCAAATCTAAATAGTATAGTAAGAGCTGTATTTTTATAATAAGAGGTTTTATTCTGATAAAATTATTTAATTATTCAATCCTAGTGCAAGAATGTCTATTTTACTATATCATAAATTAAATAATCAACAATTTTTAAAAAATAATTAGTATGCCACTAAAAAATTACCTGGCCCTTCACTCGAATGCTCAGCTTCTTCTTCTTCATCATCTTCTTCTAAAATATCTGATAAATCAAAATCTCCAAGTTTTTTGCTAAGGAACTCACCTGTGAGAAATTGAAGTCACATGTAAAGAAATTATGCTGTATCCAATCTATAATGCAGTACACTATATGTAACTTACTAGTTTAATTTACTAGACAATTCCTATCAAACATTTTAACAATTATTTCACTTTGAATAAATTATTAAAAAATATATACATGATTTAAAACTATCTTAAATTTCATACCTGTTAATTATGAATACACAAAGCGAAATGGTATTTAATAATATTAAAATGTTATAAATTAAAAAAAATCAATAAATTTTTTATAACTACTAACCGCTATTTAAATGGTAGTCAAAATCCTGTGGTATATTTGTTGATGCAGAATCATCACAGTCCCTCAGTCCTTGGATTACCGACTGATGAAAATCAAGTAGATCATCACCAATCAATTTTTGAACAAAGTTTGATGGAACTAATCCTCTTCTTCCATCTAGAAGTTCTGCATCATAAAATCCATCCTTAAAGAACAATTGAAAGTTAATAGTCAAACAATTACTAATATTCCTTCTTTAGTTGCTTTAATAATTTAATGAAAAATAAATAAATAACATATATAATAATAAATAGGGGAAGCAGTGGTCGAGAGAGTTAAGGTGCCTGCAAAAATACACTTTACGTGTAGAGGCTTTTTGTTTCGATTTTTACTAGTCATGAGTTCAAATCCTGTTTGCGAGGAACAAAAAAGATAATAATTAATAATAAATAAAAAAAAAATTTTAGTAAAACTTGGAAGCGCTACCCGATTATTTTGACCACTATGGCATGGATTCGATTCCCGCATGGGGACAGTAACGTTCCCACCCAGAGATTCATAGGGAAAGGAGCGACTACTGTGTCTTACACTATAGCTCCTGGTCCTCCAGGTTCGGGTTTGAGCATAGGGCTAATAACCCTATCCCAAAAAAAACACCTTATTACAAAACCAAAACGAAGCCTCGGAAAACCAAACTGTCTAAACATGGTAAAGGTAACTTGGCTTTGAATCACGGACAATACATTGGATCTTGGAATGTGTATAGTTTATACAGACCAGGAGCCACAAAAACGGTAGTAAAGTATCTAAAACTGTATAACATACCAGTACCAGTCATTCAAGAGGTAAGTTGGTCAGATGGTGGCAAAACCATTATCGACGACCATACACTATTCTACTCTGGGAGAAATGATAAAATTAGGATAGCTGGCACAGGATTTATAATTAGTCCAGCAGCAAGAAGGAAATCAATCATTAACTTCACCCCAATAAACGAAAGGATTAGTGTATTACGAGTTAAAGTTCATTGGTTTAATATCATGATAATTAACATGTATGCACAAAACAGTTAAAGATGAAGAGCAAGATAAAGTTGAAGAGGTGATGGATGATTTCTATGATTACCTGTAAAATATTGTGGACCAAGCTCATAGGCATGACATAAAGTTAGTCATAGATGACTTCATGCAAAGAAAGGACGAGAACCCTAACTCAAGCCCATTAATGGAGGGCAAAGCCTTTATGAAAATAGAAATAACAATGGAGTGATATGAATCAGTCTGGCGGCAGCTAAAGGTCTAGTCGTCAGCAGTGTAATGTTCCTACACCAGGATATCCACAAGTACACATGAATTAGCTCTAAAGGAGCAAAAAAATCAAATTGACCATGTGCTGGTAGACAAGAGACATTAGAGCTCAATACAAGATGCAAGAAGCCATTGTGAGGACAACTGGCAGGCTGGAGATATATGCGAATTCTACTCAGACGTTAAGAAAGGATAGGATAAAAAGCGAGAAACACGCAAATGTGAGGAAAGGATGGCATTCTGACGGCATCTAAAGATATTGAACATCTGGAAAGAACATTCCCAGGAACTTCTCGATCAAGGGAACCTCACGAACGAAGAAGACTTGGACCACACAAAGGACCTTGACCCAGAAAGGGTTAAAAAAACAGATATACTGGATGCACAAATAGCTATAGAAAGGCTCAAGACAAGAAAGGCACCAGTGATAGACAATACCATCAGAACTGTGTAAAGATAAGGAAGATGACTTAAGATCCAAACTACTACAACTAATTCAGAAAATATGGGAAGAGGAAAGGATACTTGAGACTTGGAATATGGGCCTAGTCTGTCCTATCCTAAAGAAAGGCTCCAAGTATGAGTGTAGTAATTACAGAGGCATAGCACTCCTTCCGGTTGCCTACAAGATAATGTCCAATGTCCTACTAAACTGGATATATCCTCATTACAAAAATATAATAGGCAACCACCAAGCATTTATAAAAAAGTACAGTTCAGGCAAACAACTTAAGGGAGAACTGAACCGGTGGAGCTTAGACTAAGAACTTCAGGAGGAAAAAGGCTTTTTCCTTAGTCAAATGCCTTGCCTAATGAATCATCATGAATTATAAAAAAAAAAAAAAATTGATTTGTTTTACATCCTCTCAGAAGCGGAGTAGCTAAGTGAGTTGGGCACTAGACTGCTAAACTCAAGGTCCTGAGCTCAAATCCGGCTGATGTCAAGTAATTTTTCATTAGACGTGGATTGACCCTGAGAATGGGAGATCCTCCTTGGACACACCCAGCCTCTATAAAGTGGATACCCTTAATTAAATAATTAATTAAAAGGAAAAACTTGGCAGTTCAGTGTGATCATGGCCGAATCACTTCGCTGCACAACCATTGGCCTGGAAACAGTACAACTTAAAAAAGTACTGAACCCAAAATCCTTCATGGGTTGTAGTGGTGAAGGTTTTTTGGGGAGTGGGATAGCCTAAGTGGGTTGGGCACTAATTTCTATAGTTCAAAGTCCCGGGTTTGAATTCGGCTGATGGCAGATAAATTATTTATTCTGTTTCATTGGCTGTGGATCAACCCTGGGGTCGGGAGACCCTCCTGGGGCATACCCAGCTTCTATAAACCTCCCCCCCCCATAACTAACTAAAAACATAACTATAACTAAAAACCCAGCTTCGGTACTCTTAATTAAGTAATTGATTAAGGGTGAAAATCTGGCGGTTGAACATCATCTCAATCCAAATCACCTCCTTGCATAGCTGTTGACCAAGATACAATACTACCAAACACAGTACTGAACTCAAGACCCTTCATGGGTTGTAGTACTACAGATTTTTTTTTTTTACATCCTCTCAATAAAATAATTACCATGCATTAAATCTTACAATTCTTACAAAAACAGAGGTTTATTAGGTTATGTGTATGCACACTAAAGGTTGGTCTTGATAGAAGTTTTTTATTTTTTGGTTACGTTTCAATTCATGCTTACGGGTTATCATCAGGACTGAAAATTTTCTAACATCAGAGACACG
This sequence comes from Nezara viridula, assembly GCA_928085145.1. Lineage (NCBI taxonomy): Eukaryota > Metazoa > Arthropoda > Insecta > Hemiptera > Pentatomidae > Nezara > Nezara viridula. The sequence continues at coordinate 181,084,615 of OV725078.1, read as the reverse complement.
ATTATAATATAAGATATAGTAGTTAGCAACAATAGAAAGTAGTAGTGGATACGTAATAATTATAAAATAAATAACTAATCTAGAGAATGATGAGAATACATGGTGTGATAAGCTATAATAGAATATACTTAATAAGCTAAATAATATTTAATATATATTTTTACTACTACTGCTACTGGTGGGGATAACTAGTTAGCCAAGTGGGCCCTATTGTTGTCTATTTTGCCATCCTCTGACCGCTAATTTGAGATTCCCACCCCATATTTGCCAGAGTGAGAATGTCATGATCCATTTCCTGGGGCCATCCAGAAATAAAAAGTAATTGACCCAGGTGGGGATTGAACCCACAATGTTCAGAACCGGTCACTCTGGGAACCATACCCCAATGAGCTTGGCCATATCATCCTCATATTTATCAAATAATATTTATATAAATATTTAATACTCTCTATAATATTTTTTAGCTTAAATAGCTTATTATGTGTATTATTTTATAGCTTATTACACCATGTATTCACATCATTCTCTATAATGATTATTATTTTATTATTATTATGGATCCACAACTATCTATTGTTATTATCTATTATCACTCATATTACAATTGTGTCTACGACATTATAAATTTTTCACCCTTCTTGATGATCCACAACATCCACAAGAGATATTTTCAAAGAGGAAAATAATTCTCTTAACATTTTGCTTTGCTATTGTTTCGATTATTGCTAAGAAGGATGGTTAGTAGAGGAATTTCATTTCTAACTACTAATTTTTACTTTCTAGTAATGATGAGAAGAATTAATAAAAAGAAATCATGTTTATTTTAATTTACTAATAAACTATCATCAATGTTTTGTTAAAATGTGTCATATATCATATTTATATTAAAAATTTTATAGTGCATATATTTATGTGGATTGTTGTAAGTAGCTTAATTTTAAACTTTTCATCTTGGGCAAACTTCATCTAGTACTTTTTTTTCCTTTCATCGGCCCAAGACGCCCTCTGAAGCCCTATACTGCATCTAATATTTACGATAGTTTAAAGTTAGAATATAGTTAAATTATCAAGTTTAGTTACTAACCTTAAATAAAAATTCCAAAAAAAAAATCATATTTCTGGGTGTATGGGTGTGTGTTAGTTTTGATGCTACTTCATAGATAAAACTGAATATTTTAACACAATATAATCCATAAAAATGTCTTAAAAAGATATACACCTATATTTTGTTTTAGATTTGGTTTTATTAAGAAATAATATGTTTTGCTTCACTTAAGGACAATAATTAGAAAACCTATGTGAGACTCATTTATATCATATAAACAATATATAGCAATAACAAAAACTAAACTTGAAATAATATTAAATAAAATATAAAAATTCATAAAACATATTAATACTTAATTAAAATATTTACAGGCATCCGAGGGAGCTCGGAATCTGGCCCTTTTCCACACATGTGGAGAACAAGGCAAGACTCTAAGAAATCCCAGCACATCTCTCTCAGCCGCGCCACCAGTATGGCAGTCCAGTAATGTCTGAGAGAGAGCACTAAAGCCACAAATGCTCATGACTTGAGTAGAGAAGCTGGCCATTGCCTGAACTCCAATGATATATTTACTAATGATCTCGGGACCACTGCCTTTTCAACCTTCGAGAAGAATTTTAAGAATGACTGCAGTTGGATGAAGATTGTGCTAAAGGATTAGGGTGATGGATAAGGTTCTGATGAAAATTTGAGAATCGAGATGAAATAATGTCAAGAACATTAAGATAAAAAGAGTTAGAGATTACAATGCAATATAAAACTTACTTCATCCATATTTCCCCAAACCAAAATGTAATCGCCTGCATTTACTGCTAACTCAGCTTCAGGACATTCATTAGGTGATTGTTGAAAAGGGTCATATGAATATCTGTAAACAAATATGGATATATAATTTTTGTGGTGTTTATAGAAGAATTCCATTCTAGGGCCTTAATCCTGCTTTTGACTAATCAAAAATTCCAATATCATATGTTAACTAATTCAAGAATTGTTCTTTATAAAATATATTTAGTGTTTTCTAATTCTAATAATCTAATGCAATAGTTATTGTAATTATAGTTGGTGGTAAGTTATATTTAATTCACGTACCTTGCAATATAAACATAACAACGACCTTTTCCTGGGATGTCCAACATATCAACTACTTTAGGATCCTGACTAACCGTTATATGCTGGTCAGGAAATGCCCCATATATTCCTATAGTAAAAATAAAATAAGTTATGATAGCAAAATTATTTTATTAAATATTGTTTTTATGCATTATCATTAGACATAGGTGATGATATACAGGCATTGTCTGGCTCTGTTTGGGGCCCTCAGCTAAAGTTTAAAGTGGGGACCCCTTATTAGGACCAAATGTATATATATATATATATATATATTTTTTTTTTTTTTCGGTTGGTCCTATAGACCTTGTAGATCTTTGGCCGTCTGAACCAGCCTTCTCCATCTCTGCCTATCTTGGGGCACTGCTTTCCAGTTTGCGGCATGAAGTTTAGCGATATATTTGTTTATCCAATCTATCCATCTGGTTTTTGGCCTCCCACGTGGTCTCTTGCCTACTACTCTGGCATTCATTGTTGTGTAAAGGCGTCCTGATGAATTGCTACGAGCTACATGCCCCACCCATCTTAACCTCCTTGCCTTCATATCATGAGATATTGACTGAGCCCTTTCTATCAGCAGTTCTTTGTTGTTCCTTCTCCTCCATGTGTCAAGGTTCTATTATCCCATATAGGTCCTGTTATCTTACGGAGAATTTTTCTTGCGAATCTCTCAATTCTGGCTTCTAGTGTGCCGGTTAGAGCCCAGGTTTCACAACTGTACATCAGAACTGGCTTAATCTTATATATTAATATAATATATTATATATATATATATATATATATATATATATATATATATATATATATATATAAATAGGGGAATGGGATAGCTTAATGGTAGGGTGCTGAGCTCCCAATGCTCAAGATTCTAGGTTGACTCCCGGCTCATGGCAGAAAAAATATTTATTCTGTTTCATCTGCCATGGGGCGACCCGATAAGGAGACCCTCCCTTCTGAGGCATACCCAGCCTCTATAAAGTGGGTACTCAGGCAACTTTCCAATTTAATGAAAGTAAAGGCAAATAACTCTAATTAGTTCAACGTAGGCAACAGTAGACTTCATTTTGATAGAAAGTGGTAGGTTATATGAATTATACAAATCAATACTCACCATTTCATGCTGCCATATATAAGTTACTTGTTCTTTGAGGGTAGAAGGGCGCCCTTCTCCAGTCTGACTTCTGCCTCGCTGGCTTGGAATGGGCTGAGAGAGTGTCGCAGCTGGAGCAGATTATCTCTTATCTTTTAGATCCTTATCAGATCTGTTTTTACTACTCACCGCAACGCGGCGCTAGGGTTTAATAGCATTTACACAAAACATATTCCCCACCGTGAAATATCTCATTTCACAAACAAAAAAAAACCAAACTTTTAGATTGATAATTACCAGGCAAGGCACAACCAAGAGGAAAATTGTTTACAATAAACAAACAGAGATATTATTCGAAATATATTTTTAGAAAATTAGAAATAAAAGTGAGCCAGATCAAAGATAGACTAATAAATTACAATTTATTTAAAATAAAAATGGCTCATCATTAAATTTAAGAAAAGAAAAAAAAAATATACATATCGATAAAAGGTTTCTCCAGAAGGGAGTGGCACTAACTTATGCACAGGTTGCACCAAAGTGGCTGTAGCAATCCTCAATTTGACAACCCTAACTACAACGTCAGGCCCCGGAAATAGCTCTATTATTCTGGCATACCGCCACTACTGCAGTGGAACATCTTTTTAATGAAGGATAACAAGGTTTCCCTCTTTTAAATAGTCCCTGTCAGTATATCACTTGTTATGAGGTACCAGATTGTGGAGATACTCATTATACCATTTCTTCCAAAAATTACAAAGTCTTGGAAATCATCTCCCAATGGCTTGTCAAAGGAAACACAGGCATGTATTCTTTTTCTGGTCTGGCTAGAAGTTGACCTATAATAAAGTGCCCTGGGGTGAGGTAATCAAGGTTATCCGATGGCTGATTGCTAATATTACAGATAGGACAGGAATTGAGAACGGCTTCAACTCGTACCAATAGAGTATAAAATTCCTTATATGTTAATGTATGATCCTGGAGAATGGAAAGGAGGTGTCTCTTAGCGGATTTAATAGCTGCCTCCCAAATACAACCAAAATGAGGAGATGCTGGAGGAGTAAAGGTGCACTTTATACAATTCCGACTTAAATTGTTAGAAATGAGTTTGCTTTGGCCATTAACAAATTGATTAACCTCCTTCAACTTCTTGGATGGTCCAAAAAAATTTGTCCACAGTCACTATAAATGAAGGAAAACCACATCTGGCAATAAATCTGGCTAATGCGGCAATAGACGAAGGAGTGGATATAGTTCTGGAGCCCCTGGCAAAAAAAAAGTGTCATATTTCATACTGTTTGTCCTTATAAATTGACCATATCCACAGACCTGATGAGAAAAATGTACCCTACATATGTTGCAAGTGAATATATAAAGCTACCAATCCTTTCAATTTATTGTATTTACAGTCTTAAGACATGAAATAATAGTCAGTTACTCCATAAACGTATAAATTGTCATGGACCAAACACTTTCAGTACGTGACATCTAAAGCCCTTAAATGCCTATGGGCCTGCAAAAGAGCAATAGGAAAAAATTGGGGGCTCAAGCCTAAAATGGTATATTGGCTGTATAAAATGAGAGTCAGACATGATGATGGCATAAAACAAGGACTGTAGTTAATTGAACCTTATTAGAAAAAATTCAAAGATTAGTCTGTCTAATGAAAATGGGAGCAATGGGCTCCACCCCAACTGCTGCTATGGAGATAATGTTGAACATGCCACCATTGCAGTTGAAGGTTGGAGGCTCAGGCAACAAATGCATTATACAGGCTGAGTAAGCTAAAAAACTGCTCCTATATTCCTTGCCAAGGGGGACAAAAAAAATTGCTGAATAGGATTGGGAGGGAGGAAGTGCTAGCCATGCACTCCAACATACTAATCCGTGAGTATCTGGACTGCAAATATGAGGTTGAGATTGATACCAGCAGTACAACATAAACCCAAAAATGGTATAAATTGTTATATAGATGGCTTTCCAACAGCCTATGACTCAAGAGCAGGCATCAATTGAAAAGATAACAAGGAAAAAGTCTCAATACCTCTTGGCAAACATGCTTCGGTATTTCAATCTGAAATACTAGCAATTTGCCATTGTGCTCAAAACCTACTGCTAGGCAAAGTGACTGGAAAAAATATAATAATCTACACTGACAGTCAGGCAGTAATAGGTGCCCTAAATAATTATTATGCATACTCAAAGGTTGTTAAAGAATGCAGTATAGCAATCAACAATCTGTTTGAGCTTAATAGAGTTGCAATCGAGTTGGTGCCCGGTCATTCGGGCATTCTTGGCAATGAAGAGACAGATAATCTAGCCAGGTTATGCTCAGATACTATTCCTATAAGTCCTGAATCTGTTTGTGGAATCAGTATTAGCACTGCCAAAAGAAGGATTAGGGAGTTTTATGGTGAAAAATTTAAACAACACTGAACTGAGAAGAAACAACATTCGAAGCTATTCCTTAAAGGTCCATGTGATAAAAGAAGTAAGCTGCTACTGAGTTTGGACAGAGCAACTCTCAAAAAGCTTACAGCGATCTATACTGGCCACTGTAAGTTAAATTATCACATGTTCAATCTCCAAGCGACTTCGAACCTGCTATGCAGATCCTGTTAGGAGGAAAAAGAAACAGCCCTTCACATCATTTGTCGATGGAGAGAAGAGAAGGCACTTGAGGCCGGGACATTAAGGCAGAATGACCTTATCTGAGAAGTGAAGCCTACTACATTGAAGACTAAGAATATCAAGTCTACAGTTATAAGACTTTTAATTGATTCATTTATTACAGTAGTCAAAATAAATTATTTTATTATACAGGAGTGAAAAGTCATTTTATTTAGTTGTTCTATATGCCTCACAATTGAAGAATAACAAACCAGGTGAGTCAATTCATTCAAAGTGTATTTACTCAGTCCCACACTGACAGGCAAAAAATTCCACCCACTTGATTTTTTCATGTTTTCATCTAAAAATATTTCTACTTTGGATTGGTCTATTGTTTTTAATGAATAAATAGGTAATCTTTTTGTTTGTTTTCAATTAGGAATGTTAATATAGAGGACAATAACCCTTAATCCTTAATTCAATGAAATGATTCTAAATTCCAATGTTTATTCAGTATCATTAGTTCAGTGCCATTTCTTGCAGCACATTTCTTAGTCTCTGGCTTTTAATTTTTTCAATATTAAGTTTAAAAATGCCTCTTAGTGCTGAGGATGTTGCGCGTGGTGTAGCACTTATTGATGATGGACGTTTCATTAGATATGCAGCTAATGCCATAGGAGTTCCATATAAAACTTTATGAGAAGCCGTCAGGCGTTTTCGGGAAACTGGTTCTTACAATAGAAGGCCCAGTTCTGGATGGCCTGGGGTAACAGAACCACAGGATGACCGGTTTTTGACTTTGAAAATTTTACGAAACCGGCACCTTACCGTTGTTCAAGCGATTCATCAGCTCGAAGAAGTTCGAGGTGTGCAAATATCTGAACGTATCGCTCGGAGAAGATTAAATGAGTATGGATTAATGGCTTTTCGTTGAGTAAGAGGACCAGAACTCACAGAGTAACACGGCTGGCTTTTGCTCGAGAACACAGCCATTGGACTATGGACGAATGAAGTGCTGTACTTTTTACAGATGAGTCAAGATTCGCTCTTTGATCTCCAGACAGGCATGAAAGGGTGTGGAGAAGAAGAAACGAAAGATATGCAGCCTGTAATTTTTCGCAGAGCTAACCTTTCCAACGTGGTTCCTTAATAGTGTGGGCTGGGATTTCAATGAAGAATTGGTTGTTGTTCGTGGAGTGTCTTTGACAGCCATTCGCTATGTACATGAGATTTTGGAACCTCATGTGTTGCCTATCCTCAATGAAATCGGCGATCGTTCTATTCTAATGCACGATAATGCATTCCCACATGTCGCCCGCATAGTGCAGACGTTCCTTCAACAGAACAATATTGAGGTTTTAGCCTGGCCAGCACGTTAATGGTTCGTTTTTCAGTTTTTTTTTCTCTAATCTTTCTGACCCAATCACATTTTGATTAATAAAGGTAAAAAAGATCATAAAATACCATAAATACTAAGTATTATCTGCAAATACCATGTATTATATACAAATACAACTTTAAGGTTAGTCGATTGGTTAGAAAGAAATGGAAGCGAAACCACAAGTCTACCCAGGAGATCACGAGTGTATGTATTTTTAAAGTATTCTTCGCCGCAAAATGCATCTTCCGGATTCCGCAGAATCGAAAATGACTTCCTCAGTCTCCCAAAATTGCTTTAATTCCTCCTGTAAAGAATGGCTGGTCTGCGTGAAAAGAGTACGTACTGAAGGTGCAGGGCTTTCTGAGAGTATGTCCCCAAATGATACCCATCCTAATGAGGTATGAATAGCCTTCGGTTGACCCTTCAGAAATAAAACAGGGTCATTTAAAACCTCTCCATACATCTCAGCACCCAGAAGTAGATCAACTTTACCCTGCATATGGAATTGAGGGTCCGCAAGTTCAATCGAAGCAAATCTATTCTGTACTTCTTGGGATATGGAAAAAGAAGGCAAACTTCCACTGATGCAAGCCAAACTCTGACTGAAAACCCGTGTATATTGTTGTTTATCATCAAACCCAACTTCACTGTAACCTCAGGTGAAGATGAAGAGATGGAGGTATTAACTACCCCAGACACCGCAAGAGGACTAACCTGGGAACAAAGGTGCAACTTTTTCCTTATATCAGTGGTAATTAAATTAATTTGGGAACCTGGATCTATCACCATTCTACATGAATACCACTGACCTGAACTTGAACAAATTCTACCCAAAGCAGTACCCAGAAGTACCTGGGAGTTGGTGGTAGCATGGCATGAGGATTGTTTGTTACTTGAGACTGGGAGGGCTTGGTGTTAGCAGCCTTATGTAACATCGTATGGTGACTTTTTGCCACAAACTTGGCAACAGCCTTAACTTACTTTGGCATTTAGACAAGCAATGAGGTCTCGTACACGAAAATTCATACTTCTTAAATCATACTTCTTTAGTAGGTCATAACAACCATTAACATCCGCATCCAGAATCTGAGGGCTGTTTATAATTTTATGGCTTGATTTTCAGACTGGGCATTACAATTTAGATTTCTGATTATCTGGTCTATTGCTGGTTAAAAATGTTTTTCGTTGAACTTCAGGCTGTGAAATTTTGGATGTAGAAAGCTTGGAACACACTTCTGCGATTCTAAGCTGTATCCTAACAAATTTGCAAAATTCTTCAAAGCTAGGAACTGTCTCTTCACCAAAACTATTCTCAACTATTCTTCTTGTATTAGGGCCCACAATGTTCAGTCTGAGATGCAGTAAAACAAAATCAGTAAGATTATTGAGTTTAAAGTTCTTTAAGGCATTGTAATTATCTTCAAATGTGTCCAGAAAGTTTCTAAAGTTGGGAATGTTATCAATAGGCCACAATGATTCTTTTATTACTATAATGCTTTACTAATTTATCATAGGCCAAATAGTAATTTTGTACGTTAAACTCAATTGAAGAAATGGCCTGTGAGGCAAGATGAACTAAAAGTGACTTGGGATAAGAAAATTAGACTATATCTCTGTAATTTTGATTATGAATTAAGGCATTAAACAACAATTTAAATGAAGGCAATTGTTCGTATTGTCCTGAGAATTGAGAAATCTGTAGCTCTGGCAATTTAGGATGTGCTTCTGATTCAGACAAGTGGGTTGAGAAGCGGGAACTACTACTTGCTCAGCTTTAATTAATCTCTCATGAACAACTTTTATTTCATAATAAAGTCCTTCTGATGCTAAAGAAGGCGTGTTTACCTCAATCATATGTTCGTCTATGATTCATTCAACATCGAAATTTTGGTTCAACACTGCTTCAATTCCTCCAATTATACTTTAATTTCTGAAGCCCTAGCCATAAAAATTTCCTTTCTAGCAGGGAGACCCTTAATCATATTGGAAGTGGTTTGAATTCTAAGAAACAGCCTTTCCTTTTTATCATTATTTCTTTAAGTCCCCCTTAGTACTCTTAGTCGGAACATCTTCAAAGTTGTTAAAAAAGTAAAAATTCAAAATTAAATTTTAATAGCTGAAGGCAATACCAATGTTTTTCAAAACAAATGCAAAGTTCAGCAAAGCAGGAAAAAACAAGCAAGGATTAACATAAGGATTAATGAAAGTATTAACAAAGTCACTTAATTCCAGCAAGTCACTATGGTTCTTTCCTGGAAGCGCACCTAAGATTTTTCAACTTTTTGACAGCTTGACTTCCCAAATATGTAACGAAAGCATAAGAAACGATATAAGATATATTAAAAAAAAAAAAACAAGGAATCAATAGGCGAAATATGAATATTAGTGCAGAAATATACGATTTTTACAACAAAAAAAAAATTCAATTTTTAACACCTTGGAACTCCCAAATACGCAATGAAAGCATAAAAACCGATATATATTTATAAAAGATATATTAAAAAAAAAAAATGAATCAATAGGCTAAATACGAATATTAGCCCGGAAATAAATGATTTTTACAAAAACTCTCATAACCTACCAGGCAATTTTCCTCCTTTAAGTATGGCAAAGCATTACTAATTTAGCAAAAGAAATTATATAATTTGGCCCGGAGGATCAAAAATTGTCTAGGCAAGTTTCCAATTTAATTAAATCTGGTATAATAGCATTTACACAAAACACTCATAATTAAATGATTAATTAAGGGAGAAAACCTGGTGGTTGAGCATGATCTCGGTCAAATCACTTCCTTACACAACCGTTGACCAAGATATTTCTTGGTAACTGAAGGTATTGTTATACTTTTCCTAAATAATACTGAACCCAAGACCCTTCATAGGTTATAGGGGTACTGTTTTTTTAATTTATATAAAAGTGGTTTATATAAATTTAAATATATAATAAATTTACCCAAATTGGGACCAAACATACCAGTGTATTAAATAGACACAAAATAAGGATATTCGAAGTACTCACAAACCAAAAATTTATGAAATTAAACAAATTATTTATTTAAATAATAATAATTAAACATTTTATTTTTCACTTTTCCTGTTCAGAAGCCGAGTTTATAATTGGATTGGTATTAAGTTAAATAAAAATATCATTAACTATTAGCATTAAAATCTAAAAAACAAATTTATCGCTCAATATAAAAAATATGAAACATTTCTTTTGGGGGTCCATCAGTGAAGCTCTGAAAATTCGTGGACAAAAACGAATACAAAACAATTATTTTGGGAGCCAAACATACCACGGTACTAGATAAATACAAAATTAATGATGTTCATGGTCTTCAGGGAAACCCCCAAAATTTGTGGAATAAATGAATAAAAACCAATTATTTTTGAGGCCAAACCTACCACGGTACTAGATAAGTACAAAACAATGTTCTTCGGGACCCTGAGAGGGGGCCTCCTGATCAAACCACCATGATTAAAAAAATATGAAACATTTATGTTAGGGGCCCATAGGAGGAGCCCCAAAAATATCAGAAAATAAACGAATATAAAACAATTATTCTTGAGGGCAAATCTACTACGGTACTAGATCACTACAAAATAATGTTCTTCGAGCACTAAGAGGGGGCCCCCAATCATTCCACAGTGATAAAAAAGTGCAAAACATTAATTTTGGGGGCCCATCAGAATAGTCCCAAAACTTTTAGGAAATAAACTAATACGAAACAATTATTTTTGGAACCAAACCTACCTCGGTACTAGATAAGTACAAAACAATGTTTTTCGGAGCCTTCCTTATCTAACTACGATGATTAAAAAATACAAAACATTTATGTTAGGGACCCATAGGAGGGGCCCCAAAAATATGAGGAAATAAACGAATATAAAACAATTATTTTGGGGTCTAAACATACCATGGTACTAGATAAGAACAAAATAACGATCTTTGGCCCTCAGAGGCATTCCAAAAATTTGGAGAAATAAACAAACACAAATCAATTATTATTGGGTCCAAACTTACAATACTTGATAAATACAAAATAGGAAACTTAGGGATCCTCAGAAAGGAATTCATAACATTTATGTTGGGGGACCATTGGAGAAGCCCCAAAAAATGATGGAATAAATGAATAAAAAACAATTATTTTGATGGTCAAACGTACAACAGTACAAGATAAATACAAAACCATGATTTTCAGGGCCCTCAGATGGACCTTATATACAAATACAAAACAATTCATTTTGGGGTACTAGGAAAATGTAGAAAAATTATTTCCGAATTTCCTCCGAGGGCCCCCGAACAAGAGCTATCGCCAACTAGTCAACCTGGCCAGACCGGCCCTGATGATATAAGTAGATAAGTGTAAAACAAAACAATCAACTGGAAATGAAAGAAGCTATTTACAAAAGTTGATAAAGTAAATTATAATAAATGACTGCTTGAAATAAATAAAAGAATGTTACATCCTTGATGCAAAAATAATTAGAAAAATAAATATAATAAAATAAAAAAGTAGTAGAAACTCGATTGGACGATGAACAAGGAAGGGTTGAAAATGTTATTACAAAAAAAAAAAAAAACGAAAAGTGATTACACCAAATCCCAACATATTCTTCAATAAATATTGTATCAATATTTGAATATTGATAATTTGTATTTAATAGTTAATAAATTATTTTAAAATGGTGAAACTTACTATCAAGGTCAAACTGAGAAGGAACTATATTTGGTAATTGTGGCATCAGTCTTGGTTGAGGGTGTGTTTGTTGCAGAATCATGGGTGGCTGATTTCTAATATGTGTTGTGGTATTTGGTCCACTGCTTAGTATGTATGGCTGATATTGAGCACCAATAGGATTACAAATAGGATTCTGTAAATAAAAAAAAGGTAGGTCAAGAAACTTTATTTATTATTTTTTATGACTTTATAAATATACAAAGTCAATATATATAAAAGTGTACTAACACACACATATAAATTTCCCATTAGTTATAGAATATCCTGTAGGTATATTTTATATATATGATTAATAATTCTTCTATCCAGAGAGATCGCGTGGGGAGACTAGGGTGCCGTGGCTGGGGGGACGCCACGGAATGGAAAATTACTTAGCTCCCACCTTTTATCCCGAAATTTAAAAATTTATTACGGTTCTTTACAAAACTAAACGTGGCCACTTAAATTAAGGGATGAACAATGCCTTAGGGTTTTTGAAAATAAAGTATTATGCAAAACATTTGGACCGAAGAAGGACGTGTTATCCATAGAATTTAGAACGCTACACAACGCCAAATTGCGTTAGTTGTACCCGATGAATATAATTGAAATTGATTTGCAGCTACAATCCACCCATAACTAAGTACCAATAGTCAATGTGTGCTGGGCTGACTGGTAAGCGTTCTAGGTGTATGCCAAAGCAAAGGCGGGAAAATTACATTCAAGTTTGGACAGCGGCCGGTCGATGTCAGCAGCGATTGATGGTATCCGTATCAATTATTATCATCTCTATTTAGCTCTCTTTCTCTATTTAAACATGGCATGATAGGTTATTAGCAGATTTGGAATGGAATAGGGGGAGCCCCTCAAAATCGTAAAATATAACCGTGTCCTATATATTCGTTCTTCTTTAGTTGGAAAGTGTTGGTGTATTAATTGAGATGTTGGTAATAAAAATTTCCGATTGATGCAAGCAAATATTGTATTTGTTACACTTTCTTCTTGTTGACGTTTCGGGAAATCTTTCCCATCTTCAAAACTTTTCCTTGCAGCTACGCTAAGTGTGCTCCTGTGTCTTAATTTAAACATTTTTATAAAATTGTTATTCAGAGCAACCACATTATTAGACTAACAATTGGATACCTGTGTTGAAAAAAATAACCATGTCTTATGAAAAAAAATATTAAAAAATTATATCTGAAAGTAATATTATTTGTTTGATTAAAATTAATAGAACTTTAAGAATCACTTAAAAACCATTTAATATAGGTAGTTCTTTCTTTTTCTTCCGAAGTATTATCATTATATATTTATATATATAACTTATGATCGCTCATGCAAGAAATAATAAAAAAAAGGAAAAGGGATGCAAAAGAACACACTCAAGTACTCGCTAAAGACTCTAGTCTTTAGTTAGACTAAAGAGTATTAGTCTTTGTTTACCTAATCTCTATAGGATTAAATACAAGATTAGGGGGCTGCCAACCATAAGTTATATATCTATATATATATAAAGCTTTCGGGCTGAAGCACTTCCAAAACTTAAAAAGGGTGTTAGGTCACATGGATGTATTTATCAGTTTGATCAATTGATCTCTTTGTTATTACATAATGTGTTATAATGACAAGTGGTTCAAAACATCAAAAAAGGTATAAACAGTTAAATGAGTTTAGTTGATTAAATGTATCTATGTGACCTAATACTAAGTCAATAGAATAATTATTAACCCTTATCGGTTGTAAGTCAACTCTCAAGTGACAACACAAAAATGTTATTCTTACAATACTGAAATTGTTTTGTAAATTTACCCTCACTAGCTACAACCTAGTGAGAATCACATATAAAATGCTAGCAATCGATATAGGTTAATTATATTGTTTAAAGGTTTCTTATAAATTTGTTAAAATTATATATATATATATATATATATATATATATATATATATACATACAATATTATCAAATTTGAAATGATGAGAAAATTTAAAGATAATATTTAATTAATGAAAAAACCGTATGACAACTGTCACGTAAAAATGAAATGTAAGAAGTCATAATAGTAAAATATAGAATAAAGTAGTGTTTATATACTTGTGCTAAATTTAGTGGTAAGGTGGCCTGAGCAGACTGTGGGAGGATAGATACGCCAGCATTTGTTACTACATAGTTTCCAGCATTGTCAGTCGTTAAATTTCCTGATATATTGTGCCTATTCAATGCCTCTTGCATATTAGGAATTCCAGTCAATGGAAGATTAGCTAAAACAAAAGAATATTATGGCTTGAAATATAATAAAATACAAAGCAATAAATAAATCTAAAAATAAGAACAAAATTAAACTATACTTGGTAAAATATATGGTAGCCCACAGTCTTTGGTTATCAACAAAATTTTCTATTATATTCATAAAACTTGCGTTTTGTTGAAATAGAAATTTTTATCTAAAATAAATTGCTGCACCATGCACCATATGATTAATATTTGTTAAGATCAACATAATACAACATTTATATTAAAATATTTCAATATAAATACCCCACAATAGTTCAGAAGGCGTACTATTATAGGGAAATTTACTGATTTAGTTTTTAAATGATGATTAATGATATATCTCTGTTTTCATTGACTTATGACAGGGACTTCTTTATTAACTAAATTTAAGTACAGACAGTGTTCCTCTAACTACAAGTCTCACTCTGAAAAAGTATCCAATAGTAGAATATTTTGTATGTTAGCTCTTGAACCTGGGTCTTTTAGAAAAGAAAGTCGGTGATCTACCATTCTCAGTTATGTATATGTTCAAATGTTGACATACAAAATATTCTTTTGAAAAAATATTGGAGACTTTTATCAAAGTCAGACTTGTAGTTTGAGATAATACTTTCATAATACAAATGCATATATATTTGAAATATCTTAAGCTGCATTTTTTAATAAATATTTCTTTAGAAAAGTAGTTTTATTTTTACTTCTAAAAACCGTTGTATTTATGTTATAATATGAAAATTTCAAGTATTTCACTAAGTATATTTTCATTAATAAAAAAATATCCATTCCAATTATATATATACGTATATAGGAATTTTATGTTACATTTCTATTCTATTCTATTTAGTTCTAACTAACATAAACAATACAACTAATAATATGAAAGTTTTCATTTAGCAAAACTGATTCCAGACTTTAACCTATCTACATATTATTTTTAACTGATAAATTATATTTTATAAAGCAGATATAATTTATTATAATAAATAAGGCGTACTAGATGGAACTGTTCCTGTAGATGCTGATATGTGAGTGGCCAGAGTACCAGTACTGATTTTAGGCTGAAGTGGTAGCTGTCTCCCTCCAATTGGAGTTCTTCCTGCACTCAGGAGGGTTTAAAGCATGATATTATTTGTAAGACATAGGAAATCTATCAACTACCATTAATCGTAGTTTACTAAATGGTGTGTGGTGTTAGTTTAAATATATTTGTCATATATTAAAAGTATTTTCCATTTTATAAATTATGGTTATTAATTAAAAATGTTCGGTTACACTTAGAAAATTGGGATTGTGATAATAATGTTGCAGTACCAATTAAAAAAATAAAAAACAGACTACTTAAGGTAATAAAAGTAACATCAAAAGTATTGACGTAGAATAAATCGCTTTAATTTAGAAAATTTGTCTAGATTTTACTTTTAAGGTCCATAAAATGCAAATGTTTAACTGTAATACATTGCTTTCTAATCGATTTTCAACAGGAAGTAAATTGCTAACAGATATCTGCCAATTTTATACATTATTGTTTTATTGTAAATTCATAGACACTTATGATTATCTGAAAAAAAATATATAAATAATAATTATTTAACAAAGGAAATAAAAAAATGAAGAGGTAATTAGACTGTGATTTATCATTTAGTTTTTTATTTTATAGAATCTTTTTTTATATGTCCTCCTCGGAATGCCTTAGCATTATTAGATGCCAAAGATATAATGCTTTAAAGAAAAAAAAAGTTTTACATGAATACTCATGGCTATTTATCTGCCTGTAGAATGTCTTACCCAATATCTTTTACACTGCTACTGACAATTAACAGACACCATCTTAAAAAAAAAAATTGAAAAGTGTTGCAAGGAGGTATGAATTGTCTTATTTTATTTTGTTATTCATGAACAAAAACTAATGATTTTCATTCATTATACATTATTTTATAAGAAAAACATTTTTTGGCTAAAATTATTTTGTTATTTAAGAATGTTTTTTTATCCTATCTTTTTTTTGTAGAATGTTTCAATGTTATCCTATATGGATTGAATTAGTATAAAAATTATCAAACTCTTATCTATCCCTCTATAACTTTTTCCCTGTTTAAAATTTTCTCTTCAAAATTCTATCTTTTATACAGCCAGTGATGATATTATTACACCTATTTTCAATCAATCCTATTTATCAAAACCACTCAATAAATTACTCTATTATGAACTTAGCACCCTCCCTGAGCAATGAACGCTTCTTAATCCTCTCCAGTTAGCTTTCAAATTCAATATACCATTTTGCTAACCACTTTCAAAGACTTTTAATCTTCCATAGATAAAGAAAAAAATACTATCCTAATACTCTTTGTTATATCATTGAATTAATTGATAATAAGTTTTTCGTTTCCCAATTCTATAGCCACTCTTTACCCTTTCGATTTTCAAATTTATGCATTTGACATCCATACCTCTTATGTGAAAGCTGGAGGCCACAAAGTCTAAACACATTGGGAAAAAGTGTCATGTTCGGAAGGGCAGGGCATTATAGAATGTGGATTCAATTGCAACCTAGAGCAGTTAATTTTTATTTCATAGTCTTGAAACTCCAACTCTATTTGGTACACAGAAGAAAGCATTATATGACATAAAGAACCACAAGGTCTACTTGTCATACTTATTCCCCCACCAATACCTGTACCAGTACCAGTATGTAAAAGCCATTTCTCACTTTTCTTCTAAATTGAAAATTTTACTGCAGAATATATCAGTTAATATCTAAATTAGTAACTTAAAAAACAGTGGAATATCATTTTTCTGGAATATCATTCTTTATACCCCAGGAGTAAATTATGCAATACCAATTTCTATCCAATATCAGTCAGGAAATATTTCTGACACCTATACTGCCAATAAAGCTTCTTTTTTTTTTTTTTTAATGAAACATATCTTATTTTACTTAGAAAAAGATCTTGATGCAAAGTAGCAGTTATTAACTTTCCAAGGCCCTGTTTATGATCTAATAATATAGATATTACATTATCATTATTTACATCATTGCCTTATTTAAAATTTAATTTCTTATAATTTATTTGTCAGAATATCATGATTTTGAATAAATATATATATATATTTTTTTTTTCGGTTGGCTCTACAGACCTTTTAGATCTTTGGCCGCCTGAACCAGCCTTCTCCACCTCTGCCTATCTTGGGCTACTGCTTTCCAGTTTTCTGCATGGAGCTCAGCCGTATCTTTGTTTATCCTATCTATCCATCTGGTTTTTGGCCTCCCACGTGGTCTCTTGCCTACTACTCTGGCATTCATTGTCGTGTAGAGGTGTCCTGATGGATTACTACGAGCTACATGCCCTGCCCATCTTAACCTCCTTGCCTTCATGTCATGAGATATTGACTGACCCGTTTCTTTCAACAGTTCTTTATTGTTCCTTCTCCTCCATGTGTCAAGGTTCTGGTTCCATATAGGTCCTGTTATCCTACATAGTACTTTTCTTTCGAATCTCTAAATTCTGGCTTCTAATGTGGCGGTTAGAGCCCAGGATTCACAACCGTACAGCAGAACTGGCTTAATAACGGCGTTGTACACCCTTATTTTGAGATTTCTGGATTTCAGTACCTTTGAAAGAGAGAAGAAAGATCTGTCTACTTTTGGGAATGACTTGGAATCCACGCAGATCATGTTATTAGGGTGGATGTTTCGGCTAACTATCATGTATTTTGTTTTATCTACATTGACCTGTAGTCTGATTTGCTCTGCTTCTTTTAATAGAGTCCGAGCGAGTCTCTCAATATCCTCTTGATTACTTCCGAGGACAGCTATATCATCAGCATATCCCAGGATTTTATGTTTCATTCCAACCTGCACCCCTCCATCTTCGTGTGACGTTATTCTTATTACTTTCTCTAGTGCTAAGTTGAACAGCATCGGCGAGAGTCCATCTCCCTGCCTCAAACCCATTCGAACTTCAAAGGCTTCAGATACTTCTCCTTGTATTAGTACCCTGCATTTAGGATCATTTGTACACGCCTTCGTCAACCTCACTAATTTCTCGGGAACACCCAGCTCAGTCATGATCTTCCAGAGACAGTTTCTATCAACGGAGTCATAGGGTGATTTGAAGTCGACAAATAATGTGTGTACGTCCTGATCTACTTCCCATCGTAATTCAATATGAATATCTGATCTAGCGTACTCCTTCCCCTCCTGAATCCTGTTTGATGGTCGCCTATTATGTTTTCATAATACGGATATATCCGATTTAACAGAATATTAGTCATTATTTTATAATGACTAATATTGAAGAGAAGTGCCATGCCTCTGTAATTGCCACATTCATAAATGGAGCCCTTCTTAAGAATAGGACAGATCAACCCTGTGTTCCATGCTTTTGGTATCTGTTCCTTCTCCCGTATCTTCTGGATTAGATCTAACAGCTTGGCTCTGAGTTCTTCTCCCCCATCCTTGAACAATTCTGATGGTAGGTTGTCCATCCTTGGAGCCTTTCTTCTTTCAAGCCTGCCGACAGCTATTTCCACATCCAGATTATCTGGTTTTTCAACCTCAAGTGGGTCGATGTCCTCAGTGTGGTCCATGTCTTCTTCATTTGTGGGGTGCCCTTGGTTAAGCAGCTGCTGGAAATGTTCCTTCCAGATGCTAAGGATCGTTTCTTTTGATGCCATCAATTTGCCATCTTTCCCTCGATTTGTGTATTTCTTGCTTTATATCCTACCCTTTCTTTCTTGATAACTGCGAAGAATTCGCAGATATTTCCAGCCTGCCAGTTTTCCTCAATAGTTTGTAATCTTTCTTTGAGGAATTCTCTTTTGGCTGTTCTTATAATTTTTTTTGTTTTTTTCCTGGCGGCTGTCTATTTGTCCAGCATAGCTTGATCAGTTTGTAAGCAGAGGATTTTTCTTCTTTCCTCCACCCCCTTTTCGCATGCTTCTGTGAACCATTTCTTGGCATTTCTTTTTTCCTGAATCCCTATTACTTCCTTACCTGTTTGTTTTAGCCCTGACTCTAGTGCCTCCCAGTTTTGGTCCACCGTGAGACCTTCCGAGTTCAAATGTTTGAATTTTTTTTCAGCTCAATATGAAATTCAGCTTGTACCATAGGGTTTTTCAAATTATGGACTTCGTACCTCTCTCTTTCCAATTGGTTCCCAATTTGGTGGATTCCCTTCAGCCTCTGACAGAGTTTGATTCTAATCAGAGTATGGTCCAAATCACAGTCTGCTCCACGATAACTCCTTATGTCTTGTATGGACCTTTGATGCCTCTTGTCTTTAGGACTTACCCAAGTATACTTATGTATGTCCTTGTGCAGGAACATCGTCCTGCTTACTACTAGACCTTTAGCTGCTGCCAGACTAATGCATCTCACTCCATTGTCATTGCTAGTTTCGTGGAAACTTTGGCCTCCAAATACGGGCTTAAATTGGGTTTCTCGACCTATCTTGGCATTGAAGTCTCCCATGACTAATTTTATGTCATGTTTTGGAGAATGGTCCACAACTTTTTCTAAGTGATCGTAGAAATCGTCCTTCACCTCATCCTCTTTTTCTTCAGTTGGTGCACACACGTTAATAATCGTGATATTAAACCAACGACCTCTTATGCGTAGCACACTTGTCCTTTCATTAACTGGGGTGAAGTTTATTACTGACTACCTTGTGGCCAGATTAACTATAAATCCAGTGCCAGCTGTCCCACTTTTGTTGTTTCCCCCAATGTAGAACAGTGTGTAGCCGTCTATAGTGGTTTCCCCACCATCTGGCCACCTTACATCTTGAATGGCTGTTAACGGTATGTTGTACCTTTTTACTTCATTGACTACCGTTTGGGTGGCTCCTGGTCTGTATAAGCTCCGAACATTCCATGAGCCGATATGGAGTCCGTTATACAAAGCCGGAGTCGTTACCGTGTTAAGACAGTCAGATTTTCTTAAGTTTTAGGTTTCTTAATATTGTGTTTTTGACGGGATAGGGTTATTAGCCCTATGCCCAACCCCCAACCTGGAGGACCAGGAGCTATGTCTACCACAGGGTCACTCACCTCCCTGCGGCGTGAGTTGCCTCCAGTAGGCTGACGGGTCTCACATACCCGTGGGAGGAAAGGAATCTCGGGCAACGTGTCTTTCTGTGGCGGGCGGACACCCATCAAAGTACTGACCACGCTCGACGTTGCTTAACTTTGATTACCTATTGCAAGCGCCTTAGCCCGTACGGCTACCCCGGCCCCATGATATATATATATATATATAATGTTTAATTTATTCAAAGAACATATTTATATTTTGTATAAGCAGGGTATTTATTCAATGCATTTGAAATATTCTTATGACATCAATCATTTTCTTCTGTGAGCTAAACAAATTTTTTATATTTATGATTTAATACTTAAAACTATAAGCTATATCGACAATTTTTATTAAACACATTTTGATGACCAGTAACACTATTGCTAACAAATATGGGTAATGGTCAGATTGGCTTGTTGAAATTTCAGTTACCATAGATTTATCTCTTTACCTTTATTGTGGTGTGCACCTAGCACATACCCTCTTTCTAGATTTGCTTATGGCTGCTTTGTTCCACAAGTGGAAAAGGAAACCAAAGGGTAATTCTTCTTTACCTTCTTCTTCTTTCTTTTCCTCTTTTGGTCATTATGGCTTAGAAAGACCTTTGATCCAGCCCTGCCAGTTTTCCAGGTCCTTGTTAAGCTGCTTCATTTCAGCAAGGATTTTACCTCTATTCTCTACCTACAATGCTCTGAAAATATTCCTGATAGGAGATTCTTTGGAGGGCACTTGATATTTTACCTGTAGGTCTAGTCTAACTTCCTGTGTTCCTTTAGCTATATTGTATGTTCTTTAACTTCCTATCATAATTTATTTGAATAATACTAGTTTTGACAACAGCTATTCATGTTTACAGGGTCTGCTAGACACTATTTATAATTTCATGTATTTTAGACATTCTTAATTTCCCATTTTCCTTCTTCTTTACATAAGTCTTAGAACATATGTTTTTTTTTTTTATTTCCCATACAGAAAGATAAAGCTATAAATATTTTATAACAACGTGTTTACGCCTACTCTATTCCTAGCCGTAGCCTTAACCAGCCTCCAACCTAGCTCCTCAGCCTCGGTAAGATCAAGAAAATGCGGGCACACAACCGGTGCCCACGGATCGGACTTCATCCTACTACCATCACTTCTGTCCACTCGTCTGCACACTATACCAGATGACTAGCCTGAACAACGTCAAGACTAGCTGAACACTGGTGTCGTGCAGCGAGTAGTCGTAAACACAACGACCGCCACGGCCGAACAGTGCAAGCACTCTCGCCGTCGACCCAAAGCGCCGCCAGGGCTCCGGCGACGCCCCGTAGTACCAATTTGATTGGGAAGCACTGCTTCCCTGACCTCAGAGCGTGATTGGCCTCAGGCTCCGCAATCTTACGATCGCTACGGCTTTACATAGACTGCCGATGTACAGGAGGATGCCTGCACCTCCGCAGTCGATGAGGGACACGACTCAAACCGCAGGGTTCGAGACGATGACCGTCCCCAGAAATATTTTATGAGATGAATTTTTTTTGAAAAAATTGTCCTCAAATATATTTTATAGCACTCTCCTTTCAAACTTTTCAAGTTCTCCTCATTGATCTGATCAGGATTTTTGTATGAGACAGTTGTAGTAATAGATGATAAGAATTTATTCCTTATTCAGTTTTTAAAAAATTATATCATAGTTTCCACTGGACTCTTTTCTTTTATTTCTTGTTTTCCATTGGCTTCATGTGTCATTAGGGACCCTTGTTCTAGATAAAAAGATTCTAACTTATTAATAGCTGCATTAGCTATATTTTAGAATGTTGTCTCATTCTTTTTAACACTATAAATGTGTTTTCAAACATATGCATACAGAATCTATCAATAGTTGGCTCTAGAAATATATTAATCTATTGTATTTTTTTAAAAATGTACGAAGGTTTTTAATTTCCCCCTTATAGTTTATTTCATGATTAATGTAATTTTAAAAAGATGGGGTATTCAGAGAGCAATAGTAGTCCCTGATCCCCAGAGTGTAATAATTTAGCCCTACTTTTCTTTCTTGAAAATAACGCTTGTCGATGTTTCCAAAACTAAGCTCATAAGAGTATCTTCAAATTCCATTCACACAAAATTATCTTAAACTCGAATTTGAAACATGAAAGCAACTAATGTTACTCATATATGAAAAAAATTAAAGCTTAAAGTTTGGATTTTTTTCTTTTCCTTTAGATTTCAAGAGGCCATAATTCAAACCCAAAACTATTTTAAAAAGCACAATTATCAATTTTTATTATGAGCAAGAAACTGTGTTAACTACAAGAGCTGGGTAGCCTCATGCATATATTAAATAAATAATATTTTTCAAATAACTACTTTATAAATTATACTTTTCAAACAATTACAGCCTATTTGTTCCAATTCATCATATTCATATTCAAAAAGGTAAATTTTTCAAAAGAATGGTAAGAATAAAAGAAATGTTGACAAGAGGCCACTCATTTGTGAATGAATATAAGTTCTGTTAGATATATTTTGTTTAATAAAATGAATAATTTAATATGTATAAAATCTATTTAATGACCTACGTGCCCTAGGTATATGTTTCATAGAAATAGTAATAATGGTTCCAATTAAAGTTGGAATGATTAATAATTTATCAAAAATTATTAATAAGCGCTTTATAGACTTTTAAACCTGCAGATTCGTCAACAGTAAAATCTTACTATTTTTAGTTACAAATTTGGAGCATAAATAAGAAATCATTTTTCTTTTCATCATTTTCATACTTATTCACTGCTATGTCAAGGTAAATTAAAAAACATAAATTCACTCAAATCCTAGTACTAACAGGCAAGAATAATTAGCAAATGTTTCCATTGAGGCATTATACACTGCCAAAAAGTTTCCATACAGTTAGTTTTTCTTTAACATTGCTAATAATCTATTAATTATATTATTTTTTATTAATCAGGAAGGGTAGTAGAGGCAAAAGTAACAAGTTCATGCTGGATCACTAATCCCATAGCAAGAAGATATACTACTTTAGTCTGAAGGTTAAAAAAGTTTCCATACATCTATAATATCTTAATTCCATTTCTATTCAATGCCATTATTTCGCTCAAAATTATTATCTGAAAATTACATTCAAGGTTCAGCCTACTTCAAATCATCAATATGCGTTTAGAGCAGTGCATTCGTGACCAAATTGTGTTGTTGAGAAGTCAAGGATTTTAACTTCGAAAAATTGGGACTTAGCAAAATAAATCACATACACTATTCTGAACCAGGTGCATCTAATCCCTGTACAGGTGCAATATTCTAAGCCAGTGGGCTTGAAAGAGATTACGAGGTATGCATAAATTCATAAACTGTCAGGATTGTTCTGAAAAAGAAAGGTTTTCATCAACAAATTGCAAGAAAAAAGCCGAACAAATAAGAAGAGGTTGACATTTGCCTTGGAGTAAGTCAATAAGCCAGAAAGTGTCTGGAATTTTGTTATCTTCTCAGATGTATCCAAATTCAACATGTTCATACCAGACGGCAAGTGTCATATCTGGAGAAAAGCCAAAGAAGATTTTATTTCAAAGAATAGGTGACCGACTATCATGCCTGGAGGTGGAAGTGTAATGGTATGGGGGCATATGAGTGCTTTAGGAGTTGGAAATCTTGTTTTTATTGATAGAATTATGGACCAATGTGTATTCCTAAACATTCTTAGGAAAAATTTAAAAAGTTCTTCAGAAAAACTTAGACTTATGCCAGGGTTTATTTTTCAATAGGACAGTGATAAGCACATCACCAATAAAGTAAAACAATATTTAATCCACAATGTCCCAAATCAGCTGCACAGTCTTTCCCAATCACCAGACATGGACCCAATACAACATTTGTGGGATGAATTAGGACGGCGAGTGAAAAATCATGGTGTTTGAATTGAAGATCTCAAAGCAGCTCTATTGGGCATACTGTGATTCAATTAGAATAATGATGATTTGAAGTAGACTAAACTTTAACTTAACCTTGAATGTAGTGTTCAGATAATAAATTTGAGCAAAATAATGGCATTAAATAGAAGTAGAATTAAGATATTATAGATGTATCGAAACTTTTTTGACATTCAGATTAAAGTTATATCTGTTCCTGCTATGGGATTAGTGATCCAGCATGAAGTTGTTATCATGTTGGTACACCTTTGCCTTTACTATCCTTCCTGATAAATAGGTAATAAATAAATAGATTATTAGCAATGTTTAAGAAAAACTAACTGTATGGAAACTGTTTTGAGGTAGTATAAGTCAAGGAATGTATAGTTTAAAATTTTATGCATTACCTTTCAATATTGTATTAATCTATTTCAGAAGAAATATCCCTCAAAATTTTTGAAGACTAACAATTGTGAACCAACTTTGGATTAGGTATGAATCAGAGATGATAATCCATTATCTCAATATTTTTCAATTGTGGGAATATTTTTATAGCTGACTTAAGGTGATCTGATAAACTCTTCTTACTCTTTAGAAATAAGACAAATTCATATAACATAGATATATCAGATAAGAACCATTATAGGTACAAGACATAGAAGTGTATTTTAGCATATAAATATTATATCTTCTCATATTTTTTACTTGTTGCCTTCTTGATATGATCCAGATAATCTTCAAATTTTAACATTATTTATTCTATAATTATCTTGGATTTTATTTACATTTAAGGCTTCAAATACAAGTTTAACAAGCTTAATAATTTTATAACAATTGTCACCACTTTTGGTGGTATGGATAGTCATCCATTATTCCCTTATTTTCCCTAAAAGGCTGGTGGTC
Source organism: Nezara viridula (assembly GCA_928085145.1). NCBI lineage: Eukaryota > Metazoa > Arthropoda > Insecta > Hemiptera > Pentatomidae > Nezara > Nezara viridula. Next base: position 181,059,509 of record OV725078.1, on the reverse strand, counting down.
AGAGTCAACTTCAACTTCCCTTCTACTATAGGGGAAAAGTAAGGGAGATAAAGGGCCCTTCATTTTTTCCAAAACTCCCCCACTCACTACAATTTATATTTAACTGATAGAAAATGTAATTGTCATGTTATTATTATTATTTTTGTTATTATAATTATAAAAATATAATTTTTGTTATTATTATACTTCTGCCTAAATAAAATCTAGTGAAATGAAACTTCTAGATCCAAACTGTGTTCTGAGTATTTAAGAAGTAGGTTAAAAGCTTAAAAAGAAAATTTTTATGGAGAACGATATTTTCTCCACTCTACTTCACAAAATTAGTTTGATATTAGTCAGATAATGATATATAACTGCTTCTTCTTTTCTTTAACATTGGCGTGAAAATGTGTTAAAATATCAATTAAACAACGAGTAAGTAAATTAGGTAATTGGACTGTTCAAATATATAATAAACTATTGTTATCTTTTTTAAATATTCTTATGATATAGGTAAGTAATATAAAAAGAAAAAGATTTTGTGGAAAGGAGTTACAGTTCCTCACATCTCTAGTTCTCGAAAAAACTGATGTTAAAGACAATAAAGATACAGATACTGTTGCAAAAAAAAAAAAAATAAAATAATAGGCTTGGGAGGAAGATCTTGCCTAATTCAATGCTAATGGATGTATTTTTATTAAAAAGTATTTAAACACAATTGATACATTTACTTTGATAGAGACTAAAAGAGAAATAAATTAACTTTAAAACAGGAACAAAAAAATTTAAGGCATCACTAATGAACTTTATAATTCTTTAACACATTAGTTTCTTTTTGCAGATGTTCAAGTCAAAAAATAAAGTATGAATTTAACACACTAAATAATTAATTAATTATTTATTTTGAAAATGATTTATATACCACTTCATTCCACCCTTTAGTTAATAAATATTTTTAAAAACCTAATTTATTATCTACTTCAATTTCCCTTTGTCTGAAAATAAATATTTCTGCTTTTAAAAAAAGGGTGGTAAGTGAAAGTTGTGTGACGCACACACCACCCTGATTTTTTGTTTTAAAACTGTTGGTGCTGTTTAACCCCTTAGATCATTTAAAGTTTTGAAATTATTTTCAATGAACCATTATAAACAGTTGCCACCCTTTGGTATTCCAATTGGTAAATATTTCACTATTGCTGCTTGTTCTGCTGACCTCTACCACCCACTTTTCTAATGTATCTGTTAGTCCCAATGGAAGGTTGTCTTTGGGAGCCATTAAACAATGTCAAAGTTTATCAGACAGATTTGGAGGACTAACTCGGGTGATGGATTATGGTTTGTTCTAAATAAAGTAATTTTCTGGGATAGAATCTGAATAGGACATAATGAGAAATACAGAGAGAGAAACACTTTATTTTCATATAAAATATAAAAGCTTGCTGCCCAATTATATTGGGTTGCTATACACACAGCATACTCGTTAATCCATAGGACAATAAATAAACTTATATATAAATATACAGAAGTGGTTAGTTTATATGAGTATAATAAATATATATATTTAATTTCCCTTTCTCTCACTTCTCTCTCTTTATTCCTCTTTATACACCTCTTCTATACACAATATAGGCCTTTCACGGTGAACTCTACCTCTCCAAAGGTCTCACGGAATTTCTCTTTTAGGAAAGGGATAAATTTATCATACATGTACTTCTTTTCCCTTTCCACTTCAACCGCCTGATCGAGGACATTGCTTTCAAAGTGGACAGTTGGATCCAAGATCAGCGCTGTCCTTTCTGTCTTGGGAAATGTGACAATATCCGCGTATCTCGTAGAGCCTTCACTATCGATGCAATATACCTCGTCAAAACGGGTAAATTTCCTTTCCCTAAGCATTTATGGCAGAGGGACCCAACTTCTCTGACCTGTCCACTGACATCTGGGACTCCATGCGGGGGTGCATAATTAATATTTAGTTTTAGGGCAATCGACCATTCAGACCCACAGAATAATTGCTTTTCGTAGATGCATCTATTCGCTTTCGGGGTCTCTTTAAAAATAAAAAAGGGGTCTCGTATAAAAAAAGGAAATGAGGAAGATAAACTGAGGAATTCAAATCAGATAAGATTTAGCTAAAAAAATAAGATTTACTAAATTAATACCTTTACTAAGAAATTGAGATGTATTTTTATTAAATGATGTAATAGTATACCAAATATTAATGTCAAGTTTGTCAAATGAACACAAAGCCCAAATGTTATCTCTACTAGGATAATCCTAATACTTTCAGTTTCATTTACACCTTAATATTTTGTTGAATTCAATTATATTAATTATGTTTACTTATTGTTGACCTATACATTTAATTTGTTTTGAAATTGACTAAATTTTACAGGTATTTTGTTTTGTGTTTTTCAATAACTTTATTTTTATAAAATTCCTTAGAACTTTTATTTCTAAAACGTTTGTCCTAAAATGTTTCAACAAAACTATTATAATTGTTCTAATTCTTGGTATCAACTATTTGATACCAAGAAATATTTTTTTTAAAATTGATGTAAAATAGTTTATTAAAGAAAATAGACACTGAGCCCAAAAATGAAGCTAAAACATTGTCCATTAAAATAAATAAAGAATCTAAAATGTGAAACTTCACAAATTGGTGTATATTGAAACGAGCTTGAAAAAATAGTTAACACAATATTTCTGAAGTAAAATAATAACAAAAATTGCACTTCCTATAAGTTAAATATTATTAAATTAAATTATTAATTATCCTGTTTTTGCTAGTATGTTTCAACTTGTAGGCACCCCCTAATTAAGAGGGCAATGGTCTGACTACTCACAGGGTTAAATATAAGCTGTGTTAAATTGTTAGATAAGCTTGAAACTTGCTATATGTATCAGAAAAAATAAGTTGTAATTCCTTACTAAGAAATCTATATCTTTATCTATAGGCTTTATAGTACTTCTAGTAAGATATCAATATCTAAAAGCTTTACTTTTTTTTCTTACAACACTTTATTTAATCAATAATAAGTAGTTCTTAGATTAAAAATGGATCATTGCCAGTTATAAGGAAAAAATGAACTGAAAATGTTTGACAAATTTACTTAAATTACATGATAAATTAATATTGTAACATTACAACGTACTATCATGCAAGGAACAAATTCTATAAATGCAAAACATAGTATGATAAGTTCTTACAAAGTTAATTGACTTACATAAGCTTTCTTTCTTTCTATTTTTGCTATTATCGTATAAATAGTACTATGAACACCCAACAAATCAAAATATATGATAACACTGATACACTTGATAAGGATATTGCAACAAACTTGATACTTTCCAAGACTTGTTTTCAAGAACTGACACTCTTTCTAAAACTTATGAAGTGAGCAAATGTATTTCCTCCACACTAAATATTTATTGAGTCACCCGTAGGTAATAATAAAACAAATTATTGTATGGTTACCTTCTACACCACCGTTACCTTCTACTACTGAATTGTTGGAGAGGAGTGGGGAAAACAATGTTCTCATTGAATTCAGCAAGAATTTCCTCCCAAGCCTCACCATTTTTTTTTTGGATTTGAAACAGTATCAGTATTGTATCTTTATTTTCTATAACATCAGTTTTTTTTTCGAGAACTAGAGATGTGAGGAACTGTAAATCCTCTCCACAAAATCTTTTCCTTTTTATATTACTCACCTGTATCATAAGTATATTTAAAAAAATATAACAATAGTTTATTATGTATTTGAACAGTCCAATTACCTAATTTACTTACTCCATGTTTAATCGATATTTTAACACGTTTTCGCGCCAATGTTAAAGAAAAAGAGAAGCAGTTATATATCATTATCTGGCTAATATCAAACTAATTCTATGAAGTAGAGTGGAGAAAATAACGTTCTCAATAAAAATATTCTTTTTAAGCTTTTAACCTACCTCTTAAATTTTCAGAACACTGTTTGCACCTAGAAGTTTCATTTCACTAGATTTTATTTAGACAGAAGTATAATAATAACAAAAATTATAATTTTAGAAGTATAATAATAGCAAAAATAACAATAATAATAACACGATAATTACATTTTCTATCAGTTAAATATAAGTTGTAGGGAGTGGGGAATTTTGAAAAAGATGATGGGCCCTCTATCTCTCCTAAATTTCCCCTATAGTAGAAGGGAAGTTGAAGGAGTGGACTCTGACCACCAGCCTTTTATTAGCAACATGAAGGGAATAGTGGAGTATAAGGGACGGCTATGCAACCACCATTTATCTACTATATGTGACGATAAACCTAATATATAGCTTTTTTTTTTTTTTTTTTTTTTTTTTTTTTTTTTTTTTTTTTTTTTTTTTTTTTTTTTTTTTTTTTTTTTTTTTTTTTTTTTTTTTTTTATCGATTCATATATATGTTGACATAGTAATGAAAATCGTTATAAAAGTACCAAGATTTGACACAAGATTCAGAATTATTGTTTAATTTCACTAAAATTTGTAAATTTAGTATTTTAATTGAAAATAAAATGCTTAAATGTTGCTAACTAAGTAATATTCAAAATTAAAATTCTATTCAATTATTATTATTTCAACTATGAGATCGACTGTTTCCTTTCTGTACCTTTACATTTTAATGAATATGGTTGTGTTTTTTACAATATTCAATTAATCCTCCATGTACCATGGGATCTTTTAGGATATCACTCATTCTAATTTTGAAATAACTGTATGAATGAGAACTTCTAGCCTTAATACTTATAGCCCTCTAACAGTGGCTGATTGTATTATTATTCAATAAAATATAATAAAAAAAATTGTTTTTGAAATAGTAATAGAAGAAATGATTCAATGAACTTTAGTTTGAAGATGGAATATTTAAAATTAAACCGGAAATATTAGAGGGCATTTTCGAATATTTTTCATATTTCAGAAAAGGGTTCGGGTTCTTTTGGGACATTAATTAATAAATATTAATTTCATAATAATTTATCACAATAACCAGATAATAAATAAAGTAAGCGCCCAAAGTACATGGACAATATTAAATCACCCAACAATTTTTCGAAACGACATGATTTAATTTCATATCATCATTATTTATTTTTAACATTATGATTAATAAGTATGAATAGGTAATTAATTTACTGAAATAGATAGTACATATTGTCTTAATTTGATATTTTAAGTGTCTACTTCGTTTTTATAATAAAACGTTTCGGTAAATTCATATTCACCTATTTTACCTTTCTTGTATTCACGTCAGTTTTATTTACTAATATCTAAAATTAGGAAATATTGGACATTTGAATTTTAGATTAGAAATATGCAAAAAAATAAAAATTTTTATCAAAGATCTCACAACCAAAGAATAAATAACAAGATGTAGTTTTTATTACATTGGCTAAAGGAAAACCAAATTTATTACTATTATTAAATTCATTAATGTGAAGTTGAAATTTGAAGCAATAGTTGGAATCCAAGTAAAGTAAAGGTACTATTTCGCTGGCGCGGTCCACGACAGCAACCGCTATTTCACGCTGCCAATCGCTGTTGGCGTAGCTATTTCGCTGAACCTGCTCACTGGGGTTGTTATTATCTGCCTATAACCTTCGAAAATCTTCGAGGATAAAAAAACGAGACATTCTTTCTCTGACTACGCTTTTTTATTTGAGCAGGAAGAAGAAGAAGAAGAGGAAATGGTGTTCATTAGGAGAAGGAATATCAGTATTTCGATGAGATAATCACCATCCGAATCATCAAATCCCTTCTTGGAAATTGTTTGCTATTGTCTAGATTAAAAATCAAAAATTGAGGAACAACCAAAAAAGAACAAAAAGGCGGGCAACGCCATACTAACAACAATAGTCCCTCTGATATTAGATATTATTAGTTTGAAAAGTAATAGTAATTATTACATAATTGATTAGTAATAAATATCATATATTTGTAATTAAATCACAGCAGACGATGTTTTATCGTTTTATCAATAGTAATCAGTAAATCACCACTTTAATTAAAAAATACAAATCGATTTTTCAATGAGTGGATTTTAGTATTTGCCTATCATAAAATTTGTTGGATTCTTTAATTTATTTAATATCGTTTGAATTTAGGTAAATTTGAATTTCGCTGTAAAATATTGCTGGTGGAATAAATAAACAAATAATCTTGTTACTTCAACCTTAAAAAAATAATTTATTATTGCATTGTTTCAGTTTTAAACAATATTTGTTATCATTTTGCCAGACTTGAGAGGAACATAGGAAATAAAACGTATCGACGTGACTGTTATCATCAAAACAATGCTCTGATATGATAACATAACCAACAACCGCCGAACCGCCAACAGCTCCACTGCTTCAAGAGGAGTCAAATACGAGCAGCTTAGATATGACGTCATACTTAGACTGCCGAGCAGCGCCAGCGAAATAGGTTCCTTTCTATTCCACTGAAGCAGTGGTCAACCGCGAGCAGTCGCGGTCGTGGACCGCGCCAGCGAAATAGTACCTTAAGATGTCGAAGGCTTAGCTCTTCATGAAACCTGTGGTATTCAGAGGGTTAATAGCTTAAATTTTGCTAAGCATTTTTTTTTGTTATTGTGTAGGCAATCAATAAAATGATTTCTTGGCCATCTTGAGTTAAATATGATTTACTAATATTTAAAACTACAATAAAGAAATTCAATGATAATATTGTTACTTTTTTTTTTCCCAATATTAGATGTGTATAGTGGATCCGATAGTCATAAGTCAATTTAGATTATATATTTGTTATATTATTGTGTTTTATTATTTTTAGACAACAAAATATCTTAAAACCTTATTAATAACCATATCATTAACAATAAAATTACTTTATGACTGTTATGTGAATTAAATAAAAGCATCTGAAACTAAAAATAATTGGCATTCAATAATATATCTTTGAATATCTTCTGTTACAGCCGCCTTTAAGTTATTATTAACATTCCTATTAATTAAAATTCTTAAATGTATTATATTTTTGTATAAGATTAAATAGATAATGCCATTTGTGTTTTCTCACCAATTGTGAACCTCGTTTTATCAAGCTCTGCTAACACTTTATTGTCCTGGTCAATTTTTTCCATAATAGAGTCTATTTCTGAGCCAATATTTGACTGTGTATGAACATGCATTGCATCAGTCAAAGTAGCAGAATGTAGTACCGTTGCAGAGGGAGCTACTGAGAAATAACATTTTATTAAGTCCCTCAGCTAATTAAATTAATAAAATATATGCTTAAAGTAAAAAAAAAGGAAATTATTTTAATTTTACTATAACTAAGTTAGTGAATGGCTAGTAATAAGTAAAACCTACAGGAATATAAATAATTTCATCAAATAAAAAAATACTCAATTGCATTTATCATAAAGTTTTCAAATCAATGCGAATTGATTAAAATAAGCAGATAATCTGTAAAAGTGTTATGTTTTATTTATTAAAATTATTGCAAATTTAACGTTTACCTAATACTATGAACATTAAAAATGTTTCAGCAATTGAAACCTCAAAAATATATTATCCTTTAAATGTCATACATTACAATTGTATTAACCTAGCTGCTAAACAAATAACTGACTAACTTTATTTGTTTTGTTTTTTGCATTAATAATTGTTATTTGAACTAGAAGTCTTTTTCTTCAAAGATTTTAGTTGATTATTTTAATCAGAAACATATTAAATTTTCTGACGAGGATTTATAGTTGTAACATTATGTGGTGACTAATAAATGTTTCATAAACAGTTATTTTGTTCCTAAATTAGTTGATGGAATACAGCGTCCCAATAGGAAATTCCAGTAATTGAGCGGGTGACAGTCTAACGAAAATTTAGTTCAGCACCGCCAACTGTATGTTCTTATTTTTTTCAAATCGTTGTCGAAATATGAAATTTGAAGGGTTTACGTAAATAACCACATATTGTGCAATAAAAATCAAGATTTCTTAAATTACCAACGTTTGTTTCAAGTATTGGAATCTATGATGGATTTTCAGTGATATAGTAGCCGATTTGTAGGAAAATATCTCTTGCTCTGGCTCTCAACCATAGTGAAACGGAGAAGTAAAATTGAATAGTTTTTAAAAATACTCCGTACTATACTAAAAATTTCACTAAAGTTCGAGGAACGACCTTAGTGATTTAAAAAAACCTTCCTACTTTTTATCATGTATTCTACCATATTCCCAAGTTCGCGAAATAAGTCAATATACTTATAGAATATTATAATACATATTGTTGATGGAGGGTCAAGAAATGTTAGATACCTACAATACCTACAATATGAACACCAATTATTTTTTTTTTTTGTCATAGTATGATTGGCTTGAGAACATGATCACAACTATACATTCAATGAAAACTGGTGTGGCACGACACTAAAGATTATGCCTTCAACTAGAAGAAACATGTTTTTTAACAGTTTATTTGTTAGCTCCAATTTATATTAAAATAATCATACCGTTAGTTATTTTGTTTCTAAATAATTTCTTAATAATAATAATAATTAATCATTAATAATAATGATTTTATTTTGCATTATTTTGTGATGAAGCTACAACTTGTTGAGCATTTATTTATATTATATTCATTTCTTTTTTGTTAAAACTCACGAAGTTGGTGTTTAGGATTTAGCCAATCATACTAGTTTTCACTTTTCCAAAGATAATGCATTTTATTTAGAGGAACAATATAAGATATTCCAAATGTATGATGCATAAACAAAGCTTCAACACAAATGAAAAGACTAAAAACTAGGACAAACAAAAACTTGCTAGGTACTCGTATTTTTGTAGGTAGGTATCTAATGTTTGTGGAGCTCCTAATCTCAATATCAAGCCCAGTTTCGGCAGGTCGGGGATCGCCGAGGACTCCCTAGCCCGAGAGGCCCTCGGAAACGGCTCCAATATTCATACTTATATTTTTCAAGTACCGTGGTATGTTTGTCATCAAAAATAATTGTTTACAATTTTTGTTTTCGTGGAATGATTGGAGGCCTCTTATGAGTGCCCGAAGATCATTATTTTACACTTATCTAGTACCGTTTTATGTTTGGCACCTAAAATAATTTTTTTGTAATCGTTTATTTCCGCAAAGGTTAGGGTCCCTCCGGTAAGCACCTCAAATGATTGTTTTGTATTTTTTTTATCACCATGAATGATTGGAGGTCCCTGCGATCATTTATATAGTACCTTAGTATGTTTGGTACCTAAAATAATTGTTTGTTATTTCCGTAAATGTTTGGAGTCCTTGCGGTGATTCACAAAACTAATTGTTTTGAACTTTTTCATCGCCGTAGATTTATTAGGGACACCTCCTAGGGTCGCTAAGACCATTGTTTTATTTTTCTAGTACTGTGGTATATTTGGTCTCAAAAATAATTGTCTTTTATTGTTTTCCTCAAATGTGTGGGGCCCGTTCGGTGGTGCAGGGTCCCAGTGTACACCTGCAGTGGCAGTGAGAGTAGACATATATATATATATATATATATATATATATATATATATATATATATACACATACACACACGTAGAAGAAGATGATCTGACGATAGAATCCTCGATGAACTGAGTTGAATGAACTTCATTGGTCTATAATTGCAGAGTTGTAGAGATAGTATTTATGCCCTACTCCTTTTATCACTCCAAAACAAGAAAGGACATAATAAATAAATAAACAGGCTGCACTCGCTGCCACACATTATCTGGTATCCGTAACCCAAGATCCTATTCTTGAGTCCGTAAAACACTATCTAAGAACCAAAAGCATGGTCTTGTGATAATTCTGGTATTTTAATGATTCTCCCTCTGCGCGGTTCTCCATCCAACTTGATAGAATCAGATATACCAGATGCCGTAATGAGGCTTGCAAAATGAGTCAAATATACATATTTGAGCTCTTAATTCGTGTGTTGATTTATTGGCCAGCTTCAATTGATTCCCTTGCAACCGGCTGAGAGAACTATAATGAAGGCCTCTTCTATAGTTGTGTTACCGTAGGCAGACACATCACAAATTTTGACGGGGAAATAAATAAGATGTTTAAGAAACTGCAAAGAAACTACTCAATCTCGGTACGGGCCCATCACATATAAGTGTTTTTTGTCAGAACAAATATTTAGTGACAAGTACATGGTTTAAGATAGAAATAATTCGAAACGGATGGTCGTAAATATCACAGAATCAGTAAATTTAGTCCTCGAAATCACCAAACTGCGTCTTCCTTACGTTCCGCCCGAGTATATGGCATTATAAGTTGTGCATTTGTCAGTGACACGGTCGGATCTACGGGGGGGGGGAGGCTTTGGGACTGAAGCCCTCCCCCCAAAAATGGAAAAACATAACCATGTTTATGGGAAAAAATATTAAACAATTTTCTCCTAAAGTATTATTGTTCGTGTAATTACATTTAAAAGGACTTTAGGAATCACTTAAACACCATTTCATATAGCTAAGTTGTGTTTAAGTTTCGTTCTTTTTTTCCAAAGTAATTATCGTTATTTTTACGGAAAAAAAAGCTTTCGGGCTGAAGCCCCTCCCAAAATGAAATCCTGGATCCGCTAGTGGTCAGCGGTACCGATATGCAATTTGTAAACCAAAATGGCACTAAGAAAAAGGACATAAAATAAGGTAAACTCTTTAGAAGTAGCATTTATCAAGTACTTAAATATATAAGGAAAGTGGCTTTGAAGGGTGTAAATATCCTCTCCGGATCCCATTTTGAAAATGAGGCTCCACTTACCACCATAGCCGAGGGCCCCCGACGGAAAGAGACCGGGTCTGCTTAATATCTCTTATACAGGGTGCTCCATAAGTAGAAGAAAATATTTAAAAGGTTGTTAGTAGACATCAAAATCTACAAACAAGTTTATATAAGCAATTAATCAGTTTCCATTAGAAAAGTAAGAAATTTAAGACTTGTGTTTTTTTATGCTACGTTTGCCACGAGTCACGGTTTTTTGTTGAATAATAAGCGATGACTTAAAAAATATTTGATTTAAGTAATTAAACATTGATCTATAGTAAACTGAACAAAATTTACTTTAAACGAAATTAGAGTTTGTCATTGATAAAACTGTTTAAAGAGGACTATTGACTGACAAACAAAGCTAAGTTCCGATTACAGAAAAGTCATAATTTATTTGTGATTTTTTTTTATCACCCTTTAACTGTAATACATTTACCCCACTTCTAAAAAAAATATCTCGTTTAATAGGCTTTAATGACATGTTAGTTAAGTTGAGGTTTATTAGTAAAACTTTTGAGATTCACTTCGAGTTGTGTAAAGAAGTTATGTGATTTTCTATCCAGTAACTTAAAGTACACGTGTTTTCAGCAAAACAACAATAATTAACTGCTGCAAAGCTTTTATTTCTTGTTTTTCCATGGGATGAGATGTATTGTAATAAACATTATTGCCTAAAAACACATTTTATTTATAAATATAAAAAATTTAAAAATAATGATTTTCCAGGTAAGGTAGTTATGAAACTGTGTTTTCCTCCCAGATCTCCATCATAGTAATTGATGCGTATTTATAAGTGATAAACTTAATGTTTCTTACTAAAATTTGTAAATAGGGCAATTGTTTATATAAACTTTTTTGTAGATCTTGATGCCTACTATCAACCTTTTAAATATTTCCCTCTACTTACGGGGCACCCTGTATATTAGACTAGATTCACAAAGATGGTTGTAACATTGGAAAGCTGGACAAATGAATCAAGTTTTTTTTTAAATCCTCAGTGTTTTAGATTCAAAATTCATTGCGTGAGTTTCTACCAAGTATTTTTGATAAGTATGTAATGATAAAAGCTTCTTAGAAATTGGTTGCTTTGTTTTTAGAAATCCTTCTAGATTCCAAAAATTGTGACAAAAGTTATCAATTTAAGAAAAAAATATAGATTAAATGTAGACAAAAGTTCTGTGAAAATAAACAAAAATTATGTTGTTGTTCGAGGAAATGTGGTTTTCTTGGAAAATCATTTGAATATCATATTTCTACGGTGAAATAGGAAGGTGCGGATAGCATATGTTAGTGTAATTTTTATTTCCCCCTCTATTAATGAATGACATTTCCTCCTAAGCATAGGCATAGACTATCCATTTTGGTTAGGGGAAGGGGGGCGATGGACGCCCCCCAAAAAGTCTCGGGAGTTTATATAATGTATAAACATTGAAAGTGATAATTAATATAATCATTGTAATACGAAGAATAAAATACTATATACATGAAAATAGATGTCTATATATCTTTATATATTAGTTGTTTTTTTTTTACTTAGGATATATTTGAAAATATGTTAACAAAGCAATAGAATATATTACATATTTTTATCTTTATTTAAAGGTTTGAGGCAGTGAGATGAACTCTCAATTCTCCGATACTTCGAATTTGCCACGGGAAATGTTATAAAATATTCACGCAAAAATGGAAAGGTGCACATGAAAGAATCATAAAATGCTAGGAGATTTTTCTATATATAATTATCTTTGAATATAAACTTAAATTTCAATAATAGAGAGGCAGGACATGGTAAAACACTTGCGTGCCTACTTCTAGCCCTTAGCTTAACAGTCTAATTGACATTTCCTATTTCCTTAACTGATTTGAGTTTACATATTTCATTCATTTCTGTAGATTAGTAGTTATATATTTTGATTTTATTTTCGTTCCTCGAAATATTGGGGAAGGGGCCGAAACTATATATATATTTACTATATATATATGATGCTATAAGCATTTTTATTTTAGTATGGAAAAATTCATGTTGATTAAGTGAATGTATTTATTAAAATGATAATTTGTTATAAGTAATCATGCGTGTGGTATACATGGCCTCGAATAAATAGATTGTATTTTGAATGGACCTAAAAATAATGAGAAAAATCGAAATTGGCCAGAAAGTATGAGTTCCGAGAACAGAAGGACCTGCTCAGGAGGCTGTTGTTGCCTCTGTGATGTCTGTGGATGCCGCGGAAGGCGGCCAAAAGAAAATTGTAAAAGTCGAATGGCCAGACACAGAAGGTGTACTATTGGGAAAGACAGTTTCGATAGATGATGTCTTCCCAGCATTGCCAAATGTTCCACAGAATGTCGCAGGGGCGAGCAGAGAGTAGGAGGAAGAAGTTATACGCCCTAATAATAAAGTTTGTCCCATATGTGGGCTTTCTTTTAAGGGTGAAAGAGGTCTTGGAACCCATATTGCAAAAAAGCACCCCAGGGAGGCTAACACCAATACACTGAGGGGCATAGTGAAAAATGTTATAGGCCCAAAAAATGGAGAGGGTGAGGTATCAAAAATAAAAGAGGACATTATTGGATGGTCTACCGTGTTCAAGAATCTCTTAAAAGAAAACACAATGAATATTGCGGATTTTGATGAGGCCGTAGGCAAGTTCCTGAATTTTCTCAAGAATATCAATGCGGAACTGCCAGGTCCCCAGCACCCAGCCGTTAAATTTTACAGGATGAGAAAAAAAAATAAAACTAAAGTGGCTGATAAGGGTGCTGGACAAGTCTCAAATCCGCAAAGAACGAACAAGGTAGACAGGAGTCGTCGGCAGGAGCAGTATCAATACGAAGTCGCACAGTATAATTATTACAATAAAAGAAAAAAAGTTGTGCAAACTGTTATGAATGCCGATGCTCCTAAGAGGTGTCCTATAAAGATGGCCGATATCGAAAAATATTATAAAGACCTCTTTGAGAGCGAAAATCTCTGCAGGCGTGCGGATTACGAGCAGTGTGCCCCGATGCCAAATTTAGTGTCCATTGATGTAGAAACCGTCAAGAAAGCCATTAAATCAACATCAATGGACACATCGCCGGGGCCTGATGGAGTTCTGATCCGCACGATTAAATATTTTGATGTTGCAAATATTATTAGAACAATTGCGGAGATAATGCTGAAGGTGGCCTATGTCCCAGAACCACTTCGACAAGGGCGCACAATACTAATATATAAGGGGAAAGGTGATGTAAACAAAATCCCTTCCTGGAGACCCATCACCATTTATTCTATTGTGCGCCGAATCATAGAGAAGGTTCTGGACCACGAATTAAGAAAACAGGTCACCTTCCACAGGAATCAGAGAGGCTTTATAAAAGGCCTCCCGGGAACGCACGTCAACGCAAGGATTATCGACGCTGTATTGAAAGATGCAAAGATTATGAAAAAAGATTGTGCGGTGGTATTCCTTGACGTTGTCGGTGCTTTTGACAATGTTGGCCACAATCATATCGTGAGCTCCTTGGAAGCAAGAGGTGTGTCGCCGGATCTTCAACACGTTATATCGGCTCTCCTCTGCACGAACACAATCAAAATTAGTAACGGTGTTCACGCAACTAGCCAAATCAAAGTGCTGCGCGGGGTACCCCAAGGCGGCCCCTTGTCGTCGTCGCTCTTCAACCTGGCCATTGACCATCTCTATCGCGACCTGTGCGATGAAGAATTTTCCAAAAAATTTGGATACAAGTTAAAAAGTGACCAAGGTTGTGTGGTCCTCACAGGTTTCGCGGATGACCAGGCCGTGTCAGCGCGTGACAAGGGGGCTGCAGAAAGAGTGATCGGCAGCGTTCAGAGGACATTTGAGGGAATTGGTTTGGCTATTAATCCTCAAAAAAGCGTGGGCATCGTTCTAAATAAAGGAGAGCTGGAAACCGCGATGCTCTCCCTTGAGAACGGAGAGTACATCCAAACAATGCAGAATGGAGATACAATCAAGTATTTAGGATGTACATTCTCGGGAGAGCTACAGTTCAACGAAGATTCGGTGACCAAATTGAACGAAAACCTGAATAAACTGGTAACCTCTCCCTTGCTGAAGCCGGAGCAGAAGCTAAACATTGTCAACCAATATCTGTTCCCGGGTCTTACTTACCCTCTCCAAACTGCGCCCCTCACAAAGCTGCGTCCTGCCGTACTTGACGGCATCGACACCATGATTCGCAGGAGTGTGAAGGCTATTGTTGGACTCCCTGCGAACACCTCCACGGCGATGTTGTACTCTCCCAGGAGGTATCGAGGATTAGGATTAATCCGCTGCCAATGGGAGGCTCCTCTACAACATTGGTCCATTGCTCAGCGACTGTCCAATGTGCCCGATGCCCTTTTTCAGTCGATCTTTGATTATTCGGCTGAGGTTGATGAATGTGCCGAGAGATTGGGGGTTGATCGGGGTATTCGGAATATGAGAGCTCTACGGCAGTCGCTTCGAGAAAATTCGTTTGAGGAATGGACCAATTGCAGGTGGCAGGGCATTGGAGTTCGCCATTTTAAAGAGACCCCGAAAGCCAATAAATACATGTATGATAAGCAAGTACTTTCTGGGTCTGAATGGTCAAATGCCCTGAAACTAAATATTAATTATGCTCCCCTGCGTGGAGTCCCAGGTGTCAGCGGACAGGTAAGAGAAGTTGGGTCCCTCTGTCGCAAATGCGACAGAGAGCCAGAAACACCAGCACATGTGCTTGGAAAATGCCCCAACAACTCCCTCCTTATAACACGCCGTCACCACAGAGTCAAGCATGAACTGATGAGGCTCCTTGAAGAGAGAGAATACGCCTGTTTCGAGGAAGTATATTGTATAGATACGGATGGATCCACCCGATATGCCGACATTGTAGCATTCCCTAAGACGGGAAAGTCGGCGATGATTTTGGATCCGACCGTGAGATATGAGACCAACGACCTCGATCAGGCAGAAAAAGTGGAAAGGGAGAAAAAACAGATATATGAGAAATGCATCCCTTTCCTTAGTGAAAAGTTCCGCGAGAGTTTCGGGCCGAGAGAGTTCCACGTGAGAGGCCTTTGGTTCGGAGCTCGCGGAACGATACCAGACTCAACAAGGAGCTTCATGGAGGGCCTTGGTGTCGACATAAAGGACGTGGCAAGGTTGGCAGAGAGTATAATCCTCGACTCCCTGGGAATCATCCACCACCATGTGCATGGGAGCGGATAGGGGGAGAGTTTGCTCGCGGGGGGGAGGCATGCGTGTGTTACAGCATTTTTTATATTATTATTTATTGAACACGTCCACTGTACTTTATGTATTTTTTATGTATTAGGTTAGAAAGAGAGAGGAGAGAATGTGAGTGGGAACATGTATAGGGGGAGAGAAGGAAGAGAAAGGGTACAGAATGATAATAAATGAATGAAAGAAATAGTAAAAATTATAAAAAAAAAAGGAAAAAAAAAAAATATATATATACGTATAAAATATTGTATACTATGCTCATACATATTGTTAATCCTATAATTGTATAATAATTTTAAATAATGTCTGTAGTGATTAATAAGTATGCTGTGTTGTTAGCAACCCAATGTAATTGGGCAGCACCATTTTATTTTATTTTATGATAATAAAGTGATTCTCTCTCTCTAGCTATTATTAAAAAAACAAAATCAAACAATAATCACTTCTGAAAAGTTAAATCCAATTATTAAACTAATAAAAGCAAACATAATTAAGATTAAAATTAAAAAAATAATTCTATTATTAATAAATTTCAAATTTATCCTGTTGTTTGAAGAATTATTTATTTCTATCTCTAAACAAGTTATAAGTTTAAAAAAAAAAAAATATATATATATATATATATATATATATATATATATATATATATATATATATATATATATATATATGCATTTTTACATTAATCAATGGTAATTTCTATATATTTTAGAAATAAATGATATAATGAATTCATTTATATTCTTTTTCTGTTAAGTTGTGTTTAACAATTGTTTTGAATTGATCCTTAATATAAAGTGCATTCACACGTAAGTGGCCTCTAATTGCAATATAAATACATATTAATGTATAAGTGACTAATACAGGTCTGACTACAATTTCATAAGATCAATTGATTGACTTAATATCAGTTTGAGGCTCGACTCAAAAGAAATATAGTGAAAATCTGTCGTTTAAATAGTGGGGGTTGATAAATTTACATTCTTTCTAGTCAGCCACAAAATTTATTTATTTTCTATTTGTTTGATTTTATTTTAAAAATATTTAATATCATTTGATGAGGTCAATTCCACCACATTATCCAGGTCATGAAACTAATGATCCCAGTATGTTATAACATTTTTTGTTTGTTCCATTTGCAATTCTTATTAACGATATAAAAATTAATTTTGATTTAAATTATAAATTAAATATTTTTTAAGGTGTTAATTTCAAAAATGTATTTGAAAAATAAATATTTGCGTTAGGATTCTAACTGTAGTTCCAGTGCCACAGTTTATGTAAACATTTCGTAGCTTTGTCATTTTTGTCATATTACAATGTTTTTTTGTTTTCATAAAAATATTCAAACTAACATACACAATAATTCGAAAAACCGTTCAGCAAAATATATATTAATTTAATGGTATGTTATTATAATTAAACTTGGTTTTCATAAATATTTTGGAACATTAAATTTAAACCTTTAAAATATGATATAAGATGAAAGGTGTTGCAGAAACCAAAATATTTATTTTTTTAAAACTAGGGGAGGTACTCCCTGTCCGTGGTGAATCTGTTTATGGTGGACCAGTCCACATTTTACAAATTATTCAACTGTTCATTTAATTTTACTCCTCATTATTCAAATTGTGTAAGTGTAATTTAAATTTATTCTGTAGTTCAGATTGTCTTTTTCAAAATAAAATAAATGGAACAAAACCACAGTTTGGACAAATTTTTAATTTCATTTAAATTTTTAAATGTTTAGAAACCTATATTATACATTGTGCTTTATTGCCAATTTACCTAGTTCTGCCATAAATACTGTCACAAAAGTTGAACTTTGTTTACATCCTTGGGTATTATTTAGATAAGCCTTACTTCTATCAGGTTATTTTCTTTACACATCAGGATAATAATCCCAATTAGTTTGTATTTTTCATTCGCTCAGTTAACATGCAGTGCGGTGATAAAGAAAACCGAATAACGGTAATCGCCTTACACAAAGTTGGAAAATATAGGTCAGAGATTTTCAACTCTTTGAAATCTTTGGGTATCAGCCATATGTTCGTGTAACACACTATATATTGATATAATGAGACTCTGTCTGTATGTGACAGGCCTGGACCGGGCCGTCCCCGCACTGTGAGAATGGAAAATGCAATGAGAGCAGTGGCTGCTTGAATCAGAAGAAATTCCATTCCAAAACAATAAGTCATGTCTCGGGAAATAGGAATCTCTGTTAGATCAATGTCTCGCATAATAAAAAGTGACCTTAGGATGGGTGCATTTCGAAGAATAGCAGGACAAAGGTTAATCACTTCCTTAAAAAAAATTAGAATGGATAGATGAAAAGTGCTCCTTGGCCATTACACCAATGGTTTTCATTGAAAGGTTTTATATAGCGATGAGAAATGTTTTACAATTGAAGAAAAAAATAATCGCCAAAATGATCGTGTGTACGCACACAGCTCTAAAGAAGCCCGAGAAGTCATTGGAAGAATGGAAAGAGGTCATCACCCTTCCTCAGTGATGGTTTGGTAGGGAGTTTGTTTTGATGGCACCACAAAGCACCATTTTTGTGAAAAGGAGTTAAAACAGCCACAGAAAACTATCAGGTCGATATTTTGGAACCTGTTGGAAGCCTCTAAATGATATTCTGTTTGCTGGCAGTCATTGGGTTTTCCAGCAGAATTTCGCTCTAGCTCACAATGCCAGGTCAACTCAGCAGTGGTTCCAAAAGAACATTCCAGAGTTCTTCTCTGTCTCGGATTGGCCCTCAGGAAGCCCTGATCGCAACCCACTAGATTATCGGCTTTGGTCCGAATTGAAGAGGATGGCATGCCACATAGCATACCCTAACTTGGAAAGCCTCAAATTACCTCTGATCCGAACTGTTAAGCGCTTTTGGAAAGATCTTTTTTTATAATATTTATAATATTATAATATTTTTTAAATATTATAAAAAAATTACATTTTTTTATAATATTAAACATTAATCATTTATTGATCATTTATCAATCTTGGCCTAATCATCTGCTTGCAGACTCATTAGTCTAGAAACAATACTTCCTTACAAAGTACATAACCTAAGTAAGCTTCTTCATGAGTTATAGTGGTATCTAGGATTAGTTATGAAACCCAATGAGAAGACAGTCTACAGTGCATGAATCATATGAAATATAAAACACCTTCACAATTGGTGAAAATTTTGCTGCATAAAGCTACTGAGTGAAGTAGAAAGGAAAAGTTGTGGCAGTTCGCCAACTCCACTGATACTCATATAACGACAAACCATGATATTAATTAACCGATATTAACCGATATTAACCGATGGCTTCAAATTTTTGAGTCTGTTACCTTTCTGTCTCCAAACATATTTCATACCATCTTACCCGAAAATATTGAATAAGCTTCAATCAAAACAACACATTTCTCCAGAAAAAAAGTAGTTAGCTAATATGCTCCCGAGTTATAATTGAAATATAATTGATTTTTCTTTTTTAGCATTTTGATTTCTATTTGAATAAGCCATTATTTATTATATAAAAACGCCAAAAACTAGAAAATTTATAGATAGGCTAACGATGACAGGGACTGAATATAAAGTTAAATTCCAAGGAAATATCAGTGAACCATTTCAGATCAAAACGGGACTCAGACAGCGAGACGGGTTGTCTCCAATACTATTTAACGTGGTACTCGACAAGATCATAAAGGAACTATGGAAAATCAACAATTCAGGCGCAACCCTAGGGACTAAGAACAGTAACGTCAAAATAGGATGCCTCGCATACGCAAACGACGTTGCCATTTTATCAGAAACAAAAGAAGAGGCGATTGCCCAAATAAACACTCTCTCGGAAAACAGGCTTACATATATCTTTCGAGAATACGGAATTGATGACCACGGAAGCGAATTTTAAGAAAAAAACAATTGAAACCAGATACGGAACGATTAAAGCAACTAAAATTTTTAAATACCTTGGATAAATCATATGCAGCAATGGGTCAGAGAGAGAAGGGTTTAAGGAAAGAATTGCCAAATAGAGAAATTAAGCTCACCACCAGTGATCTATATAAAAAGAAGAACTTGTCTCTAAAAGCTAGGAGGCGACATTATAACACGGTCTACGCAACAGAAACTTCTTGTCTTCCCAGCCTAGAGAGCCATCTGAAAATAGAAAGAAGAATTCTCAGAAGAATCTATGGACCTAGGAGAACACCTGAAGGATACAGGTTGAGGTCAAATGAAGAAATATATAAGGAAACAACAGATCTAGAAACTGACGCTATGGTTGGAAGGCTGGTGTTCTATGGCCATATGATGAGGATGAATCCTGAAAGACTTAACCATAAAATTTTTCAGCGCATCCACGGTCATAACAATTTAAGCGGGTATTTCAAACAGGTTAAGGATGATATGGACCAAATGGGGCAAAGAGACCAAGATTGTTTGGACAGAGATGAGTATAGGAAGGCAATCAGGGGAATAACGGTTCTTGCGGGAAAGAAGCGCTCCAAAAAAGGTGTTGTGTGGTCTGAGAAGAGAAAACGTAAGCACGCGGAGCTCATGAGGGGCATATGGGAGAAGAGGAGGCAGATGAAGAGGAAGTATTAAATTCGTGATATTCCCGTGGTCTTTAAGGCCTGTTCGTGAAAAAAAAAGAAAAAAAAAAAAAAGCTCGTATATTAGATAAAAGACAACTGTCATAACAGAATTCGTTTTTCGAATTATAAATTTTCATTATTTTTTTTTAATCGGTTAGTACGTTTTTTAAAAAGGTTTCTAATCCCTTTCACTTTTAAAAATGAATTCGAAATGTTGTTACTGTCGTAATGGCCAGTTAAATAAGTTATAAAAGTTTTTTTCCCAAAAAACTAAGTGTACAACAAATATTTTCTAACTCAGCGCATAGGCAGTCTAAAACAATCAACCAATATGTGATTATATTAGCTCATACTTTTACAAAAACATATACTTAGGTCACTGAAACATCTTCTTTGAAAATAGTATATATTATCTAAAAATATTTGTGAAGTCCTAATTTGGGCTTATACCCAGTGAGCACGCATGGTTGGCTCAATGTTGGGAAATGGTCGGCAAAGTTGGAGAACCTTTGTGGTTTTGGTCAACCAAATACCGAAATTGTGCCAACAGGTTTTTAACCTGCTAAAAATATACGGAAACGGCAGAGTTATAATACCACTATCCCCAATATACAACGTTCGGCTGACAGTTTTTTCCAACTATTAATGTAAGGAAATGGTGTTTGTTAAACTACTTACTCCGATCAGTAAACGGATTCATGATTTAATCTTTTTTTTTTGGTGGATGGAGAGGGAGAATTTTTTTTGTTACACTAGCTATCGAAAGGCATATATTATATAGAATGTCGAACAGCTCATGTGCTGTTAGCACTATCAATCAAGTTGCTGATAGCACTATCAATAACAACTAATTAAAAATATTTCCTGCACCTGGACGGGGAACGGCTAAAAACACCGGTAAGTGCACACAATTTTAAGGGAAAGGATTGATAACACATCATCGACAAATGCCATATGGTTTCATCAACAGGTAAGATGTTTCTGGTTGTAAAAAACTTGGATACTACAGGCACCAATTGAGTTTTAAATACTATTTTATTTAGAGGCACAGGCGTAGGAAATCCTACACAACAAATTTGTTTGAATTGTTACTAGTCTCCAGGACTACTAGTTTTTAGTTCCCACGTTAGAGTTTTTATGGAAAATAATTTATAGAATTTTACCCTTCTCAGGAGATTTTCTTTTTAGGATCAGGAATAAGAATCAAAAGAGTTACCACTTGCCTGGTGGATGAAACAGTTGATACATAGCATTGCTTATGACTTTTTATGTTCCTTGCTGTTGTTTTTAGTTTAATTTTTTTTGGCAACAGCTCCATTTTATCTGGGATGTCGGTTGCTTAACGGCATTTATCTATCCTTTTAATTTATATCATTCTTCTTGGAAGAGCTTTTGGAAATGGCCTAAAGTCCGGAGATAAAAACAAATCGAGGAAGTAGATCAATTCTTAGAGACGGAGGTAGGAGAGTCAAGTTATGGAGTGATCTGTCAAATGTAATGCTACATATAAATTCTGCCTCACCAAAAACAAATGCCCAATAGCTAAATTGCACATGCTTTAACAAAGCTGCGCAAAATTTGATGATTATGTCTAGAAAGAATATAAAAAATGCTATAAAATGAAAAAAAAATTGAAGCGGCGGGATACCGGGAATGGTATTTTATAGACTATATAAGTGTTGTAGCTATTTTTTAAATGCAATTGTAACCGACATTAAACTAAGTGATCCTAAATTAATCTAGTGAAAGAGAAAGATAGTTAATTGAACTATCTACAACATTATTAAGTAATACCATAAACAGACACTGATTTAAACTAAAATAAAGTAATACTAGAGCTATTTGTCAACTGGTGGGATTGAATGCCTGCTTGACCAAACCATACTCTTCCGGACCCTACAGAGAGAGTTTAAAGTAACTTTAAAATTTTACTAAGTCACTTTTTAGATCAGCAACTACTTATAGAAAGGTTGGCATATTACATTTCTCATAATTTGGAAGTTGTTTTTGTCCTCCAAGATCGTCGATCGGTCCCACTGTGCGTCGTAAGTTACCGCTAGAAAAACAAACAACCAGTTAGAAATTGGTTGCCTACGTTGGAAATGTATTTTTCACGACAACATTAAGAAACGATGGTGATATGTTGACCAGAAAACCAAAAGGTTCGATCAATGGAAGTTGGATCAACGGATCTCATTTCTCCCGTGTGATTTGTGGCACATTGAAAAACATATAACATTTTGTCAGATTTTGTTGAATCATTCGTCAAGGAATTGGTCTGTGACGGTTTCGCTCTTTAATGTTTTTTTTTTTTTTTTGTATGATTTGGAAATGTTTTCTCAGATTTATCAAAATCTTCCAGAAAACGGATACATTTGATACTTGGTTTTCATCACCTGAATAAAAGGACCACTAAAGTCTTCATATTAGTGAAAATATTTTCTAAAATTTTGTCCGATTATATTAAATAAATTACCAAGGATGAACTCTGAGAAAATATTAATCAGTTTTTTGTATGCTGCTGTCAGACATTCTGGTGCTTATAACGTGAATAATTCTGAGGTAGTTAGATAGAGGTTCTAATGGGTCTGGAAATGCACTAATGTTATTCGAATGGAAACGCAGTAATAAAATTTATTTTTTTCTTCTGTTAGAAATCTATTCTTAAAATTTATAAACTTCTTAATAAAGTGGTCCACGTAGTCTACCAAGTTTTAACTTTTTTTTTTTCCAAAGTCCCTTCAAACCTGAGCTACTATGACTATATTTTGTTTTTAATGCTAATTGTAAAGTATATGACCTCTTGAGATACAATAATGTCATGTATAAAATCGCAAAAAACAAGTACTGATTTTAACGATTTTTTATTTCTTGGCTTACTACTACTAAGGCCAAGAGGATGGCAAGGGTAAAACATTTTTAGTCATCTGTCCTCACAAAAGGCGTAGACACTAGATAATGCTTGCTCATAATATTGAGATATTATGTATTATATAGGTAATATTGAATATTTTTGTGAATGAAGTAAAGTAATCTTAATGATGTGAATGAAAACAATAAAAGTAAATTAAGTATGATAATACCTGTATATTGTGATCTACTTTTCAGTATTGGACGATGTTCAATGTGATTATCCATCGAGTTGCATTTTCCAGACACTGTAGGTTGTTCTATACAGGATATATCTAAAAAATGCACCATAAATAAAAAATATGTTTTTTAGGAAAGATCAAAATGGCACTTCAGGAATAAACTAGAAAACGTTTATATTATGTATTAAACTAATGGGAATTATGAATATCTTTTTAATAGGTCCAGAAATAACTGAGTTACTTAAAAAAAATTGCTTTTCAATTCAAACAATGTTTTTTATTTCCGTAAACATACTTGTTTTTACCCAGTTAATAAAATTATATGATCGAAGAGAAAATGCCAGAACAGTAAAAGAGAAGATCATCTATCCACTCCATAAAATAGGCAACATCCTGGAATGCTCCGACTATTGAGGTATTTCACTTCTTCAATGCGCCTACAAGGTTCTCTCTAATGTAATTTATAGGGAACTTCTCCCATTTGCAGAGAGAGAAGTTGGAAAATATCAAGCAGGTTTCAGAGGTGGGAGATCTACAGTTGATCAAATGTGTAGCCTTCTTATGATACTAGAGAAGTCCCAGGAATATCGGATGAAAACTCACCACCTCTTTGTCGATGTTCGGTGAGCCCACGATAGCATTAAAAGGCCTAAGTTGTACGCAGCTTTGAGAGAACTTGGAGTCCCTTTGAAGTTGATTCGACTAATCAGAATGACAATGGATGGTACAACTTGTATAGTGAGGATTCAGAAGGATCTCTCCCCACAGTTTGTATCTACGAGAGGTTTTAGATAAGGCGATGGCCTCGCCTGCCTGTTGCTCAACATAGCCTTGGAGAAAGTTCTACGTGATTTGGGCATAGGTCTGTATAGACCTCTGACACCATTTTAAACCGGCTCGTTCATCTAGTAGGCTTCACTGATGACTTGGAAGATCTTTTGAGTCCTTACGAGAAACTTTTCTCACGTTGGCAAATGCTGCGAAGTATACGAGAGCTTGGCCAGGAACGGGTACAGCGGACCGACAGCCCGTGGTGAGTTGGCAATTCCATGGACCAGTTTGTGTACTTAGGGTCATTGGTGAGTTGTGGAAACAGGATCTCCATACAAACCAGTCAGCGACTCATGAAAGCCAACACGTGCTATTTTGGTCTCAGAAAGCACCTGAGAAGTTCTTACATCTCCCGCCGCACTAAGTGCCTCTTATATAAAACTCTTATAAGACCTGTACTTATATATGGATCAGCGACCTGGACCCTCACAAGTAATGAGGAGAGAGAAATACCTTATAAAAAAAAAAATATTCTGCAACGAATATTTGGACCGGCAAGGATTAGAGAGGACTGAAGACGGAGAACAAACAACGAAATTTACCAACTTTATGGCGATACAAACATAATTAAGTTTATTAGGTTGGTAAAAATGCGGTGAGCTGGCCACGTTGCACGCATGTCGGGAGAAGAAATGCCCAGGAAACTCCTGGATGGGAGGGTTTACAGGATTAGAGAAAGATAAAGAATTCGTCTCAGATGGGAGGACACTGTTGCCAGAGATGCCTACAACCTACGCAATATCTCCAACTGGCAAGCAGCGGCACAAGATCGAACTACCTGGCGAAGATTTGGTGAGGAGGCTAAGGGCCACATCGGTCTGTAGCGCCAAGGAGTAGTAGTATTAATAAAATTATATGTATTTATTTAGTCTTAATATTTTATTTTATGTAGTTTTCCTGGACAACCTGTATAATCCGAACTTTCCAGTTATTTGAAAGATTAGTTCGGATTACTAAGACTATTCATGATGAGTTTAAGATAACTTCTTACTCAACAGTGTTGCGGTGCATTGGTCACTACGGCTATTGAGTTCGTATTTAAAATGTTGTACAAAGCTAGGGTCGACAAAAATATTTATGCTATATACTGGTTCTCTAACCTTGGGTGACGGGTGACGCATATGTACGCCAGGGGTGAAGCATCAATAATACAATTAATATAACATTTATTTTAATATTGAAGGTCAAAATTGTCATGTTGGTGAATATAAGTTCAAAAAACTAATAATTTTATATTTATTAATAAGATAATTTAAATTAAAATCGTTGAAATTTAAGATAATATCTGGACAAAATTGTAATTGCTTTATACATGTTAAGTAGGAAGGAATGGGCCAAACTCCAGCAGTGGGTTGCACAAAGGAAGATGATTTAAAAAAAAAAAAAACCCATATGTTCTTTCCGATTTTATTTGCTAAAATTTCAGAAATAAACAATATTCATACATGTATTAGTATTTCGGTTATCGAATTTCTATTTTAATAAATGTCGAAAATACCACCATAGACTTCTAAACAGTTTCGACTTCGTCTACGGAGGGAAACTGTTTTGATTGTTTCATAATGAAGCCTTTAATGAAGCCTGCAGCATTTTTAATAAGTTAACTTGATGCATCCCGTATGTCAGCTTTTAGTCTATATACTTCATCATTGAGCCAGCCCCATAAACAGTAATCCAGTTTCGTTCCCAATATTCCATCCAATCTGCCTTGTTAAAGATTACCGAAGACCTGCGATCATCCATAGATAAACAGAAAATCTCTATCCTAGCTCTTTTCGACTTTCCAAAAGTATTTGACTCTATTATGACTCTTAATCATAATATCCTCCTTTCCAAACTCCAAAGCCTTCCCATATCAAATAGCGTTTTAAAATGGCTCCTCTCGTTATCCCATCGCTCCCAGACAGTTGCATTCCTAACAAATCTCATTTCTCATCCCTTCAATTATCACGAGGTGTTCCTCAGGGCTCCTCACTCTCTCCAACCCTTTTCTCCATTTATATTAGCGACCTTCCTGACTCCATCCATCACTCCCCCTATCACATATATGCAGACAATTTCCAAATTTACCTATCGTTCCAACCTTCTGAGATACCTGGTCTGGAGATCTTGGAGGCCAACTAATTGGATCACCGCACCAACCAAACGATCTGGAAACCTTTCATTCAAATGTGGCCTCCCATGACAAGCAAAATGAGTGGGAACTCCGTCATGCAGAAAGTGCGTTTGCATTCTGATGTTCCTTTAAATATTAAAATGCAAATGCACTTTCAGCATGACAGTAATAGATCTAAAAAGGGGAGGTTACGGATGTGGGGTTCAATGAAACTCTTTTCGGTGATACTTGGTCGAAAAATATTAAAACCATGTGAGGGTTCTAGCCAATGCGCTCTAGGAGCCGAGAAAAAAAATATTATACAATTCTATTTAACTGTTTTTTTTTTTTTACTTTGCTCTTCATGGATTTCTATGTCATTATATATCAATAGATTTTTTTTTGTGTCGAATAAAAAAACATACTGCCAATTGCATCAAATGAATTATAATGAATTATAAATACCAATAGAAGCTTCCAGTAAATTAGGCCAAGTAAATTTTTGTCACAAAAAAAGATTATTTAGAAATATTTGTTTTTCATACCGTTTACTAAAACATTCATTACTATTCAGGATCTTCTTCTAAGTTAACGTTATTACAACCGCTTGAAAGCTAAATTATTGTTCTTCAAATCCACCTCAATAAAATTTGAGCAAAGTAGGTTCAAATATTTGTTTAAGGAAAAACAAAGTTGAGATTTGTAATGCGCAACTAAAAAAAACTTTTAAATACAAATCTTCATAGCAATAAAAAAAACTCTCAATATTTTCGCCTAAACTGGACGATTTTTGGATCGATTGGACTTAATAAATCACATTGATTTTGACAGCTTCAAGATAGCTCGGCCTATATACATGATTTCATTGAAATCTGTGTCTCAATGTCATCAACCTCCCCATGTAAGTAATATTCTTTTGTGAGGCGATTACCTAAAATTAAATAATAAGGGTAAATTAAATAATATTGAAGACGAATCCAAAAATGTTTAGAAGTCAATGATGGTATCATCGAATATTTATTAGAATAAGACTTTGATATCAGAAATGCTAATATATTTATAGAACTTTATTTATTTGTAATTAACCAATGAAGTTTAAAGTAATGTGAATCGGATAAGAACATATTTGTTTTTTAAAAATTATTTTCCTGATTGAAATAAAACCCGCTCCTGGAGCTTGGTCCGTTCCTTCGGACTAACCCTGAATATATTGCACAGAAATGGGTAAAGATTTTGTTATAATACTGTTATAATGATAAGTGTGCTACTAAACACTTTTAGCCTGACAAAGGTAGTATGGAAATCAAAACTTTTCTTCTGTTTTTTTTCTGTTGGCATTACAGACCTTATTTATTTTGCCGGTTTAACAAGCCAACTCTATCTCTGCCTATCTTGGGCTATTTATTTCCAGTTATTTGCATGCAGCTCTATTGCATCTTCATTGATTCGATCTGCCGTTTGGCCTACCACGTGGTCTTTTTCCTTCTATTGAGGTATTTATTGTTATGGGGAGACTTGTTTTATCTTAGTTTACTTGTAAGCCTATTTGTTCTACATCTCTTATCAGTCTTTTAGCGAGTTTCTAAATGTCCTCTTGATGACTTCTAATTACAGCTATATCATCTACATATCCAAGGATTTTATGATTCAAATTACTTAACAATAAAAAAAAATTACAAAAACCAATGTGCGTTGGTATTTATAGAGTATGTATAAATCCCTGCTGAATTACCTGAAGAACAAATACTTGTTTCTGGTGACATGTGTGGGTCATGAGAATGCTTGTTCCATGATGGAGTATTCCCAGCTTTCGCCGACCTCTTAATAGCTGCCATCTCAAGAACGAGTTCTTCGTGCAGAACATTTTGGAGCTCAGCTTTCTTTTCGAGTTCACGGATCTTTGACTAAAATAGGAAAGAAAAAAATATTTAAAAAAATAATAACTACACACTTAAAATAAAATAGTTAATTTTATTCCAAGTACTAGTATATAACCGCTAGGAATTAAGGCTTTTGTGAGCTCTCTGACGTTCAGAAATATTTTAGAGGCCTTACGTAAAAAAATAAATGAAATAAAAAAACAGTTCGTGTATATCACGTGCTGGACACTGTTAATTTTAATAAACAGGTTTTATTAAAACAGCGACCAAGTAATTCTATCTTTCTGAAAGTAATCTGTATCACCTCTAACAAATTATGAAAAAAAATTCCAATTGTCCTGACAATCTCTTGTATGCGTGGAAAAGTTAAACGTAAATTATTTCATTACGAATAATGATGTGGTTCATTAAAAAGTAATAAACAACAATGAATTTTATGCTTATTGTTTAATATTAAAATTACTCAGCAGTAAAAACAAGTCTATGGATTGTTTCATTACGGATTCATTGATCGTTTATTCCAACATCATTAAATATCAATTTCAACCAGCGCGATGTTATTAGTTGAAATATATATATATATGTCTATAAGATCATTCTTCTAAGATATTTATTTTAAATTCATTTCATGAGAAATTATTTTACCATCCTGAAGGATTTTATTTTTATTGGATAATAACTTTTATAAATATCTCGGAAATTTTGACAACTGCACTAAGTTCCTTTACTAGGAATTTTTAATTTCATGTATATGTAAGTGGAAATAAAAGTAATGGTCTATACTTTGAGATTAACTTTATAGTAAAACGTGATTAACTTATTATAACTTTATTCCAGCCATAACAGCATACAGACTGAACAATTGTAAATTTTCTTCTTAAATAATTTCTGTTTTACCTGCAAAGTTTCGATGCTTTCATAAGCTTTACTCTTTTCAGAAGTTGAAGTGACCTTTCGTTGTATGTCAGACTGTTTCTCTTTGAGTAATGCTAATGTTTCACCGTGCTCTTTTTCTATTTCTTTTCTTCGGTCAGTAGCTTCTCGCATTTGCTAAACATAAGTTGTTTTTTTTTTAATTTTATTTATTGAATAATAATACAATCAGCCACTGTTATAGGGCTATAAGTATGAAGGCTAAAAGTTCTCATTCATACAATATATACAAATAATAGAGAAATAATAAATATAAAAAGTAAATAAATAATACTGATAAAAAAGTAGATAAATAAGAAAAATAATCAAATAAAATAAAAACTTCTAAACACATTCCTATCTATATACAATACATACATTCGCCCAGGAATCTCCGAGCCAGGCTTTTTCCCCCACATGTGGAAGGCAAAGCAGGACTTCAGGAAATCCCAGTGCCACTTTTCCAGCCGCATCACTAGTATTAAAAGCCAGTGGAGACTGAAAGAGGGCACTAGAGCCACCGACGCTCAGGACATGAGTGGAGAAGCTGGTCATTGCCAGGAATCCAAAGGCATATTTACAAGAGATCTCGAGGCCACTGCAGTTTCAACATTCGAGGGGGATGGTATGGATGCTCGGAGCTGGATAGGGATTGCGCTAAAGTATTGGGATGATGAATAAGGTTTTGATGAAAGTTTGAGAATCTGGATGGGATGATATCAAGGACATATGGGATGTAAAGGTCATGGTGTAGTCTTGTTCGTGACATAATATGGAGCATTGATTACTGTTCGAAGAACTTTGGACTGGAAGGATTGGATACGTTTCATATTCGACAATTTAGTTGTCCCCCACAGCTCAATTCCGTAGGTCCAGATAGGTTTCAGTATGGTCTTGTCAGATTAATAGTTTGTTTTCTGTTGAGAGATGAGATGTTCTGTTTAATAGTCTATATAGCTGACCAAATCGTCGGTTAAGCTCCTGTCTTTTAAGTCTCGTATGTGGGTTCCAAGTTAGTCTTTTGTCTAGAAGGAAGCCAAGGTATCGGACTGTGTCTGAGTAGGGAAGATGAATTGAATTAAAAAGGATTGGCGGACAGAATCTGCGTCAAAGAATGAAAGTAACATGTTTGCATTTTGATTCATTAATTTTGATGCGCCAGTTTACTAAACATAAGTAGTGGAAATTAACTAAATAATTATTTTATAACAAATGTGGTTTTTTTTTTATATTCAAAACTCACCTTTAAAACTGACTCCAGTTTGTCGGCGCAGTCGTTAGACCCCACTGATTTCACCTAAACAAAAAAATATGTACATGGACAATAGTAAAAAGAATATTTTAAATAAATATAATTTATTATTGTTCAGAATTGATGCACAGTAATTAGTTACAAATATTTTTATTCCTTGAATTTTCATACTAACATTTTGTAGCTGCTGGACTTGTTTTTGGAGATTTGTATTTTTTATTGTCAGTTCTGTATTCTTTTCTAAAACTCGAGCCAGTTGATCCTCCTGAAAAATGATTACTGGTTAATGGTATTTTATTAATATTAAATAATAAATAAGATTGTAATTTGTAATTATTGAGAAGCATTATGTATAACGTAATGAGATATTTCTGTCCTGAAATGGGACACCCACGTTTGTCGAAGAAGTAGAGATGGGGAGAGGGTAAAAACACCTGATCAGCGGTATTCATTGTGATGTGCAATAAAATATATGTTCTATGGTTGGATATATGAATGGCAATTAAATTGAATAAAAAAAAAAACAAATTTTTGTATAAAATACCAATGTTATTGAAGATAAAATGTTTTTTGATCGACCAAAGCAGCTAGGAATATTGTGTGAGTGGTCCTACCACATATTTTTGATGTACTGTTAAAACTGTCAGAAAATCATTCTGCAAAAAAGTTTTTTTTTTTTTTTTTTTTTTTTTTTTTTTTTTTTTTTTTTTATAAGATCATGCTTATAAATCATGCTAGGTATGGAGCAATGATCACTTGAAATTGAATGGCAAGATTACTTGTATTTAAGCAGATCAACATATTCAATTTTGCTAAAGATGACATTCTATATTCTGCAACTAATATATGTAGTCTGCTACTATCTAATATAACAGAGGAAAATAAAATAAGAAATTATACTAATTAATCATAAAGGAATTATTAGTTTTAATACTCTCCCGTAAAACAATCAATATTTTTATATGTCCTTTTTCACAGATAGTAGCGATATGTACGTTCACAATGTACTGGGATTTTTCAATTTAATCATGAATCATCAAGTTCGCAATTTGAAAATGTGGAACTTTGCAGCATTTTAATATTCGCTGGTGAAAAAAATTTGAGGATAACAAACCCGGGAATGATGAGAGATTATTGTATTTTAACATGCATTGTATTTCTGTTGCTATCGGAGATTTTATTCTCATCCCAAAAATTATAAACCTTGAAATTTAGATATTGTTTATTAATTAATTTGATTATATGTTTGTATAATTATAAGGGTTTTTATACATTTATTTTTTGTTTTACTTATTATATCTACTTCAAAATAACTGAAAAAAATACTCTTGAATATATAACGTATTTGTTTAGATTAAACACAGGGTGGAAGGGAAACAGCCTTCAAAATATAGGTACATTTCTAGAACTTTTTCAGCTAAAAATTAAAAAATGTAAAAGAAATATATTTGAATTAAAAAAAAAAACGAATTAAGAAAAAAACCCGGTTACAGAAATTGGGAAATTCTATCCTGCCTAAGAGAATATACTTCCATATTTACTAAAACATTTTGGTAGATTGATACGGACATTGTCATCAACGAATATTCAAACTTTATATTATAGTCGGACGCCTTTCACTACACATTACTTCAGGCAAATAAATTTCTTGGCAAATAAATAAAAAAAA
Organism: Nezara viridula; assembly: GCA_928085145.1. Classification (NCBI taxonomy): domain Eukaryota; kingdom Metazoa; phylum Arthropoda; class Insecta; order Hemiptera; family Pentatomidae; genus Nezara; species Nezara viridula. The sequence continues at coordinate 181,027,200 of OV725078.1, read as the reverse complement.
ATCTATCGGTCCAAGTAAATATTCGAAAGTTTGAATTTTTTTTCGGGGTGTTAGGCACCCAACTACTGAGTCAAATTTAAATATTAGTAGATGTCAATTTTCCTATCAATCTACTAAGATGTTTAAGTAAATGTGAAAGTACATTCACTGAGGGTGGATAGAATTTACCAATTTCTATAGTCGGGGTTTTTTTTTTAAATCAAATCTTGTTTTACTTTAACATTTTTATAATTTAAATATTAACAATCTATTTTCATAACATATCATCGGCACCATGTTAAAATGACAAATCTTAGAGCCAGTCCAACGTTCCACATTCGTTACTTTGACATGGTGCCGAGGAAATAATCATACGGCATCATTTCAAATCAATTAATAATCTAGATACTTAAATCATAATAAAAATGTTTTTCAGTATTTTGTGATCAAATGGTTTCAAAACATTCCACGGAATCGCCACCCCCGTAGTTTGCGCCTACGCACAGTGTAACCACCAAGTATACCAAACTAGCAAGTATACCAAGATTTGAGACGATTTGTTAAATAAGGTGCCTCCAATCTGTACACCTCAGCTTCTAACAGCACATTCCAATGCTATAGTAAACTATAAACAGGCAAGGCTGTCACCTTGCCTAAGGCCCTTGTACGTTTCAAAATCCTTAGAAACTCCTCCACCAACTTGGACAGCACACTTCACCTCCTTCATGGTCATCTTTATCAAGCGGACCAGCTTGGAGGGAGTTTCCAATTCTAAAAGATTTTGATATATCTCTTCCCTTATAATACTGTCGTAAGCTTTCTGAAAATCAAGAAAAAGGTGGTGAGTGGTTATATTGTACTCTCTGGCCTTTTCCATGATTGATATTATTAAGAAGACCTCGACCTCTCTAAACCCTGCCTGGTACAATCCAATTTCTCGATCGGCTATTGGGCAGAGTCTTTGATATAGCACCCTTGAGAATACTTTTTAGCCGTTAGCGAGCAGAGATATTCCTCGATAGTTCCTGCATTCCATGCTGTCTCCTTTCTTATGTATGGGACCCGTGATATCATATACCAATCATCTAGCATTTTTTCACTTTGCCAATTGTCCATGATAAGATCGTACAAAAATTTGTACATTTTTTCTCCTCCATATTTCAGAAGTTCTCCGTGAATACCGTCTGCTCCTGGTGCCTTATTATTTTTAAAGTAGCTTATCGCTTCTTGAATCTCCTCGTAATCTGGTGGCTCAAGATTTCCCTCCGAGATATCTTACACAGATTCGAATAATCGCGATTATCTGGGACTGCTAATGTAATCTCTCCATTGTCCTAGCACCTTCTGTTCATCACTAAGCAGCGTGAAGTCAGTATCTCTACACGCAGCTATTCCTGGCCTAAATGGCTTCCTGCTAGTATTAACCCGCTGATAAAACGTCCTCGTTTCGTTGAGATTTTTAAGATGCCCAATTTCTTCCACTTGATCTCGTTCCCATTTCCTCTTCATTCTCTGATGCAGTATTTTTTCCATTCTACCCTTTATGCGATAGTTTCCTTCAGAATGTCATGTGCATCTTATTTGTACCATCATATTGTAGGCAGAGTAGAATAGCTTCTATTTTAAACAAAAAGATATTACAAAAGGTTTGGTAGAAAGCCTACTCAGCCTACTTTTTTTCGGTCCTCCCTTCCTCGCCTTTAAGGCTATACGAGGTTCTCCCGGGCCAGGGAGTGTGGGTGGGGATTTAAAAGACTCCCCCAGCACCGGGATGCGAACTCGGAACTATTTTTCATCGTTGTCTCATATGCCAGGTTGCCGGGCAACGCCGGTGCTGTGCACACTCGTTAGCCCATTCGGCCACCCCGCCCACACCTACTCAGAATACTAATGGATCAATAGTAATGGTCAGTCAGAAATATGTGAAACCTAAATGATCATGTTCGAATAAACAATGGTGCCCATCCTCCCTTCCCCAAGTTTAATCCTCCCCCTCTCAATTTTTTTTATTTATTTCCACTTATAAAGAACAGAGTACATTAAAATATAATTAGAAAAATCATAGACCATATATAACT